>OX101783.1:75633163-75924570 GCA_944452715.1 Ophion slaviceki
CCGATGCAGATCCACGCCAATTCGCATACGGTAGTTTCGACGAAATTTTTCTTGTAGCACAGCCAGCGGAGCTGAGATACAGAAATTACGTTTGCAAAGAACGTATCTGTAATACTGCCAATATTAGAATGGTGAGAAAGTCTCGCGACACTAAAGACGGTTGAATATTTTTCCTAGGATATTATGAGCTTCCACCTAAAGCCACAATAAATACATTTTACATATTTAATAATGTAGTAAATAAAGCCACAATAAATACATTTTATATATTTAATAATTTAATAAATAAAGCCACAATGTAATTACACAATTACTGAAGCTCTCTGGAGTAATTAAGCAAAAACGCCGTCAACGTGAAAAAATTCATCTTCATCGCGGAAACTCGCTCCTCCGTGCAGCTAAAATGACACAAAAAACTATTTTAAAATTAGAATGGCAAGTACTACCCCATCCACCGTACTCACCAGACCCAAAAACTATTTACGTGATAACCAATTTGACGATGAAACGGATTTTTAAAGCTTGAAGAGTTTTTCTATTCACGACCGAAAGATTTCTAGACTGCGGGCATTCAAAGTTCACCAGAGCGTCGCTATTTCACAATTAGAATGGCGAGTACTCAGCATCCACCGTACTCACCAGACTCAGCCCATCGGATTATCACTTATTTCTGATAAAATTATTACTCGATGATCAAACGGATCGTCAAAGTACCCTTGAAGAGTACTTCACGATCGAAGGATTTCTGAACTGCTTTCAAAGTTTACCAGAGCGTTGAACGTAGATGAAGAGGGATAGCATATTTGAAATTGATCTTTATGCGATAAAGTATTATGTTCATTTAGGCGTCGTTTGCGTCGCAAGACTTTCTTACCAACCTGATAGCAGTCGCCGACTATCAAATAAAAGTTTACCGATACATCGACCGCCTACGACTAATACTTTCTATTCCATCGTCTTGCTCGATTTCCAGGCCGACGTGCGATGGTAAACAAATTCTGGTGTCGCAAGGTAGCGAGAGCATGGCTGCTGTCAAAGTCGGACGTTTCGCATCCGAGGATCTTCTCGGAGCCGAGATACGGGGAGGAAGCTTGCACCTGGTATCTGGTGTATCGCGGTGCGATCCTCTTGGCGTGGCTGACGATAATCGTATGCTCGTTGTTCGAGCTGGGAAGCGTGGAACCTCTGGGGAGCTATTACAAATGGCCTATATACCTGACGAATTGGGACCTGGCGCTGGGCGCGATACAGGCGAGTCTCGGCTTGTGGCTGGTCTGGAAGCGACTGAAGTGTCAGGCCCGCGCTGACTTCGATCCGATGAATTTGTCCTTCGGAAAAGTCGAGAAGCTCTACGGATTCTTGTACGTGTCGACTTGTACGATAGCCATCGGAGTCTCGGTTTCTTACTGGTGCGCCGTTCACGATCCGAAGATTCACCACGTGGACGCTCTGAACGTGATGCTTCACGTGCTCAACAGCGTACTCATGATTGTCGACATGTGCGTCATGAAAATTCCTCACAGACTTCGCCACTTTTGGTGGCCACTGACGATAGTCTTTGCCTATCTTATTTTTTCCGTTGTTTATTATTGCGCCGGGGGCCTCGACAAACGAGGCGATAGGTACATCTACAAAGTTCTCGATTGGAAAAAACCCGGTATTTCGCTGCTCGTGTGCCTGGGCGGCCTCACTTTTCTCGTTGTCGTTCACTGCCTCCTGTGCCTCGTTACGACCGTACGAGAACAATGTTACGCGAGAAATCACAGTGAGAAATACGCTCGCGAAAGTATCGCGAATTCGACCAGCGAGCAATCGACGGTTAAACGCGCCGAGATAATCGTATGAGCAGGCGGCTCGACTAATGGAAGGGAAGAAATGGAGACAACAGGGAACGATCCGTGAGATTTTCTTTCTCAATGATCATTGGTTTTACGCTCATTTGTATGGCCTCAAATAATCACATACGTAGTCTGGATTTTGGTCGAGAACGGTGACTGTTGCGATGCGATTTCTCGATTGTTTTGTTTTTTTAAATCTCTTTCCATTAATCAATTGTGATCCATTGTATGCAGCTAAGATAGAAAGAATTACCCATGGCGAGTCTTGGGTATTTGATCGGAAACGGTATTTCGCTACTGGAGAACGGAAAATAAGATAAAACGAATTTGAGTGAGAATGTTTTTTTTTTTCGTTGGACAACGAACGTATGCGTACAACAGGTGCGTTCTCAGTAGAGGCAATTCTTTGGATAAGTGACTTTCCCGAAAATGAGCCTAAAATTACTTTTTTTTTGCTATTTTCTCATTTATTGGGTTATGAATGATTATATTCAGTCGGGGGAAGCTGAAATCTATCCCCTCAGGAAACGTTATGGGGTTTTTAAGTTCGCGCAAACACGTGATAAAGCATTTTTGAAAATTTCGACTCCTATATTGGGCTTGTTCGGGTTTTTGTAAAATTCGGAATTGTTTTTAACGATTTTTTGCTCGTAAAAAAATTGTCAATGAAAAATGTCAGCTTCCCTCGACTGAGTATCATAATTTATAACACAGTTAATGGTATTTCATCGGAGAATTCGGATAATATTTTTCGGAAAAGTCACTCGTGTGAAGAATCACCTCAGTAGATAATTTTGGTTCGTCAAAATGATGCATATTTCGCGCTGACGGTATCGTCATATATATATACACTACCGCTCAAAAGTTTGGATACACCAATCGATATTTCTTGCCGCACTGAAAGTTAGATAGCTTCGTCAAAAAAATCGATAACCAAATTTAACGAACGGCGTTTCAAAGGGAACCAATACAGCTTTATTTTGTTTTTTTTAAATATTTTTTATGATTTTTTTTCGACCCGGTACGCACTTTTGAACGTGGCTGTTTTTCGGCTCTTTTCGACCATCGAGAATCGGGCGCGTAACTTATGGAAATTCTTTTTGTCATTTTTATCCATGATAATCTTGAAAGGGGTAGCAGAAGGTCCATTTTCGTTTTTTTAAGTTTCGTACGATTTTTTTTTCGCACAGTTATTTCATTTTTTGTTAAAAAAAGACAAATTTTGGCAAATGCAACGTAACTCAAGAACTATAGGGATTAAGAGGAAATGTCATAAATGTAAAAAGTTGCGTAACTTTATACTGGATCGCCTGGAATTTTTAAAGAATTTTCCTGAGATTTTTGTTCGGACTATTTTCGCTCGAAACTCTGATGAGTAGGATGGCTTAAATCGAAAAGTATGGCATTTAGGACAAAATATCAGGAAGCGAAACTCTTTTAATTTTCGATTTTATATTTGCTTGCATTTTTTCAGAATTTTATTCGAATTTTTTTTGGCCGAAACTCGTAGAATTGTCCAAAAAATGGAACGGCGTATCTCGAAAATTATTGAGCTAGAGACACAATATCAAGAGGGGAAAATGTTGCAGTGTTTCGTTTTAAATACGTTGAAATTTTTTCAGATTTTATTCAAAACTTTTTTTACAATATTTCAAAATCACCTAGACCTAAAAAAAAACGTAAAAAAATTTAAAAAAAAATCTGAAAAAATGCAAGCAATTATAAAATCGAAAATTAAAAGAGTCTCGCTTCCTGATATTTTGTCCTAGATGCCATACTTTTCGACTTAAGCCACCTACTCATCAGAGTTTCGAGCGAAAATAGTCCAAACAAAAATCTCACAGGAAAATTCTTTTAAAATTCCAGGCAATCCAGTATAACCTTATGCAACTTTTTACGTCTATGACATTTCCTCTTAAACCCTATAGTTCTTGAGTTACGTTGCGTTTGCCAACATTTGTCTTTTTTAACAAAAAATGAAATAACTGTGCGAAAAAAATCGTACGAAACTTTAAAAAAACGAAAATGGACCTTCTGCTACCCCTTTCAAAATTATCATGGATAAAAATGACAAAAAAAATCCATAAGTTATGCGCCCAATTCTCGATGGTCGAAAAAAGCCGAAAAACAGACACGTTCAAAAGTGCATACCGGGTCGAAAAAAAATCAAAAAATATTTCAAAAAAACAAACAAAGCTGAATTGGTTCCCTTTAGAACGCCGTTCGTTAAATTTGGTTATCTATTTTTTGACGGAGCTATCTAACTTTTAGTGTGGCAAGAAATATCAACTGGTGTATCCAAACATTTGAGCGGTAGTGTGTGTGTGTGTGTGTGTGTGTGTGTGTGTGTGTGTGTGTGTGTGTGTGTGTGTGTGTGTGTGTGTGTGTGTGTGTGTGTGTGTGTGTGTGTGTGTGTGTGTGTGTGTGTGTGTGTGTGTGTGTGTGTGTGTGTGTGTGTGTGTGTGTGTGTGTGTGTGTGTGTGTGTGTGTGTGTGTGTGTGTGTGTGTGTATAGGATGTCTTGTTATGAATGGATAATCCTGCAACTGTCGATAGGTCAGATTATGTCCCACTATATGCTGAAATTTCAGTTTAGTAAAAGTACCACGGTTTTCAAGATTTCGAGCCTTATGTTATTTAAAAAAAAAAAAAAATAATCTGATTTTGGTTTTTCGCATGTAATTTCTACAAATGCTATGAATCAACAACTAAGCAACTTTCTTAACCCTTTGCGGTATAGTGTAACACTGGTGTTACACCTAATTCAATTTAGATTTTGATTCCAATTCAAAAATGTTTTTTAATTAAATATGGTGGTTGTAAACGCGTTTCAAGGTTCCTAGGACTTCAATAATTACTAAAACTACGGGTGTCATCAATAACGAAAGTGTAAAAAAAAACGTGCACGTAAAGAAAAATGTATGCTTCAAAGGGTTAAGTAATTGGCGCGATGTGCGTAGTACATTTTTTTACGATACAGGCTATCAAAGTCAGATGTTCGAATTGGTTTGTATGAAAATTCTGGATAAGAACTTTTTTTTATAAAGTTTCCTTAACATTTGAGGTTAACAAGAAGATTTTTCTAGATAAAACAAATAACCAAGAGTATTTAAAAAAACCGGGTAAAACAAAGTTAGCTTTTGGGAGTGCAAATAAGTCTTCGCCGTTTGACAAAAGATGGCCCCACTAGGAGGTTATGGTTGAAATTGTCAGATGTAAAACGTTATATCGTAAGGTTGGACATGTGGCAAGACCATAACCTTGAAATATTAGCGATTTGGTATCAGCATCGCAGAATTTTTATTTCGCGCGAAAATGTCGAGTTTTGAGCCGAATAAGCGTCGTTTGCGGGAACTTTATAACTCTTCTTCACTTCTTTAAGGTAGTTCCTCTGCGAAAATCTCAACCAAAAGTTTACATACCATGTTCATGTTTAAAAGATCGATAATTGGTTTAAATAGTAATAAATAAAATTAAAAACTACGCAATATTGACTCGGTACTAGTAGATAATACGATGGATATCATTTATTGCCGTAAAATATATTTTATATTGTGTTTTTGATCTACCATTGCCAGTAAACTTTTTGCTGGGACTGTCCAGACTTTGCCCCAATTGTTTTTTTTCCAGGCTTTGCCAGGCTTTGCACCAAAATTGTGAGGGCTTTTCATGGTTATATCTTGGAAACTAGATGGTGAATCATTCTCATTTTTTTTTCACATTATTCGTGATATCTTACTCTAGCTTATCCTCGTTTTTTATCAATTTCTTAATTTTAGTTTTGACGGTAAAATTAATGATGCTCTGTTTGCCAATCATAACGCATCTGTTGCGTGTAAACCAAGCCAACTTTAAGTGTAAATATCTCAGGTTTGGGGTGGTCAAACTTATTCAAATTGCATAGATGTTTGGATAATGTATTGAATAACATATATGTCAAATTTCAACCATTTCTTAATTCAACTCTTCTGTGGAGGTACTACCTTAATTTGAAGAAATCTGCAGCTGGACGCATCGATTGCTTGTAGAAGAACATAGTGAGGCTGCTTTAAGTGAGAGAAGTTGTCGCGAGTGGTTTCAAAAGTTTAAAAACGGTGCGTTTGACGTCAAAAACAAAGAACGTAGCGGAAGGACATCAAAAGTTCCCGCAAATGACGCTTATTCGGCTCAAAACTCGACATTTTCGCACGAAACAAAAATTATGCGATGCTGATAGAAAATCGCTGATATTTCAAGGTTATGTCCAACCTTACGATATGACGTTTTACATCGGAAAATTTCAACCATAACCTCCTGGTGGCGCCATCTTTTGTCAAACGGTGGAGACTTATTTGTACTCCCAATAGGAATAGCGAAAAACCGAAAGAAGATGATTTTTATGTGGAAAAAGTGCAGGATTATCCATTCATAACACGATACCCTATATATATATATATATATATATATATATATATATATATATATATATATATATTAAACATTTCATCCTGTTATGTAAGTAGCCAATTATCCCTAGTTACCCAATGCGCCAATTTAGCCTCGCGATCACTCATTTCCCCAAAGGATGCACGTAAACATAGAAAAAAAATGAACGTTGCTCGGTGTCGTATTACTCTGTATTATCCTAACGACGCAAAGCTCTCTATGCGCCATCAACTGCAGGAATCAAAGAAAATAGAATTATTCATAAGGATACGTGATTAAGGTGACCCGTTTTTATGGAAAAATATCAACGTTTTTTTTTATTAATAAAAGATAACGATTGAAAGAAGGCATGAACTTAGTACAAATGAATGCTTTAGTCTGAAATACAGCGAGAGGAGAGGTGACGTGTGGCGCGATCACAGATTATGGATATAAAAAAATGCTACACTACCGTTTACATACTAACGACCTCTTCCGGTATAAATTACTTATATTTCGGTTATATCGTGTATGAAGACATATAGTACAGTCGTGCTGTATATTGGAATGGAAAAAAATTGGAAGGCTAGTTTGCCTAAAAATCGGGATGTACGGTTTTTTTAGGGGATGAAAGGGGATGGGGTGGATTAATGCCGAACTACAACCCCCACGAGGTCGGCGCCGGGAGACAAAATGTTCGGAAAAATTCGGGCTTTATTTTTGTCCATAGCGCCGAAGTCGTGGAAGTTCATTTTGGGAGTGAAAAAGTGGGGTGGCATTTTGAAAAATCACTTTTCATTCGATAACTCTTTAGGAAAAATTCATACAATTTTTGTTCAAATGGGAACGTTGTAGCCCTTGAAAAGACGCGTCGATCGAGTATTTGATCATCCCTCTCCAATAATATCTTCATCCCCAAAAGAATTGTTGAAGTATAACAAAAAATTGTTTATTTAATAACTCAAAAACAATCGATTTTTCGGGGACGGTTCAAATGTACGAAATGTAGAGAATAATTTTCTCTATATTTTCGTTCCAATGGACCACCCTTGAATTTTGCTTTTTCGAACCCCTCTCAGGGGTTGAAAATTCAAAATGAAATTCTGGGAAAACTATTAACCGAAAATGAAAAGATACGAGTTTGGCGCTGTGGGTAAAAATGTAGCTGAGGGTTCAAGCTACAAATTCTTCCGCGGCGGCGAATTCGTGCGGTCAAGTTTTCCCAGAATTTCATTTTGAATGTTCAACCCCCGAGAGGGGTTGGAAAATCAAAATTCAAGGGTGGTCCATAGAAACGAAAATATAGAGAAAATTATTCTCTACATTTCGTACATTTGAACCATACCCGAAAAATCAATTGTTGTTGAGTTATTCAATAAACTATTTTTTTTTGTACTTTAACCATTTTTTTGGGGTTGAAGATATTATCGGTGATGATCAAATACTTGATCGACGCGTCTTTTCAAGGGCTACAACGTTTCTATTTGAACAAAAAGTGTACGAATTTTTTTCTTAAGAGTAATTAAATTTAAACTGATTTTTCAAATCCCCCCCCCCCCCCCCCCAAATAAACTTTCACGGCTTCGGCGCTGTGGACAAAACTAAAGACCGGATTTTTCCGCCCATTTTGTCTCGCGGCGCCGACCTCGTAGGGGTTGGAGATTGGCATTAATCCAACCCCATCCCCTTTCATCCCCTAAAAAAAACCTACAGCCCGATTTTTAGGCAAACATGGATTTAGCACCGGCTGTACCTACAAAATTACCGGTCAAAAAACTAGTCTTCTAATTTTTTTTCCGATTACGGGGGTTTTCAGGGACAGCACGACTGTACTATAGGGTGTCTCGGAAAATGATATTTTTTTTTCGTGTGCTCTCGTAAATATACATTTAGGTACGATGAATATCCGTGGAACGAGCGGTCTGTAGTAGAATCCTCAAACTTTGACGTTTGAAAAAAGGAGCTTTTTAAATACCTACTAATAAAGCTTGAAATGCGAAACCCGAGTAAATGTATACTTCAGACGTTGGTACAGTAATCTCGTTACACAGAGTTTCATTGCACCGAAGGTATAAAGCTTTTACTTTAAGGCCTTAGGCCGCTCCAGAGGCCGAAAAAATACGCTTTTTGGGGATTTTTTTTTCAGAAAATCTACAAAATAAATCGAGATTACAAAAACGGGCGTTTATCATACATATGTGATTGTATACAATAATTTTTTAGACGCGATTAATTTCAAAATGGCGGCTGTGCAGCGTTTATCTCAAAACTGCATTTTTTAAGTTGGTCGGAACCATAACTCGGTCAATTTTCAACCGATTCACTTGAAATGTTGAATATATCTTGAAAAATACATTGTCTATGGAAGTACGTAGGAATGTTTTTTATATTGCATAGTTAATTTGTTATTAACAATTATCTGACGATTTGTTAGGCAAATTTTTGACGATGCTGAAGTTTCGTTGGACTGCAACGAATTTAATTTCTTTCGGCAGATTTCGCCTACAAAAGGTCTTCAACCATCTTTTAAGATATTCATTTAGCGATCTACACTATAAATCTATAAAAAAAAGATCGCCTATAATAATAAAAAGATGGAAAACAAAATATAAAACAGAACTTTTGTTGCGTTACAACGATGCAAACTTCAACACCATAATTTTTGGAAAGTGAAAAATTTCGTCAGATAATTGTTAATAACAAATGAACTATGCAATGTAAACATAATCCTACGTACTTCCATAGACAATGTATTTTTCAAGATATATTCAACATTTCAAGTGAATCGTTTGAAAATTGTCCGAGTTATGTTTCCAGCCAACTTGATCTTGTGTCCAAAATTGAAAATGGTAATAACATTTTAGAAATTTAACAGGTCATTATGTAAAACATTTGAGAGGTTGTGTAAAAACGTCACGACGATTGGGAAGCTGGCTACTGAGAAATTAGAATTCACAAATTATACGCGGCCTTATGGAAACTGAAGTAACATTGCAATTATTAAGAATGAAGTAACTTTGCAAATATTCATGAATGATCGTTTTTTTAAATTCAAATATATCAAAAAACAAAGGTGGCTTTATGGTGCAAGAAACGACGTCGTCCGTGAACAAAAATGAGTATTTGAATATCCCGCTACTTCCGGTCTATGCAACGTTGCCGCTATTTTCTTGTTTCTTGCGGTGAAAACCACGTACTTCGTCTTTATTATTTATTTTCTAGAACAGGAGCTTCCTAAATGTGTTGAAAAAATTACACAATGCTTCTTATATGTTATATGCAAACTTATATACGAACAAACAAAAAAATAATAATTGCAAAGTTACTTCAGTTTCCATAAGGCTGCGTGTAATTTGTGAATTCTAATTTCTCAGTAGCCAGCTTCCTAATCGTCGTGAAATGTTTACACAACCTTTCAAATGTTTTACATAAACCGATCAAATTTAAAAATTTTTATTACCATTTTCAATTTTGGACACATCCTTAAAAAATGCAGTTTTCAGATACACGCTGCACAGCCGCCATTTTGAAATTAATCGTTTCAAAAAAATTGTTGTATACAGTCACTGATATGTACGATAAACACCCTTTTTGCAATCTCGATTCATTTTGTAGTTTTTTCGACGAAAAAAGGTCGTGTTCGTTGGGTCTCATCGTTTCGATACGAACAAGTGCGCATGCGCATAATGATGCGCAACGCGCGTCTGCGCAATGAAACGAGTCATTCGTTTTGCGCATGACTCGTTTCATTGCGCAGTTGCGCGTTGCGCATTATTATGCGTATGCGCACATGCGCGTTGCGTTCGTATCAAAATGACGAGACCCAACACGACCAAAATCTCCAAAAAGCCTATTTATTCGGGCTCTAGTGTCCTAACCCGTTAACGTGCCACCGAATGGAAAAAGTTCGCTGAGCCACGCGGGTCACTCGAGGCCTCGCAAGTCGATCGGATTTTGCGAGCTTCCGGTGTCGAGTAGCAATATTTGGCACTCGTTTCCCACAATGTCGTCCTGATAATACATCGACGGTAGTTCCTCGGTGAGCAAAAGGCTCTCGTTGAGATTGGCCTCGCTGAGAACGACGTCGGTAGGCCCAACGACGTTGCTCGCTTCGTCGCCGTTCGTCTTAGCTTTCAATTTCCAAACGTCCTCGCACGTCAGTCCGGTACGCGCCGAGCCCTGGCACGTTTTCCCAAAGCGCGTCTGATGATCGGACGTCCGCTTGTCACCGCGGTACGAACTTTCCAGTCGCGAATTTTCCTCGACGGAAGCTTGCGCAGGTGGCGACGATAAACCGGAAGTGGACGAAGAAGTGGCGGGAATAGGCGGCGGTTCGGGCTCCGGCAAGCAAGTCACGTTTTCCGATGACGAACTTTCACTCGTGATGAACATCGTACGACACGTGTCTTTCGAGTCGACTGTCGACGTCGCGTACATTATGTAATCGAGATCGGAAGCTTCCACAACCGGAGCAATCGCGATCGGCGACGCGTCGTTCTCGAGCAACGAACTCTCGTGGCTCGCGATCATGTGACTCGCCAAATTCGACAGATTTCTGAACGACTTTCCACATCCCTCCATGCCGCAGGTGTACGTTAAATCCTCGCGTTCGGTTTTCGCGCTGAGGCGGGAAACGTCGATTTCGTTAGTTTGCAAGTTGGCCGCATTTTCGTGACTTTCGTGGCGGATCGTCGGGGCCACGTGGGGTTGAGTGAGTTTGGCGGTGGGAGTATCGGTGATGGTACTCACGGCATCTTTGATCTGATGCTTTTTAATGTGAACGTAGAGACTACTTTTGGCTGAGAAATGCGCCTCGCACATGTAGCATTGAAAGTATCCACCGCCCGCGTGGGTCAGCATATGCTCTTTGAGATGCTCCGAGCGCATGAAAGCTTTGCCGCAAGCCTCGACGTTGCAAGCGAACTTTCTCTCGTTCGTGTGCTTCTTCTCGTGTCTCTTGAGCTTGCTGGAGGAGGAAAAGGCCCAATGGCAATCCTCGTAATTGCAGGTGTAGGGCTTGCTACCGGTGTGCGATCTCACGTGAGCCTTGAGCCGGCAAGGCTTGTCGAATAATTTGCCGCAACCGGGCCACGAACACTTTACGTCGATCTCTTTGTAATTGTGGCAACGCTGGTGCGACGTCAGCGCGTTACTCGTGTAGTAACGCTTGCCGCAACCTACGCTGTTGCATATGTAGGGGGCGTGACGCTCGTCGTGATTCTTCATGTGCAATTCCAACGCGCGTTTCGTCGGGAATTTCTCGTGGCAATCGGGCACTTGGCAGAGCACGCGGTTCGGTCGCGTGTGCAACTTCTTGTGACTCCAGAGATTGTAGACTGTGGTGAAGCGACGATTGCAACCCGCCACCTCGCAGGCGAAATTCTTTCGTTTCAGGTGAGTCTCCTTGTGACGCTTCAGCTTGAATTCCGAATGGAAGGCCCACGTACAACCCTCGTAGTCGCACTGCGGGCGGAGAAAAAAATGATGAGGCATCGATACGTCGAAGGGAAATGGGCGCATATTTTTTGTTACGGCGACCTCGTTCGAACGCAAGGGAAATTCACTTTTGTTGATTGACGAAATACTTTTCTCCGGATGGGGGCTACTAAAAGGAACGTTTTTCAGGATCCTCGGGGAAAATCTGAAACACTATGTGGCGGTAAAATATTTTTATTGATGAAAATAAAGAAATGAAGGAAGAGAAATCAACGTGAAAACACTTTTTAAAACGAGCTTTTATTTAAAAGGTACCGTGGGGAAACGTATGTTCGGTAGATTTTAAAAATTAAAGTTTAATTGCAAAAAAGTCCCTTTGTTGGTCACTCATCGTAGGAGCAAGTACGGTAATCCTATCGCTTCACACTAGTCGTACCACTGATCATACACTGAGAAAAAAAATCATTGATACAATATCTTTGGTGTTATTGAATGAAATTTCGTTGATTCAATTGTAAAATTGTTAGTGTAAATAATCGGATTTATTAGTCCAATCAAAACGCTATTGACGCTTAATCACGTGAGAAAATCAAAAGTTTTTTTTCATTCAAAAGATAGATTGTTAGCCGAGAACAATATATTATTGAAACTATCTAAAAATAGATCGCGAACAAATTATATAGTTTTGAATGCAATCTCTGCAACGAACAAAAAAAGAGTTTCAATTCATAACATGGATATTGTTGATTCGAGTACACAAGAAAAATTGAATTTTGCTCTTTTGATTCGGATAAAATTTCTATTGAGTAAATATGTTATTTTATTCTTTTCACCATACCCGATATTGATTTCCAAGTACATTATTCGTTAAAATATTAATATTTTATTTTGATTGAAAAATATTAAGCAAATGTCTGAATTGGTTAAAAAATTATGCGAAAATAAAATTTGTTTCTTGCGCATTTGGTTGAAAAAATTCAACCAAATCATGGCCGAGCGCGACCGAAATTATGGGTGTGAGGAAACCCGTAGTTCTCGGAGTAACCGCTAGAAGCCGCACGCGCGCGGCTGAATAATGAATGTTCACATTTAATTAGAAAAATGAATAAATAGTTATTCCAACGATTTGCGCAGTATTTCTAGGTTTGATATTTGGCAACATTGGTTCTACCCCCGTCTCTTTTTACTCAACCAGGCGAGTTTAACCTCCATGCTTTTCAACGTCGATCTGTCAAAACAATGTCAGGTACGGGAAATATAAAGCATTGTATTCGGGCCACGACTGGTAAAAAGCGTGGAAAATTTGTGTCGGTGAAATATGTCGGTTAAAAATGAAATATGTGTGGAAATTCGAATGAGTGAGATGAGGTTAGGACTACAGTCAGCTGTTGCCTTGCTGTCACGTCTCTTTATCGTAGCAAGTGGTAATAAATTCAATATCGGAAGTTCAAATTAAACTTGGTATTACATAAAAATTAGGTCAATAAGCATAATTTTTCTGAGAGCATCGGATTACTACAAGTGTTAAGTAATTGTAATTCCTTCACAAAAAAACGCAATCTTAATATTTTTTCTTCTCTGTAATTAGGACGATAACCGACCCTGAAATTTTACAGAGACGATTATTAATATATTTAGTGAAGCTCAAAAGAAGATTATAAAAATCCCATGGATTGAATCCTGGCGATAGGATTACCTCAAAAGGTACATGAACGTAGATATTTTTCAAATATGAGACATAAATTTTGAAAGCTCAAGCCTTATTTAAAAAAAAATTTAAGTAGTATTAGTACTTATGACGTTTGACGCCTCAAGCTTTTAAAATTTATATTTCATAGTTTAAAAAAATCTACGTTTATGTACTTTTAAGTACTTGCACTTATGATGAGTGACCAAGGAAGGGACTTTTTTGTAGTTATGTAGTATTCATTTTCAATTTTACAGAACATTATTTTATACTTTTTAGTATAAAAATTTGTTTATTTATTCGCCACTTATTCGCTATCGGTGTAATAAAAAACCTTGCCTTAGGTTATAACGGTTCCGCGAGAAACTTTATAATAGTGTAATTATAAATAGTGCTCAAGTCAACAAAGTTCATGAGCCCATACTCGATTGTCCTACCATTTGCCATTAGGAAATTTCTGTTCTTACCTCCCACGGCCATTATCAGACTCTCGTTATCACATGCAATGATAACAAAACAAATGAGCACAAACTCGACTGAGTACATGCTATTAAGGATGCACTGCCCATACATTCCCTACCAAAAGTGAGTTTCGGTCAGAATTTTGAGTACTTTGCGATAACATTAAAATCTGAAAAAATTAACCGTATCAAAGATGCTAAGAACATTGGTTTTGAATAATAATAATGTCAAAAATTTATAAATAAATTGTTTAAACAAAAATTTGTTCAAAAAATCTCCGTTAAACGCGATTTTTTGTGATATTAAATGAATTATGATATTTTTCTAAATGCATATGATTTTTTAAAGAATTTCCTCTCTATTTCGAAAATCCCGTTTTTGGAATTTTTCAGAGGCTGTACTGACACTGTTCGTTCAATACCCCGGACACTTCTTGGATTTAATATGGAACATTGCTCCGAAAACATATTGAAAATTTGTCACTCTTCATCCATTTTTCTAAATTGAAAAAATTAAAATGTAAATAGATAGAAAATTCTCAAAAAATTCATACCTATTCAGAAAAATCTACGAATTCATTTTATAATATAAAAAAAGTAGTTCACCGGACATATGTTGGACAATTTTTTTCCGACGATTAAGTTATAACTTTTTTCATTTTCATTACCGGAAATTGACTTTTATAAATAGACCGGAAGTTGACTTTTTGAAATTTTAATCTCAGCGCAAAGTACTCAAAATTTTCGCCGAAACTCACTTTTGGTAGGGAATGTACGGGCAATACATCCTTAAGGCGGGATATACATTTACAACGATAAAAAAATCGATTTCATTTTTTTTTCTTTCAACGGTAGAACTATATATGTAGAATATTTTCCTAAAGTTTCAAAGCGAAATTCGAAAAGCTTCAAACGTTACAGCCCGCCAACGCTGTGCCTCGCCGCTCGGATTCGGAGCGGGCGTGAACTTCAAACGCGTTTTTCTTAAAACTGCATTATCGAAATTGGCGTGCAGGATTACTCAAAAACTATTAAGCCGATTGAATTGAAACTTGGTAGAAATATTGATAATATTGGTACCTTCTACTTGACGAGAATTGTTTTTGAAAAATTGAAAAAAAAATACCACTTTTTTCATCCACATTTTACAGAAATGTTGCGTGAAATGTTGATTTTTTGGTAAATGCGTGCAATTTTCTTCATTTTGATTACCGTCACATAGAAACTATACATATGCTAACTGAAAAAATGTTTGAACTTTTTTGCAAATCAAAGTCCACGGGAAGCTAGACTGCACGCCGATTCGCAACTCCCGCGGCGACCTTGCTGTGACACTCTGCCACAGCTCCGTTATTTTGATGATGAATTAATTTTAAAAATTGTTTTGTATACTTAAATATACTATTGAAGTATACCCAAAGTTTCATAATTGTAGAATAATTGTTTCTTAGTTAACAAAATCCCTCAATATTGCTTATTTTTTTCCTGTCTAAATGTATATCCCGCCTTAAGGGGTTAGGCCACAATAACGGGTATAAAATCTTGTGCGAATTTAACAATTTTTTTTCGTATGAAAAAGTGATTCGCTCATAAAATTAACTACATATCTATTTAGTATGAAAATTACGCTGTTAGAAAATATATATATATATATTTTTTTTCGATGTACGAAAGGCCGACTACGCGAAACTTTTCAAAACAGCTTTTTTCCAATTGGCGCGACAAATAACATCAACAATTATCACTCGATTTACTTCAAATTTGAAAGTTACTTTCCTAATTGCATTTCACAGAGAAGTAGTAGGTGCGCAACTAAGTTTCCGGGTTTCACACATGGATGGCGCTAGCGACACATGTAGTCGGCATACAGGTCTGAAATTGGGTGTCTTTATAGCTTGGACATCTGTTAAGAATACCCAGTCGTAATATAAACAAATATCGCAACACAACGACCTTTTTTCTAACCTCGAAAATGTCAAAGTTTGTGCCAAATAAACGGCATTTGCGGGAAGCATTGCTTCTCTGCTTCAACCTAAAAAAAAACAGCAGCCGAAGCACGTCGGTTACTTGAGGAGGCCTACGGCGAACATATACCATAAAAAACAACGTGTGAAGATTGGTTCGAGCGGTTCGAGCGGTTCGAGCGGTTCGAGCGGTTCAGAAGTGGCGATTTTGAGACTCGGGACAAGGAGCGCTCGGGAAGACCGCAAACATTTGCGGACGCCGATCTGCAAGCGTTATTGGATGAAGATGACACTCAAACAGAAGATCAACTTGCCGAGGCATTAAATGTGACTCGGCAATGTATTTTGAAACGTTTGCACGCCATGGGAAAAATTCATAAGGAAGGAAAGTGGGTGCCGCATGAGTTGACTGAGAGACAAATGGAAAATCGAAGAGCCACTTCCGAAATTTTCCTTTTGCGGCAGAACAGAAAGAGTTTCCTGCATCGAATTGTTACTGGCAATGAAAAATGGATATATTTCGAGAGTCCCAAATGCAGAAAATCGTGGCTTTCACTTGGCGAAGCGTCACCATCGACGGCACGGCCAAATCGCTTCAGACAAAAGACAATGCTCTGCGTTTGGTGGGACCAGAAAGGAATCGTGTACTATGAGCTGCTGAAACCGGGCGAAACTGTCAATGGGCATCGCTACCGACAACAACTAATCAATTTGAACCACGCATTGCTCGAAAAACGGCCAGAATGGGACACGAGACAGGAACGTGTGATATTGCAGCACAACAACGCTCCGTGCCATTGCAGTTCCATCGTCCAGGACACCATAAAAACACTGAAATGGGATCTGCTACCGCACCTGCCGTATTCGCCAGACCTGGCCCGTTCAGACTATCACTTGTTCCGGTCGATGGCGCATGGCTTGGGTGGGCTACACTTGGCCAATTACGATGCAGTACAAAATTGGTTGGATGCTTGGTTTCAGTCCAAAGACGCGTCTTTTTATCGTCGCGGTATTTATGTATTGCCAGAGAGATGGCAAAAATGTGTGAATAGCGAGGGACAATACTCCAAATGAACCATTTTTTGTATTTGTCTTGAAATTTTCGATTTTTTATTGGTAAAAAAAACCCGGAAACTTAGTTGCGCACCTAGTACGTACGGAATTTATGATTAATCGAAAACTTTTCATTTTATGAGTAGTTATAACGAAATTTTTCACTGAATATTCATTTCTTAAGTTCAAAAACCTACAACTGTTGAATAAAACAATATTTTTTTAATTCCGTACGTACTTCTCTAGGTATTCTAATGTAGATTGACGAGAATTTTTGTTCTTTGTTCTGGGTACAAAATTGTGGATGCTAAATGTCACGCCGCGGAGCGCCTAAAAAAAAGATAAGAAAATATTAGTAGTCGGCCATTTTGTATATCGAAAAAAAAAATATATTTTTTCTAACAGCTTGATATTCATACTAAATAGATTAATTTTACGAGTGAATCACTTTTTCATACGAAAAAAAATTGTCAAATTCCCACATGATTTTATACCCGTTACTGTGGCCAAAGGCCTTAAGGAGTTGCATTGCCCACCTCCCACCTCATCATCAGACGAGCCCCATGCTACCACATTATTGAATCGTCACCGAAGTTACATAGGTATGCCGAATTTCAGCTCAATCCGATTTTGTAAGCAAGTGTTAAAAAAATGGACGACAAATTTCGAACTGTAGACATACAAACGAAGCGAGTTGAATAAAAGCTCGTAAAAATAAATTTCCGTTGCGCTCTGGCGATGCAAACTTCAACGCCGTTATTTTTCACGCTACCTTGAATGGTCGTACACCCAAGTGAGCGAGCAAATGGGCTTTGAGAGCGTGCAATTTCGAAAATTCTCTGTTGCATTCGTCTCTGGGACAGACCCACGTCCTGCTGCTTTCGTTGACCAAAGTCGGCTCCAGCGATTCGTCCGTGATGCCGAGTTCCTGGAGCGCCTTGGATACCATCCTCTCGTGAGGTTTGTCGTGCGTCCCGAACGATCCATTCTCCAGGTCGATTTTCGACATTTTCGGAAAATTTCCAGTCGCCTCGATCAGCTCCGATGTTTTTCCCTGATATATCTGCTCGTCCATACCGGTGTTTATCACAATTTGCGTCATGTTCGATATTTTGTCCGTCGATATAGCGACCACCGCCATCACGCTGTCTTTACCGTCGATGTGACAAGGTTCCCGCAAAAACGTTATTTCGTTCGTATCCGGTTTGGGCTTTATTTTTCGACGACGCTTCATTATTCTCGGCTCCAGTTTGGATCTCGCGCGAGAGGAGTATACGACATCGGATGGCGCTTCACCGTTCGGAACTCGAGTCTCGAGCTCCGTTTCTCCTTCGGCCCTTTCTCGCCCCTTCTCCTCCGCATTCCCGGCACGATCGTAATCCACCTGCATGGGCTTGTCCGCGAGTTCTCCCACCTCCGAGTTGCCGCATTCGTCGGTCTCCCCAGCAGCCCCGTGGCTCTCGGAACGCTCCTCCGATGCGGCGATCACCGGAGAGGCCGCGTGATCGCTAGCGGAGGGTAAAATTTCACCGGCGACCATCATCTCGTGCGGCGACAGGACCAACGGATCCAGATGATCGAGTCTGAACTCGGGCATTATAAAGTCGTTTTTCTGGCAAGCTTCGAGGAGCTTGTCGCTCTGAAGCTCTCTGAGCAGAGGATCGTAGTCGAGATTCAATTTTTTGTCCGATAGATCGATGTCGATGGACAGACCGTCGGGATGTTTGCCGAGGAAAGCGTGCGGAGAATCATTGTCGAGATAACAATCGACGGTCATTCGGTCTCCGTCTACGGCGCCGTCTATGCTCGCCTCGACGACGGATTTCATCGCGTCGAGGTCCATACTGGAGACCGACTCGGTTCGCGTTTTTAACCATTTTTCAATGTCGTCTACCGCCTCGGTGGTGCTTCTCTCAAGCTCAACGGACGAATTGCCATCGACGATCGTGGCGGAAGCGTTCGGAGGCTTCGTCGTACTATCGACGGTCACGGATGGGACTTTTTCATAGCGTTTATTCGTTCTTGGAAGTTCCGATGGATTGGGTCTGTTGAGGCAGTCGCGCGAGTCCACGATAAAATTACACTCCGAAACGGCTTGGATGTTCGGGATGATGTTGTTGGAGCCCTCGACGTTTAATCCCTCCGGTGAGCACCAAACGTTTCGCACGCTTCGTATCGCTTGACTGCGACGTTGGAATATTCGCGGTACTTGTTTGGGTTTGCAGACTTGGCGAGACATTTGAACTGACTCCTGGCCAGCCTCGATGGAATCGACAACATCAGCGATGCCGCCATCCGGAACGACCCTTTATAACCTGCAAATTTCGCGGTCGCGTATTGTTGCGATTAGTGCGCGACGGGCGGTCTTTGGGCTCATTCCGTTATCTGCTCGTTGCAATGCGGATAGCAGCGCGAATTTGGAGCGTACCTGGCGGTAGGGCAACTGCCAATTCTCGTCACTGGCGGCGCTAGCGTAGTACGTAACGAGAGAGCGGTGTCTGAACGTTTGTTTTCAACCAGACGGTCAAACTTATTTATTTACGATTTCTCTAATTATTTACAGTAGCTGTTTTTGTTTGAAGTGGTTTAGTGTTGTGGATGTTCTGCGGACATGGACATGTGGAACATGTTTATTAGTGACCTTGGCCCCTCTGCTTCTGAGAATGGATTACAATTCTTCAACTCTTAAGGAGGTGATTGGAGCGAGTTCAAGATGAAACCCGATTTTTTTTTTATAGGATTGTCGAGACCTTCGTCCATGCGTATGCGGAGTTTCCACGAGATTTACCGTACACTTTCCGAGTTATTAATTGTTAAAGTTGGTGAATTAGTCACACGTAGACGGCAAAATGTGCCTGTCCTCTCATATATCGAGTTTTTGTGCTACTTGGAGCCAAGAAACACGTAAAAAAACTGATGGTTGCGTTCGTTGAATCTTTGTGATCGATAAGGCACCTTGAATTGGAAAGCTCACCGCAGAAACAAGCAATAAATTTAGAAATAAAGTCGCAAAAACCGAAGTTTTCAGAGAGCGAGACTTCTCGTGACGTAACAGCAGCCATCTTGCTCGACGGGTGGCAACGCCGGATACCCGCGCAAATTTGATTCGTCTATCGGATATTTTCAACGCGAATTAAAAATATGTTTGTGCGAAGCCGTACATTTTTTAATGGATTATAAAGGGCCTTTCGTCGATATTTACTTGAAGTCTTTTACGTACAGCAAAGACATCTCAATTTTTCTGGCGACATGTACCTATACAACGCATCTATATATAAATTCAGCATGGAAGAACCGTCATATAAAATAAACGTTCCTTTTTATACCTGCAAATATTGTGAAAATTGGGAAAGGGAAAAATAACATAACAATCGATGAAATATGTTTTGACTTTGGACAGATTGGACATTGGACATTGAGATTAACTTCAACGCGACGTTTTTGATTTGCAATCGCAATATTATCTTTTCATTTTCTAATTCTTGTCCGTCAGAATCTACATTTGTCTCTAAACTGGACTTCAGGTACAACCCCGTTACTCTTTTGATAAACTT
The DNA here is from genome assembly GCA_944452715.1 of Ophion slaviceki. Lineage (NCBI taxonomy): Eukaryota > Metazoa > Arthropoda > Insecta > Hymenoptera > Ichneumonidae > Ophion > Ophion slaviceki. The sequence continues at coordinate 75,653,560 of OX101783.1, forward strand.
CCACAGTATTTTCATTCTCCATGTTAACCAGCTACAAAAAATAATAAGCCGGGCGCGTGGAACCGATGACAGCCACCGAAAATGCGACGATGCTAAACGTCAACGATATGGCGTACTACTGAAGTCGAGTAGTAGATTATTAAGGTTGTTTCCATATTATAAAAATAATAGGAAACTCGAAATTCAATACTTAAAAAATATTTCTCGAAAAATAGGCCATATACATATATCTAAAACGTGGCGGTATTGCGGCGTGAAATAGACTCTAAGTTTACTAGCATGGTCATCACCGTACCTCCTTAAGTGAGCAAACTTATTTTGAGTACTCATTGCACACAACAGAGATGAATGTGTCTCTCTTCTCTGTACACAATAACAAGTAAACTCTGCAATAACCTCAATGTCTTTCACAGATATATGGTACAGCCAGTGACGTGGTCGCTCTAAAAGGTCCGTTTTAATAACGGAAGCACAAAAAAACTTCGAAGCAACGAAAAATTAAAAAATTTCATGTTGAAATGTTATATTTTTAGCGAATATGTATAACCATTCACTTTCGAGGACGTGACGTGAGTTTGAATATGCAAGGAGGCTAGGGAAGCAGTCCATTCTTCGTATGGAGAGACGGTATAAGAAACGTCCGAAAATTCGTGATGAAACATGGTGCCAAATACGGCCTGTAGGCGTCGCAGTGTAGTTAGAGTACCAAAAATATAGTAATGCAGCCAGTGCACAGAGTGAAACTGACTGTTATGGCAGCTAATTGTTGACGCTTGTCAAAAAATCACCTATTGTGCACTAAAATTGTTTGTTTGCGGCGGTGACTTTAAGAGAGTATCGGACAAGGGAGTTCATGTACGATTTCATCTTATTAGTTTAATGTAATAAGTGGTATGAAAACTTTTACAATGTTCTTGAATTTGTTTAATTACGAAAAATGTATTGTGACTTTATAAATAATTTTTGTAATGCATTTTTGGATAGTTAGGAAAAACCATCAACCATCAATAAACACATTAACGTTGATTCCTTTTAAGAATTATTACTATTTTTATTTGCGTTATTATGATTCTTATAACAAATGCAACCAATAATCAAACTAATTTACCGATAAAAGGCATAACAAATAATATTAATACAAAAAAACTTCAGTTATGAAAAAACTTTACGAGGCGAGAATCGAAACTATCGGTGCTATACAGTTTTTTTATTTTGTGCATAAAATTAAACGTAACAAACAAACGCATCTTAGTAGTAGTTAGATTGTAGACTTTGGGCTGTTGTTATTAGCATCTTTGGGTCTTGATATTATTTTAATAAATATAAAATGATGGTTCATGGTAGCGGTGAGTCTTGTGATGCTGCGGATAATGCTTGCTACTGCGTAGCGAATCTCTGTGTTGTTACTGTCGTTGCGGGTGGCGCCGTAACTTATGCATAGGATATGTTCGGTGTGACTTTAGCGTGTATCGCTTCAGTTCGTTCGATGAGTTGTCGTTGTCCATTGTCTTTTTCACTTTTTGAGCGTTTGTATATGAACTTGTAGTATAGGCATCACTTATAGTTCACTGGGTGATCTGGGTTATTGTCGTTTGCACAGCGGAGGAGCTGTTTGTCTGATGAGTTAATTGAAGTGCATTTTCCGGGTTCGTGTAAAGCACTACACTCGGCGCAGTGGTATATGTGGTTGCAATTTGCACTCGCATGTCCCAGTCGCTGAAATTTTCCACATACTTTACACACTATTATCTCGGCCACCTGATCACATTTGAATGGAATTTATATTTACGTTGGATATAAATTGTTATGGCATTTTTTCGGTTTTTTTTTCGTAATAAGGTGGGTAATTGCACTACGACTTAAATGTAGAAACATCTTTATGCATGCGTAAAACATAAGTATATATAGCACATGGTTGCTAGCTACCAAAGCGCTGCTTATGCGGAACCTTGTTTCGGGACACTTTTACGGATACGCTTTTCATAATATAATACAAACAGCTATTACATACACTTATCAAATAATTATTTCCCGTATCTCGATTATTATTATACCTAAAGGTATTAGATTTTGCTTTTTTCTGTTGATTTTCTGTTGATTAGTCAATCCGATAATACTACCTTAAGATATATTAGAACGTTATTGGTTAGAAATTCATATAGGTTTCCGGCTTACTTCACAGCAGTGGTCTACTGGTACTGGTACTGAAATGGTACCCGCATACGCCTCGCGATTTGCGGGGAGCGATAAGCAGTATCCAATAGGAGCTAAGGTATTCCGGAAACCCCCTAGGAAAGTGAAGCGCCCATTGGATATCGTTCATTGCCCATCGCCCATCGCGTGCAGTGTGCGGGTACCATACATTTTATGAACACACGCTCTTGGTAAGTATGACTGGTAAGAATTTTAGGCTGTTCGTCCACTGTATTGGCAATGTGGAACTCTGAGAAGACGGTACAGCGAAAATAACATCTAAGGCTGACATTTCATGAGCAGCAAAAAGACGCAGCGTTTTAGTAACTTACTAGTTGTTACTAGCGTTGGGCCAATAGCGTGGTGAATTACTACCCCGATGCTAGTAAGTTACTAAATGCTGCATCTTTTTGCTGCTCATGAAATGTCAGCCTAAGATTTTGATTATGAGAAATTCTGAGTTGGCCATTGTCAAATCAATTGCAATTCGTGTTGGAAGTTTTATTTAAATTGTATGATGGTACAATCGTAGCGCAATCATTTGTTGATTACGCATATCATAATTAACACCTTGGCTGGTTCTCCGTATTAATAAAATCAATAGGTAACGAATATAAATTCCTGCGGTAGATGCCGTCACGAAACAATAAGGTCGCGCTCGTAATGTGAGCGTTAGCCTCCGCACACTGCATGCAATGTGCAACAATTATAAACGATATCCAATAGGAGCTAAGGTACTCCAGAAAACCCCTAGGAGAGTGAAGCTCCCATTGGGTGTCGCTCATCGCTCATCCCGTATAGCGTGCAGAGACCATCAGTAGTGGAGAGCATAACTTCTGGAGACTTGACACAGGAGTCTAAGCGCCAATGGGGAGACTGTGAAAAAAATGTATTGGAAAATGAGGAAAATATGAGTGGCGCGTCGATCATATCGGTAGAAAGTGACCGGGCGAGGTTCAGACACATAAAAAAAGGTAGTGTGCCGCTCAGAAAGTTATCGCGCAGAAATACTTCCGATATATAATCTTTATTTTCAAATTCTTATCTTACATGGTTCACAGATGTTGTACATTAAATTCCACAATTTCGAATATACGTGTACAATAGTTTTTTAATGTAAGATCTCCTAAGCAAAGGCGTTATCTTGCCATTTTACTCATTATTTTAATCTACTCGTAACGTTTAGCATGATTTCTCGATTCACTCTGCTATTCTTAACGTATTTCGATCTCTCGAGATGAATGAGACACCCTGCACAATAATTAATATTCGCAGCATACCCCCGAACGATCTGTAAAAGCGTTCGCACCCTGCACGTGATTTACAACGAGCGATGAGCGATATCCAATAGGAGCTGTGGTATTCCAGAAAACCCCTAGGAGAGTGAAGCTCCTATCGGTTGTCGCTCAACGCCCGTCGCTAATTGCGTGTAGTGTGCGGACACTCCAATGGCCTCTGCACATTGCTTACGATTTGCGACGAGCGATGGGCGATATCCAATGGGAGCTTCACTTTTCCAGGGGGTTTCTGGAATACCTGAGCTCCCATCGAATATCGCTCATCGCTCACCGCAAATCGCGCGCAGTGTGCGGAGGCCATTACACGTAATGTAAAACAAAATGTATTGAAAAAATATATGTAACGATACTAAGATGAAATAAAATGTTACATATTTTGGAAAACTCTGCTAATATTTTTTATAGAAAAATTAGCATCTTATGTGCAAATTAATGTATAAAATGAAGGAAAAAGGCAAGATTTTTTAAATATACAATTATTTGGATAATGAACTATTTAGAAATTTAATCGGATTTGCAGTCTCAAATTTCGTGATGCATACTTTTTTGGATATCAATAAATTAGGCGCGGGAAAAAATGAATTCTTCAATAAAAAGATACGGTGCATCTGCTTGCAATCACCGAAAAATGGCATTGCTTGAACAATACTGCATTCGCACCAACAATCGTGTCACTTTCATCTTGAATTTTATCATAACATTGACACTTGAAAAGGAATTAAGATTACATAGGTTAGCTGTCATTAGTCCTACAATCGGATCCGACATGTTTTCTACATATGTGATATATATAGCATATTGGCTTCGAAAGACGGCAGCGCCGCCTTTCATTTTCGGAACTTTGATGCCACGTTGAAACACTGAGTTCGGACTCTTACTCACTAGTCTCTATGGTTCCGACGCTGGCTTGTTTTGCTGCAGTACTGCGTCGGTTTTGAGCACGGTCTTACATACAGTTCTGGAAACGCCACTGGTAGGGGTGGATCGCATTTTGTAAACATTTTTTAAATATTGTAGTGGCATTTAAATTTTGGTCTCTGTACGTCCATTTTTTGCTGAGATATCCAACTTCGAACGAAAAAGGATCTTTTGTCGTTGATCATCGATATCTCAGCAACCAATGCTCGCACAGGGAATTAAAGGGTAACTTTGAAAATTTGAATGAATTTCCTACAAGACGCTTTCATTGACTTTTGAGAAGAAAAAAAATGTTCACCCTTAACATTAATTGAAAAAAGTACAAAAAAATGACTTTTTATGGTTTTTCAGTAAATCTACCACTATTTTACAAATATTGATGGAAAGACTAATGTTGCCAGGGTTTTTTCAGCTTAATGTACCCTCAATAGCCCTGTCAATTTTCAAATTTGTCCATCGAACTGTTTTTCCAGACCGATCAAAGTTTTACAAAACAATTGAAGGAACAAGTGTATTGTTCCTAAACATCGTGTAATCACCAGCGGAATGAAAATACCATTTTTTTTCGACTTTTTCACAACTTTGCACTAGTTGTTAAATTTGATAAAAAATTCAAACATTTCAAAAAACTAATTTTTGATTTTTTTTAATTTGTAAATATTTCAATAAAGCATGCAGACTCATTTTTGACACGATTCGGCCTTTGCGTACCATAATATCACTCATCTTTAATTGCATTAATTTAAAGTTGATACCCTCACGTTGTATCAACTAGTCGATCTAAGAATATTTATGCAATTTATTCTCGATATTTTCTGCGAAGGTTATTAGGGTTACAAAAAAAAAGTTTTTTTTTTTTCATCTCGATACGACCATTTTTCACACAGATACAGCGCTTCAAAAAACACTTTAAAAAATTAAGAAATTTTCTGTTCCTTTAATTTTTTGGAGCATTGTATGTTATTATTACAATATCATTGATGGTGTTTTTGCTATTATGATTATTTTTACGATGATGGTTATTATTTTTATTATTTCTATTATTAATTAATGTTGACAAATACACATAATTAATTCGCGTCCGCTAAAGTCGTGTACAGCATCGAGAAAGGGGCAACTCTTACCCCATTGGCATTAATATCACGCCAACGGTGGTGGAGTTACCAACTCTTGACACTTTTCCATTTTTATGTATCGATCAATCCGATCGTCGATCACCCGTGCGTTAAATGATGGTCGCCTCAACGCTCCCTGCAAGAGCGCTTTTCATTTGAATTTATGTAGATTTGCGCCTAGATAACATGCCTAAGTCAATGATAATTCAATATACAGATAGGCACAGTTTGAAAAGGCTTGAATAATTATACTGCATATCACAGCAGGGTTTGCATAAAAGAAATAAAGAGAAGAAGTTAGACTGTGCGGTTGTGTCTGTGCCTAAGCAGAGAGAGGTTCATTCATTTAATTGATTTATTTATTTGTATTTGTACCTTGGAAATATTTTACAGGCCCAATTATTAATGATAAAAATGAAAAGGTACATAATAAATAATAAAAATTAAGTAAAATAGGCTAGAATTTAGTAAATTTTATGTGAGTAAAAATAATAACAGAAATCAAATGTTGGCAACATATATATATATATAGCTCTATTTTTTTCCTTTTTCGCACCATCCAATTTCTTCTTTAGAGAAAAAAAAAAATGTCGCGAAATTTGCGGACGGTCAAAAAATATTTAAAGGTCCCTCAAGAGCTTCGAAATTTCTAATCTTCACCAAATTTTTTTTTTATTCAGCTCATTCATAAATTTGATGCTTTGTAAAATTTTCAAAACAATTAATCGTTTTTCTTTAGAAACAGATTTTTCAAAGTTACCTCACACTACTAACGCCGGAATTATTTTCTTTGTTCTCATAAAATAATTCTTTGTAAAACCGTTTGTAAAGAAAAAAAGCATTTATTATTTTGAAAATTTTACAAAGTGTTAAATTTGTGAGTCAGAAGAGAAAAAAATCGCGACAATTGGAAATTTCGAAGCTCTTGAGCGACCACTAAATATTCATTGGCCGACTAGAGCTTTCGTGAGCTTAATTTTATAATTATAAAGGGTAAAATTCATGGGTGAAAAGTGAACGAAACAAAAATCTATTTTTTAATGAAAACTTCAATTTTTGGGAGGCTTGAGCGACCTTTAAATATTTTTTGACCGCTCGCAGATTTCGCGATTATTTTTTTTCTTTAAAGAAGATAATTGGATGGTGCGAAAAAAGAAAAAAAAAACAAGCTCAAAATTGGGCCACCCTAATATATATATTGAGGGAGAGAGAGAGAGCGGGAGGGAGAGGCAAGTGCTTGAAATTCGAACTAAGTATCTCAGTATTATGAATTCGCATGAGCAACCAGCAAGAATTTGAGTCGTTGAAAGGTTTTCAACGACGTATTCTCACATTTACATAGCACACCCAGACTTTCAATATAAGCAAGAGCTGGAAAAATAAATTTAAAAAATTTCATAACGCGTTACTTTCACTACCGAGCATGCCAATTGGATCAAGCAAGCGGGCATAATATTGCAGCCAAACAATTTATTGTACCAGAAATTCATTTTGCAGTGATCGTTTGCAGGGTTTTCAATTGAATGTTCGCTCGTCGCTAAAACTTCTTTCAAGCTTCTTCGCCGATATATCTGCAAACAGAAAAAAACGTACAAACTTCTTAATCGCCACATTTGTGAAAATAAATGATGTGTGTATATATATATATATATATATCGTTTCATATATGTACAAAACATATAAAATTCTTCGTCGACGTGTCTCCACAAAATGAAAAAATTGTCGAAGTGAGTGCACAAAAAAAACATTGGGAGAAAAAAATTTTTTAAAATTCGTTTTCATACATCGAAGAAAGGCTTGATGATATTTTCGCAATATGATAATAACAAGTAAGTTCCCGAGATCTGATCAAGATTTGTGATGTTTTTTGTGTCCAACGATGTATTGGTTAGGGGACCATTCCAGGGCGACTGGCTTGAAAATGGCAGCTTTGCATGATTAAAAAAAATCGATAATCAGCCCGATAAAAAAAAATTTTAAATCGATAATCAGCCCGATTTTAAAAAATCGATAATCAGCCCGATTTTTTCTCGCTTATTTAAATTACTTATGTTGTGTATAAAAATATATTTTTTAACGTTTTAGTTTGATTTTTTATACAGTTTTCTTAGCCACTGCAAAATGATGCCTAAAAAATTGCGCCTGACGGTGGAAGTCCTACTCCTCCTAAAATGACCTGAAAAAGACAACCAAAAAGATTATTAATCAATATGAAACACTGTAGAGGCGTAGGGAGAATTTTTTTTTCGATGAAAATTAACAAAATGATGGCCATTTCAAAATTAAGTGTCAAATTGGGCCTTTTTCGACAGTTTTTGTTAAAAAAAGATGTGAAGTTTTCAAATAAAAATAAAAACGACGATTCGAGAAAAGTCGCACCGTCCGCGCCAAGTCTCACGCAGCTGGTCGAATCCCTTTCTCTAAGAAAGGCTGTAGCGACTGGAGTAATTCGAATTTCGCGACCAAAATTTAACAGCTTGTTTATGAAAGTCCATATTTTCGGTAATGAAAAAAAACGACTTTCAAAAAAATTTCCCTTGACTTAAAAAACGATTTTCAAAAACGTCCTTTAACCCAAATCTTCTGAGTAATGTCCTCGAAATATAATATTTTCACGACGCTGTAATGCAGTAAAATAAAGGCATACGTTTTATTCTGAAACGAGAGGAAACACTTCGCTATTCGAACGTTTGAGGGTAAATCGTTCCTTTATCTTGCATCCTTTAAATCCTTTGACTTTGGTTAGTGAACAAAAAAATTTGCGTAAAGTTTGGACATGGAGAATGTAAATATTTGGTCTCCCATCGAATTCGAATGGAACATTTTGGTCCTTATGTCAATGAAAAACAATAAAATAATCTCAAATAGGTAAAAGAAACTAAACAGTCCCTGAAATAGAATGTTATATTTTATAGATTTAACTTTTTAAGTTAAATATAGATATTTAACTTAAAAAATGATGATAACGTAAATCTTCTAAGCAATGTAATAAAAAAATTTCACAACGCTGTATTTATTCTGAAACGAGAGGAATCACTTCGCCATTCGACCATTTGCGAGTAAAATTCTACCTTTATCTTTCATCTTTTAAGGCGTTACCCCCACTTGTAGCGCAAAAAAGGCCTTTTTCATGAATTTTTTTAAAGAAAACTACAAAACTTTTTTAATCGATCAATATACCACCTTAAAGAACACATCTTGAAGAACTTTCAGTAATTTTTTTATTGAAAAATATTACATTGTTTAGTAGAAAATGGCCGTCAATGAAATAATGTTTTTATATACACGGTTTGCGGTGACCAACATTGCGGCGAAGTGGATCATCTGAAAAAAAAATGCGGATGGATTTAGTCAAATATAAGTATAAACCAGTCTTTAGTCGAAGGATTTTAAAAAATATTCATTTTTCACAAAATGGCGGACAGTCAAAGTTAATGGTTCGATTTTAACGAAAATAACGGCCGTTTTTGGCTATAAAACGGCCATTTTTTTTCGAAAAAAAAAAATCGAACGATTAAAGACTACATTTTTATGTATTAAATAAGCCTGCAAAATTTCAAGAAGATCGGTTCATTAGTGTTCGAGTAATCTTGGCCACCGACTTCAGAAATGCCATTTTGAGAAAAACGCGTTTAAAGTTTCAATTTCAGTTTACACGAAGAAAATATTTTTTTTTGTAAACTTACATAGAGTCATCTATTCCGGGCCCATACAGAAGTATTACCTTAAGGCCTTAGGCCACGGTAACGGGTATAAAATGATGTGCGAATTTAACAATTTTTTTTCGGATGAAAAAGCGACTCACTCGTAAAATTAATTACACATCTATTTAATATGAATATCAAGCTGTGAGAAAATATGTATATTTTTTTTTCAATGTATAAAATGGGCGACTACAAATATTTTCTTTTGTTATCTTTTTTTAGGCGCTCCGCGGCGTGACATTTAGCATCCACAATTTTTTACCTAGAACAAAAAACAAAAATTCTCGTCAATCTACATTAGAATACCTGGAGAAGTACGTACGGGATTTGAAAAATATTGTTTTATTCAAAAGTTGTAGGTATTTGAACTTAAGAAATGAATTCTCAGTGAAAAATTTCGTTATAACTGCTCATAAACTGCTCATAAAATGAAAAGTTTTCGATCAATCAGAAATTCCGTACGTACTTCTCTGCGAAATGCAATTAGGAACATAACTTTTAAATTTGAAGTAAATCGAGTGAAAATTGTTGAGGTTATTTGTCACGCCAATTGCAAAAAAGCTGTTTCGAGAAGTTTCGAGTATTCGGGTATTTTGCACATCGGAAAAAAATAATATTTTCTAACAGCTTGATATTCATACTAAATAGATGTGTAATTAATATTACGAGTGAATCACTTTTTCACACGAAAAACAATTGTTAAATTCGAACATGATTTTATGCCCGTTACTGTGGCCTAAGGCCTTAAATCTTGCGACTTTCTTTCATGAAAAAAACTTTGAGTAAAGTTTGGACACAAACAATCAAAATGTTTGATTTCCCATTGAATTTAAATTGAACATTTGGTTGATATGTTTATTAAAATCACAAAAAAATAAAATAGAACAGAATAAAAAACGATAAGAGAAGTAAAAATAATAAAATAACGTTAAAAAATGACCCTCAATCAATGAATCGAAGAGAAGCATAAAAAAAATCATTTTTTCAACTGTCGATGATATTTGCGAAAAAACCTGTACATCAAACTCTTTATAATAAAACTGCCGAATCATTAACAAAATTCACCAACGTTTTCCTCGACGTTTGTCCACCAATCCGGGCGTCCTAAAACGAATCGAAAACGAATTCCGTCCGCGTCGTTAGTTCCTCAGCCTCGCGACACCCGGTAGAAAGGTGAAACGTTGCAAAAAAAAACGAAAGGAAAAAAAGAACGCGAATCGCACGACCTTGACCGGAGTCTGCGTATGTACCGGCCAGGTGAGGCCTCCGTCTAGCGCGTTCAAAAAGGACTCTGAGTACCTTCGAAGTATATATCCCTCGTACTCGTTAAGGCTCTCCCTTCTTTCTTGCAATGTCGTTTTTTTTTTCTTCGTAAAAACGGCCCATTCACTGACCAGGAAATGAAAAAAAAACCCGTAATTTTTTTGTCTATATGGAAGGTCGTTTTGTTGGTGGGATCGATCGATTCTTTGCTGATCAGAGACATTGGAGAATATTGATCCTCGTACGTTTATCGGTATTCGTACAGTACCCTCTATTATTCCGCGGGGGTATCAAGGTGCAGAGAGACGAGCGAGCGGGAAGTCACGTTTAATTGAAGGTGATATCGAAAATGCTTACGTACGAGCCGCCTCCTTTCTTCTCGTACTTAATTTATGTGCGTAACTTTTGTACACTTGTGCAAAGGAAATATTTTTCTACATATTTCATATTTCTGGGCCAGTTTAATATATTTATATATATAATATACATATATTTTTTTAAATTAATTTATATATTAGTTTAATTAGTTAATTTATAATTAGTTACATATATATATATATATATATATATATATATATATATATATATATATATATATATTAAACTGGTCCGAAAATAATTGAAATTTTATTTTTCAAAATTTTTGTTGAAAATGTTGTTGAGAATGACAAATAATGAGTGCTGATCAAATTCTAGCCCTTTATAGTAATATATAGAGGTCCCTCATCGTGATTTTCTATTTCCCATTCATTTAACATAGTAAAAGTTTTGTTCGCCGCTTCTGAGCCTTATAACTCGCCTACGGGTAAACACACGGAAACGCCCAAAAATATTGTTTAACCTTTAGAAGTCACACTGGGTCCACGGGACCCAAACAAATTATTTTGATTCCGTACAACTTTTTTTTCAAAATAAAACATACATTTTTTTATATACGCGTAAGCGTTTCATTCTTTCCTTCTAAATCGCACTTGCGTTGGATGAAATAAATATACTTTTTGAAAAGTCCACAGAAACCGCTATGTCTATTTCGAAGTACGTTGTTTCCAGATAATAAAACCATTTTTTTCGTCAATAATTACAAGAGTTACAGCAATTTTTGTAAAAAAGTAATTTTTCACGTTTTTTTTTGCATAATGTTTTTTGCATATTTGAAATTTAATTGTTGATTTCTAACCAATATCCTTGTATTAAACAAGGTTCAAATTATACCTCACTATTTTTTTCATATCGCTCAATGCATTATTTCATTATTTATAACAATTTAAAAACTAAAAATTTTATTCAACGGTAAAGTTGAATTGATGATAAATTTCATGATTTTGTGAGATTTTTGGACTTTTGTGATAAAATTATTGATTTTTTTTTTTTTTCTGATTCATCTGGAAAAGTATTGTACCCTTTTTAAATTATTTCCGAGATATTTATTTATCATGCTATGGGCGAGTGAATTCAGTTTAAGAATAGATTTTTGTACTAATGTACTTTTAAATAACAATAAATTTAAATCTATTAGGAATTTTAGAAACTGTCTAGGGAATAATGTGAAAAGGATACAATACGCTTTAAAATGAATCAGAAAAAAAATCAATAATTTCGTCGTAGAAGTCCAACAATCTCACAAAATCATGACATTTATCATAGATTCAACTTTCACGTTGAATAAAATTTGAACGAGTGAATTTATCGTATGAAGGTCAAGGACCTTTTTTGTAGAGCGTTAAATTTCCTATAAAACAATGTTTTAGGCATTTCCGTGTGTTTACCCGTAGGCGAGTTATAAAGCTGAGAAGCCACAAACAAGACTTTTACCGTGTTAACTGAATGGGAAATAGTAAATCGCGATGAGGGACCTCTAAATATTGATATAAAGAGCTAAAATTTGGTCAGTTTTCATTTTTTGTCATTCTCAATAACATTTTCAACAAAAAAATCAGTTAAATTTTTTTTTGGCCAGTCTAATACATATATACACAGGGTATCCTTTAATTAATGGATAATCCTGCAACTGTAGATAGGTCAGATCATGTCCTACTATATGCTGGAATTTCAGTTTAGGAAAGTCCCACGGTTTTCGAGATTTCGAGCTTTATATTATTTTTTGAAAAAAAATCATCTGCTCTTGGTTTTTCGCATGCCATTTCTACAAATGATATGAATCGACAATAACTGAGCAACTTTTTAAAGTAGTCAACTTTTAAGTACTTCGAATTGGTTTGTAGGAAAATTCTGCATAAGATCTTTTTTCATAAAGTTGTCTTAACATACAAGGCAAAAAAGAAGACTTTTCTAGATAAAACCAATAATCAAGAGTATTTTAAAAAACCGAGTCAAAAATAGTTATCATTTGTAGAAATCGCATGCGAAAAACCAAGAGCAGATGATTTTTATCTCGAAAACCGTGAGACTTTTACTGAATTGAAATTCCAGCATATAGCAGGACATGATCTGACCTATCGACAGTTGCAGGATTATCCATTAAGGCCTTAAGCCACTCCAGGATTTTCTAAAAATCGATTTTGTTGGTTGAAAAGGTACCTTAGTACCTATAAAATTATATTCCAAAAGATTATGGGTGCGAAAAATCTCCAAGTACTCGATTATCGAATCGTAGTGCAGGCATCGCAGATTAAAGGTATTGAAACATTATTCACGTCGTGACTTTCTACTAACTTTAAACGCGTTTATCTTAAAACTACATTTTTCAAGTCGGCCGGACTCATAACTCAAACAAATTTCAACCGATTCACTTGAAATTTGAACTGTATATTTAGAATTACATTTTCTGAGGCACTACGTAGGATTTTTTAAATTATATCGCATAGTTCCTTTTTTACAAACAATTTTCTGACGATTTTCTCATGGCATTTTATACTTTTTGTTTTAGAAATTTTTACAAAAAACTATATATAAAAAAATCCTACGTACTTCGATAGCTATTCTTATATATAATCGAAAAACCTTTAGTGTCTCGTCATAACTAAAAAATTATAGGAGCTGTTGGTCCGGCCGTTGATCTTCCAGAAATAAAGTCGTCATCGGAAAAATGCTGCACATTTTGACATGTATCACTGCGGAAAAAATAATTTTGTATAGTCAATTACGTGTATGATAAAACCCTGATCACGTAATTTCGATTTATTCTATGGTTTCGCTGAAAAAAAATCACAATCACTTTTTAGCCTGTAGAGTGGCCTAAGGCCTTAAGTACAAAACACCCTATACAAACACACACACACACACACACACACACACACACACACACACACACACACACACACGCACCCCCCATGGAAATTTATGTATGTAAAATATATGCTACATATATATATATCGATCGCATATTAGTGACGAAAAATAGAATAATACGTATATATTCAGTATATATGCACCAAATATATGACGCATATATGACCCATATATTTTCGATATATTTTTCTGACCAAAACATATATGCTACGTATAAACACTATATATGATGCATATATGAGGCATATACGACGCATATATTTTCGATATATTTTCAATCTATTTTTTTGTCAGAAAAATATATCAAAAATGTATGCGTCGTATATGACTCATAGATGTGTCATTTATGCGTCATATATGACGCATACATTTTTGATACATATTCCTGACGAAAAATATATGCTGTGTATAAACACTATTACAGTTAAACTTAATAAAACTTAAAACTTAAAGTTAAAAAAACTTAACTTACAGTTAAAGTACGCTATTACATATAAAAACTATATACAGATATGCTACGCATATGTGTATATATGTGGTATATATGCAGGGTAAATGCTACATATATCATTGATATATGATACATTGATATACAGTAATAGAATTTGGCACATATATGCAACATATATTTTCAATATATGGCATACATTTCACATATATTACAATTATTAATAAAATAAAAATGCAGTATATTTTCGCGTATATAAATTTCCATGGGACACACACACACACACACATATATATAAGGGTGATTCGATTCAGGGCAACATTTTTTTTGACCCATCGTGCCCGAAAACCTTTAGTTGGTACCCAAAAACGAACTTTCGCGAAAGGGGGGTGTTGTCAAAAAATATTCAGAGGTCGCGAATTAAAATTGAAGGTTTCCCCATTTGATTAACACTGAAAAAAATGTTTTTCTCATTATTAGTGTTACCATTCCGCGAATTTTGATATCGCGATATTTTCCAGGTGGGTTCTCATAGGAAATATGATACTCCACAATAAAGTTCATTGAGCCATGGCCATAAATTCAACCGTTTCAGCGGCATCATTATTTCAAGTGAATTCTGTGCAAAATATCTATTCAAACGGCTGTAACCCCTAAGCTATTAGATATATCGAAAACAATTCAGTTGAGAACTTTGTAGAGAAAGTAATTTTCTACAAAAAAGTCTTATAAGCCGAGCCCGAAAATTCAACTCTTTCTCAGCTATAGGTGGATGAAGTAAAATAAATAGATTTTTTTTTAAACAAAAAAATCTATTTTACTTCATCCACCTATAGCTAAGAAAGAGTTGAATTTACGGGCTCGGCTTATGAGACTTTTTTGTAGAAAATTACTTTCTCTACATAGTTCTCATTTGAATTTTTTTCGATATATCTAATAGCTTAGGCGTTACAGCCGTTTGAATAGATATTTTCATACAATATTCACTTGAAATAATGATACTGCTGAAACGGTTAAATTTAAGGACATGGCTCAATGAACTTTATTGTAAAGTATCATATTTCTTATGAGAACCCGCTTGGAAAATATCGCGATATCAAAATTCGCGGAATGGTAACACTAATAATGAGGAAAACATTTTTTTCAATGTTAATTAAATGGGAAACCTTCAATTTTGATTCGCGACCTCTAAATATTTTTTGACAACACCCCCCTTTCACGAAATTTCGTTTTTGGGTACCAACTAAAGGTTTTCGGGCACGATGGGTCAAAAAAAAAGTTACCCTGAAACGAATCACCCTAATATATATATATATATATATAATTTTCTGTTTTTTTTTTCAAGCCCCACAAGAGTATTTTAACGTCAAGTAATAAATAAATAAAATATACGATGCTAAAGTAATTTCAGACCAAGTGTATATATAAATAAAAAAGAGGATATATATTGGACGCGGTTGAAGGTTCTCAATCGTCGGTCCTTCGTTCAATGTCCCCCCCCCCCCCGCCCCAGTCCTAAGTCCCGTGAATCGAGTATATATTCGCAACGAAAAAAAAAAATCCATCGCCATCGCGTTTACCGTGCAAGGCAAAAATATTTCTCCTTTCTATACGATTCAAATGTGTCTTTGATTAATTCAATTTCCATTAATCACAAAAATCCATTAATCGTTGTCGAGACGGCAACGTTACAAATCTCGATCAAAGAAATTAAACTTATTCGGTGACTACCTTTTGGCGGCGCTTGAAAAGTTCGCGTCTGCGCGAAAAATTATAAAAAAAAGAAACATCCGTTAACTTTTTTCAAAAACGGCATTTTAGTCGTAAAAAAACGATTTTCCATAAGTAAAAACGGCAACAAAAAAGGATAAAAATTAAAAACTTACCCGATAAGTAAATCGAGGCTAGCCAAAAACCAGTTACCAACATCCTCGTGCGTCCAGACGAGGGCAAAAAAATCAAAGAGGCAACAAAAATCGACATTCCTCGATTTCCTCGCCGGTCCGCGGCGCCAAAATTTCGCGCACGTTTCGCGACGCGGTTGCGAACACGTGAAAAAAATATCCTCGACAACGTGACGCGACGAAGAAAAAAAAACCAATTTTTCGCCCTCTCCTCTTTCGTCCCGATATTTTCGATTTTTTTTAATGTCAATTTTTCGCCGTGAGGACGAAAACGGCGAGTCGCCGGAGCGCGCGCGTGAATCCTTGCGATTAGTGTACACGGACGATATAGCTCGTTGTGCAAACGCCGGACGCGGTCGAGGAGGGAGAGGGCGCGGGAGGAGCAGGCGGAGAGGGCGAGGGGTGGCGCGTCTCTCACGTTTTTGCAGAAAAACTGCGAGAGCGCGGGCCCCCGAGCTCGCGAGGGCCCTTGGATATAGCCGAGCCGGTGAGCAGGGGCACCACCAACAGCAGCGCCACACACGAGCAGAATCCAGGATCGCGAATAACTATATGCGTGTGTGTGTCGGAGAGAGAGAAAGAGAAAGAGAGAGAGCTCCAAGAGGCAGCAAAGTGCTGCTAGGCAGCTGTGGCTGCCGCAACAAGCCACAAGTATAGGTATTCTGGTTTGTCCCGACGTCAATTTATGCGAGTGGCCGTGACTGCTGGTGGTGTGCTGGGTGGTTTTGCCCGACGCCGTTCCGCGGCGGGGAAAAGCCCAAGGCAAGGTGAAGCGTGATCGAGACGAATCCATGTACACGCATACATACGTAAATACATATAGTGCTGGACGAAACGTATCGCGCACCCTGCCATTTACTTTGGTCCTTGCCTATTCCCCTTTTGCCCGATACCGCACATGTCCCCTATATTCAATATTCTGCAAAACCCAATTCAACCTCACCCACGGATGGATGTAGGCAGTGCAGTAGGCCCTGTCCCCAAAACCACCGAAAACTTCTAAGTACCCTCCTGAAAATCGCGAGATGTTTCGACTGCCAATAGGGGAGACTAGCCTAAAACGGGTGACCCACCTAAATCCGATAAGCAGTTCGAAATATGTGGAGAATCTGGTTTTTAGCATCCAACGTTGGCTCGCCCGTTTTGGGCTACTCTCCTACATCTCGCACTGAGCTTTATTCTCATATTTTTTCATATATTTCGAACTGCTCACCCGATTTGGGCGGGTTACCCGTTTTAGGTTGGTCTCCCCTGTTACGTAGGTTAGGATTCAAAGCATCAAGCGGGTATCAAGCGTGTAACAAGTCAAGAAGTACCGGTACGTGTAGAGTGGTTCGATATCTCCCGCGCATTCGATCTTACCAATCGCGTGAGGCCGCGTCGAGGGTGCGCAAGATGGCGGCCGGGAGTTGCGTTGGTCGCGTGAGCGAGCACGCGGAGTGAGACTCCCCGAGAGCGCGAATTTATGGGAAACAACGAGGCCCGGTGCGACCGAGTGAGCCACCGAAGTTCCGGAACTCGATGGACCCGAAACAGCGGACTTCCGGCGGACTCGCTTCAAAATGGCGGATCCCCCTTCAAAATGGGCGCGAAGTGGTGAAACGGAACGAGTCCACATGGGCTGCTGCGAAGTTGGGGGAGCCACCACGAGAGACTTACACGAGGTGGAAAATCGCCAACTGACGAGGCTGCTGCACGAACACGACCGTGAAATGGCGGCAATGCTTTTGAAATGAATGGAAACAAGAAAGTAGTCCGGTAAAAGAGCCGAAAACCCAGAACTTTTTAGCGTAGAATATGAATTTTTGACTGAAGGCAAATGGTTGCATACTGAAAGTGACCCCAAGAAAATGTTGCCCCTCAACTCGCCCCAACCCTAAGAAATCGAGGTTGAAAACGTAAAAATCGCTGTATCTCGATAATTAATAGCCCGATGAAAAAAGTTTGAAACAAAAGTTGTTTGGAATGATAAAATCCGTATAAAGTTATCTGACGTCCAACCCCCATCTTTGAAAATAGCGGCACGAAAACGATTCGAAAATTCGGGTCTGGGTCAGTGGTGCTTTAGTGTTTTTGTGCCGCTATTTTCAAAGATGGGGGATTGGACGTCAAATAACTTTATACGTATTTTAGTGCTCCAAACAACTTTCGTTTGAAACATTTTTTGCTCAGGCTATTAATTATCGAGATACGACGATTTTTAAGTTTTCAACCCCTATTAGGCTTGGGGCGAGTTGAGGGGCAACATTATTATGGGGTTACTTTGAGTATGCAACCATCTACCTTCGGTCAAAAATGCACATTCTACGCTAAAAAGGGCTGGGTTTTCGTTTCTTTTACTGGACTAAAGGTGGCACTCAACCTATTGGACTGCCAACCCCGATAGCAGTTGATCTTTTACCGCGAAGAAGCAGTGAAGGAAAATGGCACGACGCTGACCTTGAAAAAGGGCACCGCAGGTTCTCTCGTCGCCTCTCACCTCTTTCAGCCCCCCACCCCGGATGCCTGCTGGGCTGTTCTGCGTGCCCGGCTACAGATGAAGATTTCAGGATCAAGGTCACGAGGTGACGCACCGCGGCTCTTGAGGGAGATACGTCCGTTTTGATGAAGTACCATGGAGACACACTGCGGCGACCGATTATCACGATCGTTTATCGCGGACGCGCGCGACAAAAAATCGAAGAACTGTACGGATACCGGGCGAGAGGGGCGCAAGGATTCGAGACACGGCAAAAGCGAGAACACGTATGCTGGAGGTGTAGAGTGTACTCCGGGAGCGATGTTTATGAGCGATGGGAAAGCGAGAGTGGATGCGTCCATAGGGCGCGAACGCAGTCGACACGGCACGGCAACAGGTGAAGAACTGTCGCGGGCTTCCCTCCTCGTCGCCTTGGCGAAGCTAACGAAGCGGCGGAACAGAACGGAAAAGAAGAAAACGCAAAGAGAAGAGAGCGCGGTGCCGTGCGCGCGATTCAAGACCGCACGAAGGGAGAGATTTTATAGATATACAGTAGAGGCTCGATTACTGTTCAGGACACGGACGGGGAATATCACATTAGTTGCCACGCCCATTATTGTCTTGTTACGTTGTTCACGTCGTAACGATTGGAAGAGGCAGATAAGACATGCACCGCATCCTACACTGGGAAAAAACCAATTGAATCAAAAAAATATATTGGTTGATCCAAATAAATGTGCTGCTGCGGAGTGCCACCGATATATGAGATTGTTACAATACTATCAAATATTGGGAACAGTGATTGATTTAAATAACATATTATTTTATTTGAAAAAGCTCTTCTGTTCTCTGAATATCTACATCATCTTTCAAATAAAATTATATTCTACTGAAATCATTCTATATACAATCCGTAGATGTATGAATGAAATAATTAAGCGGTTGCTACAATATTTTTTATTTCGTGCAAAAATATAATCAATGGAATTAATTATTTCTTTACTACATCGAAACGAATATGCCATGGGAGTTGTTTTTCAATTTGTTTTAAATCTTAAATAAAAAGTGGGCATTAGAATGATCATCCACGATAATAGTGGAGAGAATATCAGATATCCAATGGAATATCCAAGGAGAGAATATCAGATATTCAACTGATAAGAACAGATACTACACTTTGATCTTAGCCACAGGCCAAGAAGCGATACTCTTTCGGTTCTCCGGCGTTTAAGGGGTTACCCCCACTTGCGATTTTGAAAAAATCGATTTTTTTATTGCATTTTTTTGAAGTGCAATTTGAAGTGCAGTTTTTTTTTTGATGCCCGGAATAGATGACGCTATGTAAGTTTACAAAAAAAATATTTTCTTCGTGTAAACTGAAATTGAAACTTTAAACGCGTTTTTCTCAAAATGGCATTTCTGAAGTCGGTGACCAAGATTACTCGAACACTAATGAACCGATCTTCTTGAAATTTTGCAGGCTTATTTAATACATAAAAATGTAGTCTAGACTAAATCCGTCCGCATTTTTTTTTCAGATCCACTTCGCCGCAATGTTGGTCACCGCAAACCGTGTATATAAAAACATTATTTCATTGACGGCCATTTGCCACTAAACAATGTAATATTTTTCAATAAAAAAATTACTGAAAGTTCTTCAAGATGTGTTCTTTAAGATGGTATATTGATCGATTAAAAAAGTTTTGTAGTTTTCTTTAAAAAAATTCCTGAAAAAGGCCTTTTTTTGCGCTACAAGTGGGAGTAACGCCTTAACGGAGACTTTGTCCTTGGAGTGCCATATTTCAGGTGTTTACATTTTATTTTTTTTTAAAGGAAACGAGTAAAGCTTTTTGAGTGCGGTTTTTTTCTTGCTTTTATTCATGATATACAGAACGTTAAAAAAATTTTTTTTTTGAAAAAAAAAAACCAAAATGGCGGCCGTTGCAGCTCCGCGAAAACAGGTCCTCAAATCGCGGGAGGCAAACGGCTGACATCACTGCCCCCTCTTTGTTGATCTGAAACACAAATTCAAAGCATATTATCAATCTGTGACCCTTTGGTCATGGAATGACGGATGGGTTTTTCGTTTAGTACAAATTTCGGAAAATGGCGGCAATTAAAAAAAAATCGAATTTTCGCGTTTTTTCGCATAAAAACATAAATAATAAATGCAAAAATGTATCTATCGAAAAAACGATCCGTCATTCCGTGAAGACATATTTTCTGAGTATGCTCTCCAAATTTCAGGTCGATATGTTAATTACAACGGTCAGGAGAATTTCAGCCATTTTTAAAAACGTGTTTTCGAGAAAAACGCGTTTAAAGTTTTGTAATGTGTTTACACAAATGTGTTTATAATTACCGCTAATTGGCAATGCCTGGTCCATAGAGGCATCCCTCCTCTTCTTCTAGCTGCTCATGTTGAGCTCAAATTGATTTTTTGAAAATTTCAAGGACGAAGTCTCCCTTAAGTAGATTTTCGGTTTGCGCCACGCTTGCGAGAAACGAGCCCGCGTGCGGCTTCTAGCGGCTACTCCGAGAACTACGGGTTTCCTCACACCTATAATTTCGGTGGCGCTCGGCCATGATTTGGTTGAATTTTTTCAACCAAATGCGCAAGAAACAAATTTTATTTTCGCATAATTTTTTAACCAATTCAGACATTTGCTTAATATTTTTCAATCAAAATAAAATATTAATATTTTAACGAATAATGTACATGGAAATCAATATCGGATATGGTGAAAAAAAAATAACATATTTACTCAATCGAAATTTTATCTGAATCAAACGAGTGAAATTCAATTTTTCTTGTGTACTTGAATCAACAATATTCATGTTATGAATTGAAACGCTTTTTTTGTTTGTTGCAAAAAATCTATTCAAAACGATATAATCTGTTCGCGATAATTTTTTAGATAGTTTCAATAATATATTGTTCTCGGCTAACAATATATCTTTTGAATGAAAAAAAAACTTTTAATTTTATGATATTAAAGTCAATGGAGTTTTGTTTGGACTAATAAATCTAATTATTTACCCTATCAATTTTACAATTGAATCAACGAAATTTCATTCAATAACACCAATGATATTGGATCAATGGTTTTTTTTCTCAGTGTACGACTTGGTTGGAACAATCAACGCAATAAAGCCTAGTGACTGATCTCCATGGAAATGAGAGGTTATCATATCGATGATAGAATCGCTTTGATCGTGGCGAGTCTACTGAACACATTTAGGAATGTGTAGGAATTTGTTGGGGAGTCCCCAGATCCTACCACATACCAATCGGGATTTCATAGGGACGTTACACTTTGGGAGTCTCGCGTAGACTTGTGTTGAATGCTCCTTAAGGGGTTAGGCCACAGTAACGGGCATAAAATTATGTGCGAATTTAACTAATTTTTTTCGTATGAAAAAGTGATTCACTCATAAAATTAATTACACATCTATTTAGTATGAATATCAAGCTGTTAGAAAATATATATATTTTTTTTCGATGTACAAAATGTCCGACAACCAATATTTTCTTTCGTTATCTTCCTTTTTTAGGTACTCCGCGGCGTGACATTTAGCATACGTAATTTTTTACCTAGAACAAAAAACAGAAATTCTCGTAAATCTACATTAGAATACCAAGAGGAGCATGTACGGAATTTAAAAAATATTGTTATATTCAAAAGTTGTAGGCATTTGAACTTAAGAAATGAATTTTCAGTGAAAAATACGCACATATTTTATACCCGTTATTCTTGACACAATTAATGAAATTCGTATTTCGGCGTTTTTAGAACTTCAACCCTAAACGAAAAGTGGTGGCGGACTTTGTACGGAAAATTAAAGAAATCGTGTGAAATTTACTCGAAACTTAATATACTGCTCCCGGACACAATGAAGCTTTTTTTACTATATGTAAAGTGCTTTTGAAACTTTAAACGCGTTTTTCTCAAAACTTTATTTTTAAAGTCGGTGAGCAAGATTTCTCGGAAACGGCTGAACCGATCAGTCTCAAATTTTAACACAATCTTTTCAAGTATATTTTTTAGTAATAAATCTAAGGTTTTTTCTCACCGATAAATATTTTCCATTTTATAAACAATTTAAGGCCTAAATTTTTGTCAATGATCGATTTGTTTTTGAGAAGCCGCCATTTTCTCAAAAATTATTTTGCTTATTCCTTATCAATCGCTTATCAACGAAATATTTTTGGTTTTTTTATTTTAGACGATTCAGTCCTGAGATATCGTGCTCACCGCAAGACGCCTTTTTTTAGGTGCTTCCGGAGATCAGCTATAGCAGCTTTCAAAATAATGATTCTTACAAATAAAAATAGTTTAAATACGGTTAAAAGTTACCATAATATGTGTACAAATTTTTACGTTAAAAGATTTAAGGGTCTTCTCAAAAAAAATTCTTGAAAAATCGATCTTTTTGGGCCTCCTGACTATATATAACCCCTAAAGAAGCATTCAACGCAAGTCTACGCGAGTGAAGCCGCGGGCGGAAAGCTAGTTATTGATATTTCTAAAATGAATTTCGGTACACAACGTTGTTAATGTACATACAAATGAATGTTAAAACGATTTTTCAATTTAACTTATTCTTTCAAAACTGAGTTTTTCAAATAATCCAGAATTTCGGGTCGTCACAGTCGCCTAACCCCTTGATTATAATATCAAAACGTAACCATACCTGAGACTCGTCACGACGCTAAAAAGAAACATTGATCCAATATCATTGGTGTTATTGAATGAAATTTCGTTGATTCAGTTGTAAAATTGTTGGTGTAAATAATCGGATTTATTAGTACAAACGAAACGCTATTGACTTTAATAACATGATAAAATTAAAAGTTTTTTTTTCCATTTAAACGATATATTGTTAGGCGAGAACAATATATTATTTAAATTATCTAAAAAATTATCGCGAAAAAGATATATAATTTTGAATGCATTTTCTGCAATGAACAAAAAAGGGTTTCAATTAATGACATGAATATTGTTGATTCGAGTACACAACAAAAATTGAATTTCGCTCGTTTAATTTAGATAAAATTTCTATTGAGTAAATATGTTATTTTCTTTTTTTACCATATCCGATATTGATTGCCAAGTACATTATTCGTTAAAATATTAATATTTTATTTTGATTGAAAAATATTAAGCAAATGTCTAAATGGGTTAAAAAATTATGCGAAAAATAAAATTTGTTTCTTGCGCATTTAGTTGAAAAAATTCTACCAAATCATGACCGAGCGCCACCGAAATTATAGGTGTGAGGAAACCCGTAGTTCTCGGAGTAATCGCTAGAAGCCGCACGCGCGCTCGTTTGTCGTAAGCGTAGGGCGCACCGAAAATCTACTTAAACGACGGAGAAACTCTAAAGAGTATCGCTTCTTGGCCGGTGGCTAAGATCAAAGTGTAGTATCTGTTCTTATCAGTTGAATATCTGATATTCTCTCCATGGATATTCCATTGGATATCTGATATTCTCTCCACTATTATCGTGGATGATCATTCTAATGCTCACTTTTTATTTAAGATTTAAAACAAATTGAAAAACTTACGTCCCATGGCATATTCGTTTCGATGCAGTAAAGAAATAATGAATTCTATCGATTATATTTTTGTACGAAATAAAAAATGTTGTAGCAACCGCTTAATTATTTCATCCATACATCTACGGATTTTATATAGAATGATTTCAATAGAATATAATTTTATTTAGATATTCAGAGAACAGAAGAGCTTTTTCAAATAAAATAATATGTTATTTAAATCAATCACATTTTCCAATATTTTATAGTATTGTAACAATCTCATATATCGGTGGCACTCCGCAGCACCGCATTCATTTGGATCAACCAATATATTTTTTTGATTCATTTGGTTTTTTTTTTCTCAGTGGAACGAGGACTAGATGTAGTTGTGCAGAATTGAAAAAGTTCGACAAAAAAACACGATGTATCTTTAATGGAGGTTCCACTATACAGAGGTTATATTTTCATATACGTACTACTATATAAGTAGTAAAGTAACACACGAGTCTGGCGATAGTCTCTCCCTCACGAGCGCGGCCTTCGACTCTCCTTCGGCGAGTCGCGGGACTCGATCTTCGGGGTTCCATCTATGGATATAGCCAAAGCTAAAGAGCATCAACTCTTTTGCTCTCTTCCAGCCCGAGACTCTCCCGCGTTCCTCATCTACCCTCACCCCCCGGCACGCCATTATGGCGAGTCCTGCAACAAGTATGTGCGAACCTGGTGGTTCTTTGACGAAGTTTCAGCTGAGCCAGCCACGTACATACGCGCTACTTCACCCAGATACCCGAAGTTTCGGAATCTCCCGCAAGCATGCGGCGGGCTTTGCCGCTTTTTTTTCTTCTCTACTGCCCGCCTGCATTGGCGGGAACATTCTGGATGGAGAACGACGCGATATTGAAATTATTACAGTAGTTGCTAGAGAGGGTCGACAGTTTCACCAATTTTTTTCCCCGATGCAGGAGTGTCAATGGAATTGAACATTGGAACTTTCATAAGATGCACTGTATGGTTTTTGAGGAAAAATAAATCAAATCTAGTCAATTCAGCAAAACTACACATTTGTAGATGATAAAACTTTTCCATTTTTATTCTTCCGACCGACGACTGTTAAGGGGCTATACCAGTGTGAACGCTGAAAATTTGGGTTATTTTCGGGAATTTTTTGGAAGAAAAGTACTCAATTAAATGTTTCGGAAAATTAAGAATATATTTGGCTATATTTGACCTATATGACATAATTTTTTCATGGACAAATATTGAGATCCAAGCGACTTATGCGCTGTCTCGGAGGCGCCAAAAAAAAGTTCCTCCACTGCTGACATGATTCCGGCCGATTGAGTAGCTGAAACCGAAAAAGGAAAAAATGTCGTTAAACTGGAAGGTATTTCCTGTACAATGACGTAGGATTTTCGAAAAATATCAAAATCTAACAAAATGGCGTAGTTATGAAAAAAAGTTTGTTTTCTTGCGTACAAAATGGTTGTTTTTTTCAATGCCAAATCGTCAATTTTCATTCAATCAAAAATATCCTACGCCATTGTAGAGTAAATATATTCCAGAGTACTCAGTTCAAATTTCAAGTCAATCGGATAATTGTTCTTTGAGTTACAATGTCAGCAAATTTGAAAAATATAAGTTCGAGAAAAACGCGTTTAAAGATTTAACTATCGATTTTTGCAAGATAAAATGATATTGATATAAATGATATAAATGATAATGATATTCTTCAAAGTATAAACTGTCGAAAAAGGCAAAAAAATCGATTTTTTTAGTGTCACACTGGTATAGCCCCTTAAAGTTAATCCAGATCTATCTTCCAAGCTCGCCCTTGCCACATTATCACGCCCAAACCCAATCGCCTAAATGGTTATTCAAATGACCATCATCGCATCGACGAATAACATTCTTTCTCGAAGCGCTGCACGTCTCTACGGTCCGTGTCCGCATCGAGAAGGCGATTTCTACTTTCTTCCAAAAGGGGCGATCAACCGGGACGAGATTTTGCTCAGCCGGCGTAGAATCTCGGAGCCTCGAAGCCTGGCCCCTCAAATTTTTTCTACCATCCTGGTGACTTTCGGAGAAAGTGTAAATTGCATTTTGCAGTCATCGTCATGCGTCAAATTCTAACCTGCGACACTTCGGTCTATGCGCAATCGATTGCATTGGCTGAAGTATATTAAAATTTCAAAAAGAAAGCTTCCCAGAGTCTTGGGACTGGCTAACAAAAACGTCCTGCATCCTTCGGTATCTTACGGGCATCTCAAAACGACCTGACATTTTAAATTGCGCGCCATTTTTTCGTGGCGAACATAGAGTACTAATCTTTGACAACGGGCATCAGGAAGCATTGAGGTTAAGTTATAGAGATCGAGCATAGAAATTGTGACAATTCACTACAAAAATACACGATACACGATCGAGCATAGAAATTGTGACAATTCACTACGAAAATGGTTAAAGTTTTGCAGAGACGGTTCGAAAAGTCCGCACGTCTTTTGGTCATCATAAAGCGCCATCTCGCAACACTATAGTGAATTTAATCACAAAATTTGAGGTTAGTTGTTCGATTCAGCGAGTGCGAGTGTTGACGAAATTCCTTGTACCTTGATTCGCCACTGTTCTCAACAATTGAACATTTCAAGATGCTCTGTGCAGCGAATTTTGACGAAAGATCTGCATATGCATGCTCACAAGATCAAATTGACATAAGCACTGCAGTCAGCAGACCACGCCCAGCGCCGTAAATTCGCCAATTGGATATTGGAACATTAACAAATCGATGGTGATTTTTCGAAGAATATCATCTTCAGTGATTGGCCACCAAGATCGTGCGGTTTGACGCCATTGGACTTCTTTTTTTGGGGTTTTCTGAAAGAAAAAGTGTATGCCAATGATCCACAGACCGTTCCGCAGCTAGAGAAAGCAATTGGACGCGCCATTAGTGAAATTAGTTCGCAATTGTGCCAAAATGTTATTGAAAATTTCGTCAAAAGAGTGAACGTTTGCAAACAGGGGTAAGGCGGCCATTTTGTGGTTATTGTGTTCCAAACATAACCTCCATGTTTGTACTTTATACGGGCCCTAGACCTACAATAACATTTCACAATACTTTCATTGTGCAATAAAATAGTGTTCAATAGAATAATACCTTGAACCCAAACAATCAATTAAGATCACGCAATAACTTTGACGGCCCATAAGCGTCAATGTTTTCGCGTGAGCAAGACCTTCCTAGTGTATGGCACGATACTAAACCTACACGGTGCAGTGAAAAAATATGGTGCAATAATATTTAAACTCGCTCAAACTTTTGGTCAATAATTACGCATTCTTCAATACTAACCCTTAAGGGTAAAAAACATTTCGCAATTCGTAATATTGTGCAATATAATTGATCGTTTAGGGCCTGCCTTATGTACGGTGTCTCAAAATTACCTAACATTTAAATTTATCAATAAGACGTATTAGTTATTTTAAAAGTACGAATATTTTTATTTTAATATGAGGTACAAACATGGAGGTTATGTGTGGAACACAATATCCGATAAATGTCATAAACGGCACGGACTTGGAAGAATTCTTTCGACAAGATGGCGCCACCTACCACACTGCGGACGAAACAATGCAGTTATTGCAGACAAAGTTTCATGGTCGTGTTATCTCGCGCCGCTGCGATGTGAATTGGCCACCAAGATCGTGCGATTTCACGCCATTGGACTTCTTTCTTTGGGCTTTTCTGAAGGAAAAATTGTGCGCTAATGATCCACAGACCATTTCGGAGCTCAAGCAAGCAATTGAAGCATTAATGAAATTAGTCCACATTTATGCCGAAATATGATTGAAAATTTCGTCAAAAGAGTGAACGATTGCAAACAGGGACGAGGCGGCCATTTATCGGATATTGTGTTCTACACATAACCTCAATGTTTGTACCTTATATGGGCTGTCTCAAAATAACCTAATTTTTTTTATTCATTAATAAAACGTATTAGTTATTTGAAAAGTATGAATATTTCGATTTTAATGTAAGGTACAAACATGGAGGTTATGTGTGGAACACTAAATCGGATAAATGGCATAAACGGCATGGACTTGGAAGATGTTCTTTCAACAAGGTGGCGCAACCTGACATACCTGCTTAACCTCTATGTTTGTACCTCATTAAAAAAAGAATATTCGTACTTTTCAAATAAATAACACGTTTTATTAAGGGGTCTTCTTACTTTAGACGGTAAAAAGGCTATTTTCATGAATTTTTTTGATAGGCTTACATTATAGGTATTGATATAAAAGTTGTTACGCTTAATGAAAACACTATCGAAATACATTAAAACATTTTTTAATGTATTTATGTAACCCAAACAAACTTTAAACGCGTTTCACTCGGAACAACATTTTTTGACGGCTTGTCGATAAAATCTTCAAAACTACTGAACCCATCCTTATGATTTTTTAACCACATATTCTTTACAACTATAGCTATTGTACATATAAAGGATTTTTCAAAATTTTGATGTTTACTATTTCTTTTTGCCAAAAAACGGTAAAAAACATGTTTTTTTGTTTTTTTCGAAAAATGTCCGTCATTTTGTCATTTTTGCTTATATGAAAAATCGTATGATATGCGCTATAGCATTAACGGAGACTTTGTCCTTGAAATTTTCAAGAAAATCATTTTTTTTTATTACGGATTCTTAATCTACATGTAAGTAAAAATAAATCTGTCGAAGCGTTTCCCGGATTTCGAACGTTTACGATATTTTACGAACGTTTAGAAAACTTTAAACGCGTTTTTCTCGAAAACACGTTTTTAAAAATGGCTGACATTCTCCTGACCGCTGTAATTAACATGTCGACCTGAAATTTGGAGAGCATACTCAGAAAATATGTCTTCACGGAATGACGGATCGTTTTTTCGATAGATACATTTTTGCATTTATTATTTATCTTTTTATGCGAAAATTCGATTTTTTTTTAAATTGCCGTCATTTTCCGAAATTTGTACTAAACGAAAAACCCATCCGTCATTCCATGACCAAAGGGTCACAGATTGATAATATGCTTTGAATTTGTGTTTCAGATCAACAAAGAGGGGGCAGTGATGTCAGCCGTTTATCTCCCGCGATTTGAGGACCTGTTTTCGCGGAGCTGCAACAGCCGCCATTTTGTTTTTTTTTTTCAAAAAAATTTTTTTTTAACGTTCTGTTTATCATGAATAAAAGCAAGAAATAAACCGCACTCAAAAAGCTTTACTCGTTTCCTTTAAAAAAAAATAAAATGTAAACACCTGAAATATGGCACTCCAAGGACAAAGTCTCCGTTAGCATACTGAATCTCAAACCGTTTGATCTTTTTGTTTCGGATGATACATTTCCGAGATTTCATCAACAGCGCAGATCTACAATTTGTTAGGACATTTTTCTAACTACCATTTTCGTCTATAAATAGTGACTTAAATAAATGATATTTTTTAAAATGTATTTTGAAAGTGTATTTATTAAGGGGCACTTTAAAAAGTCGTTTTTTTGCCTTTTTCGACAGTTTATACTTTCAAAAATATCATTGTCATTTATATCATTTATATCAATATCATTTTATCTTGCAAAAATCGATAGTTAAATGTTTAAACGCGTTTTTCTCGAAATGAGATTTTTCAAATTTGCTGACATTGTAACTCGACGAGCAATTATCCGATTGACGTGAAATTTGAACTGAGTACTCTTGAATATATTTACTCTACAATGACGTAGGATATTTTTGTTCGGATGAAAATTGACGATTTGGCATTGAAAAAAACGACCATTTTATAGGCAAGAAAACAGACTTTTTTTCATAACTACGCCATTTTGTTAGATTTTGATATTTTTCGAAAATCCTACGTCATTGTACAGGAAATACCTTCCAGTTTAACGACATTTTTTCCTTTTTCGGTTTCAGCTACTCAATCGGCCGGAATCATGTCAGCAGTGGAGGAACTTTTTTTGGCGTCTCCGAAGGCAGCGCATAAGTCGCTTGGATCTCAATATTTTTCTATGAAAAAATTACGTAATATAGGTCAAATATAGCCAAATATATTTTTAATTTTCCGAAACATTCAATTGATCACTTTTCTTTCAAAAAATTCTCGAAAATCACCCAAATTTTCAGCGTTCACACTGGTACAGCCCCATGAGTGTAATAACTTTTGTATCAATATCTATGATATAAACCTATCCAAAAATTCATAAAAATAGCCTCATTTCAGCGTCTAAAGTGAGAAGACCCCTCAATAAATAAAAACGTCGGGTGATTTTGAGACACCCAAAAATATCCGTACTTTTCAAGTAATCGATACGTTTTATTAATATGTAAAAATGTCAGGTCCATTTTAGACACCCTTTACATGCAACCGGGCGCAGTGGGAAGTCAAAAAACAAAAACGGCGCCGTTCGTTTTGAAGCGCCGCATGATCGTTAGCGTCGCGAATCGGCGATCGCGCCCGATACGTTCGTTTCCACGACGAAGGATGCGGTATCCGGGGAACAATTAATTACGCGAAAGGGAATGGTATTTCAGGAGGGAAAATGGTAGCGCGGACGAGGTTGAGAGCTATGTGTACGCGCGCTTTGATCGATTCGTCGGCCTCAGGGATCAAGGGCTCTCGCCAGATTCGAGTTTTGCACGATTCTTCGGAGCGCATCGGGCTTCCTTCGGTTCTTCGGTTGGAAGCTCTGCCCTCTACTCCCCGTCACCCTCTTTCGCTCCCCCATTCCTTGCCACGATGGACCGAAGAGATTCCCGACGGTCGTAGGGAGCAAGGGACGGAGAAAAAGAGACTTGCCCAACAGGGAGAAGGGAAAAGACCAAAAAAAAGCACAAAAATCGAAATAAAAATATTGAGAAAAGAAGAAAGACACACGAAGTGACGGTGGTGCGAGCTACGTGGCGTGAGGGAACGATATACTATATACAGGTAAACCGGTTTTTCATACAGGGGGTTTCTACAGCCTCGCTTGTTCCACCGGCAAAATGATCTGTCTGGCTTCGCCCTGCTCGCGAATCCAAAGCGATTCTTATACCTTCGTGGTACTATGGTCCTTCATTATATATATATACACACGACGTATATACGTATTTTATGCACGTACATCTAACCTGTATCCTAGTATATATTACAAGAGGCAATAACGATGGCTTGTGCGCGAAGTACAGACCGAAAAATTCCTGCGACGTTTAGTCACTTATTTCCTAAGGGTGGCTCAAAATGACCTGACATTTTGAATTGCGCGCCATTTTTTTGGTGGCGAACATAGAGTACTAATCTTTGACAACGGCGATCAGGAAGTATTGAGGTTAAGAGGCCAGTCCACTTTGGAGCCACGAAAAAAAGGCTATTTTCGCGATTTTTTTTGAGGATTTTACAGAAGATACGAATATAAAAGTTGTTGGGCTTGATAAATAAAGTCTTGAAATACATTTAAAAAAAATTAATTCATTTTTATTCATTTTTAAGTACAAAAACTATAGTTTAACGTAACGCCTCAAAAATAGGTGGGCTAGGTAGCTCCATCACAACTCGGCAACGGCTTGTCTGAAACAAAACAAATCAAAGTCCATTAGATTCAGTATGACACCAGCTACAAAATGACCCTCGGATATAAAGTTTTATAAAAAAATAAAAAAATGGCAGATGAAAAACGAAAAAGGTAAAAAAAAACGCGTTTTTTCGCAGTTTTTCGTAAAAAAAAGAGTAAAAATGAAAATTTAAAAACCATCGAGGGTCATCTTGTTGCGAATCATGTTTACAATATGTGGTTCAAATTTCAAGAGAATCGGTTTATTAGTTTTAGAGATACGATGGAGCTAGATTTTGAAAACGTTGATTCGAGAAAAACGCGTTTGAAGTTTATAGTATGAAAAACTCTTACCTAAACTCAATCGGCAATTCCTGCACCGTACAAAATCTCTTCTGATTGCTCATCATCGTCGATTTCTTCAAGTCTTGCTTGCTTTCGATTTTTTGGAATTTTCCAAGTGGACTTGCCCCTTAAGGTCACATTAACGGGTTTAAAATCATGTGCGAATTAAACAATTTAAATTTAACAATGTTTTTTCGTATGTGAAAGTGATTCACTCATAAAATTAATTACACATCTATTTAGTATGAATATCAAGTTGTTAGAAAATATATTTGATTTTTCGATGTACAAGATGGCCGACTACTAATATTTTCTTTTGTTATCTTTTGTTAAGGCGCTCCGCGGGGTGAAATTTAGCATCCACAATTTTTGACCCAGAACGAAAAACAAAAATTCTCGTCAATCTACATTAGAATACCCAGAGAAGTACGTACGGAATTCAAAAAATATTGTTTTATTCAATAGTTGTAGGGATTTGAACTTGAGAAATGAATTTTCAGTGAAAAATTTCGTTACAACTGCTTAGAAACTGCTCATAAAATGGAAAGTTTTCGATTAAGGGGAAAGTCCACTTTGAAAATAAAAAAAAATCAATTTTTTTACTGTTTTCGAAAGTACATACATTCAGAAATATTGTGTCAAAATTTTATGAAAATCCAAGCTCTCTAAGTATTTTTTTTACCTGAACGTCAGGACTTCATTTCGTCTACCTGTGCGTATAGCGCGCTCGGCCGATCATAGTATAAACTTCAAATGCGTTTTTCTCGAAACAACGTTTTCAAAATCTAGCTCCATCGTATCTCTAAAACTAATAAACCGATTCTCTTGAAATTTGAATCACATATTGTAAACATGATTCGCAACAAGATGACCCTCGATGGTTTAAAAATTTTGATTTTTACTCTTTTTTTTTGCGAAAAAGTGCGAAAAAACGAGTTTTCTTTCCTTCTTTTGTTTTTCATCTGCCATTTTTTCATTTTTTGATAAAACTTTAAATCCGAAGGTCATTTTGTAGCTGGTGTCATACTGAATCTAATGGACTTTGATTTTTTTGTTTCAGACAAGCCGTTGCCCGGTTGTGGTGGCGCTACCGAGCCCACCTATTTTTGAGGCGTTACGTTAAACTATAGTTTTTGTACTTAAAAATAAATAAAAATAAACAATTTTTTTAAAATGTATTTCAAGAGTTTACTTATCAAGCCTAACAACTTTTATATTCATATCTTTTATAAAATCCTCAAAAAAAATCGCGAAAATGGCCTTTTTTCGTGGCTCCAAAGTGGACTGGCCCCTTAATCAGAAATTCCGTACGTACTCCTCTGCGACATGCAATTAGGAACATAACTTTTAAATTTGAAGTAAATCGAGAGAAACTTGTTGAAGTTATTGGTCACGCCAATTGGAAAAAAGCTGTTTCGAGAAGTTCCGAGTAGTCGGCCATTTTGTAGATCGAAAAAAAATATATATATTTTCTAACAGCTTGATATTCAGACTAAATGGATGTCTAATTAATTTTGGCCTCAGGCTGTAAAAAAATATATATATAAAATTGAGGGTTTGGTGGGGCTTGACTTTCTTATAGATTTGATAGCCAAAGGACACATTGTTTTATTGGAGCAAGAAAGTTGGAATTTAGGATGTTAAAAAAAAGTTACTTACAAAAAACTTCCAAAGGGATCGGAAATTCGAACAATAAATATTCAGAAGGAGCGAAATTTCGAATTCACTAATCACGAGTGTTGCAATATAGATAGATCAATTTTATGATAGTCTGTAAAATAGTTAATCGAAATTGTGAATAGAAAAATCTCGAAGTTGATTTATAGCGAAAACAAATATCAGATTTAACAAAATAATGAGCGAGAGATTTCGATTCACCTGTATATATACACCAAAAAATTCGAGACGTCACATCGTCGAATTATAAATATGACGACAGTTTACAATTTCGAATTCATTAAAGCGAAGGACCAAATGTCGACCAGTTAAAATAGCGATGGGTCAAAATGGCGAACGGTCCGGATAGCGAAAACTTGGGATCGAGCAATACTACTTGCGCTTCAGAATGAAGATGGCAGATGGCGTTAGTGGTCAGTTGGGTCAGGCAGCCATGTCATGTTTGCCATTTAGGTATTCGCCATTTCGGACCATCGACCATTTGCGTTTCTAAGATCTATACATTCGAAGTTTGTAGTCTCGATATATGGCTTTTTGCTATAGACGGTATTACGAATATTAGATACTCACTTTTTTCTATTTCGAGACATGAATGTTGTAGATTGTTCGAATCTGCATTTGTATGACTCAAACTGCAGACTATCTGAATGTATGTTCTCGAATAAATGAACTCTCGAATAAATAATCCTTTGGTGTAATAGTTTTTCGATTTCGTCATCGGTCAAAGGATAACATTTTTAATAATTTAAACTTATTTTGTTATTTTGAGACCTCACAATTCTGTCGTTTCGAAATCTTTGTCGTTCTATATTTGGTCATTCGACATTTTGACCCCTACCCGTCTCAGGTTCTACTTGGCGGATGTCGAAGACACAAATTGCACGGAAATTCTGAAACCATTCACTTTCACCTACCAGAGGCTCTAGAAAAAAAGCTTCAGCCGTTTTCACGCCACCTTCGCTAAAACAGACAGAAAGACGATATTTCTAAAATCGACAGATATCGCTTAGCATCGTATTCCAGCTCTACAAGCTGAATTTTACTTAAGGCCTTAGGTCACAGTAACGGGTATGAAATCATGGGCGAAATAACCATTTTTTTTCGTATGAAAAAGTGATTCACTCATAAAATAAATTACACATCTATTTAGTATGAATATCAAGCTGTTAGAAAAACTATTTTTTTTTTCGATGTACAAAATGACCGAATACCAATATTTTCTTTGGCTATCTTTTTTTTTATGCGCTCCGCGGCGTGACATTTAGCATCCACAATTTTTGACCTAGAACGAAAAACAAAAATTCTCGTCAATCTACATTAGAATACCTAGAGAAGTACGTACGGAATTCAAAAAATATTGTTTTATTCAAAAGTTGAAGGTATTTGAACTTAAGGGAGACTTTGACCTTGAAATTTTCAAAAAATAAATTTGAGCTCAACATGAGCAGCTAGAAGAAGAGGAGGGATGCCTCTATGGACCAGGCATTGCCGATTAGCGGTAATTATAAACACATTTGTGTAAACACATTACAAAACTTTAAACGCGTTTTTCTCGAAAACACGTTTTTAAAAATGGCTGACATTCTCCTGACCGTTGTAATTAACATATCGACCTGAAATTTGGAGAGCATACTCAGAAAATATGTCTTCACGGAATGACGGATCGTTTTTTCGATAGATACATTTTTGCATTTATTATTTATCTTTTTATGCGAAAAAAAACGCGAAAATTCGATTTTTTTTTATTGCCGCCATTTTCTGAAATTTGTACTAAACGAAAAACCCATTCGTCATTCCATGACCAAAGGGTCACAGATTGATAATATGCTTTGAATTTGTGTTTCAGATCAACAAAGAGAGGGCAGTGATGTCAGCCGTTTACCTCTCGCGATTTGAGGACCTAGTTTCGCGGAGCTGCAACGGCCGCCATTTTGGTTTTTTTTTTCAAAAAAAAAATTTTAACGTTCTGTATATCATGAATAAAAGCAAGAAAAAAACCGCACTCAAAAAGCTTAACTCGTTTCCTTTAAAAAAAATAAAATGTAAACGACTAAAATATGGCACTCCAAGGACAAAGTCTCCGTTAAGAAATGAATTTTCAGTGAAAAATTTCGTTATAACTGCTCGTAAACTGCTCATAAAATTAAAAGTTTTTGATTAATCGGAAATTCCGTACGCACTTCTCTGCGAAATGCAATTAGGAACATAACTTTGACATTTTAAGTAAATCAAGTGAAAATTGTTAAAGTTATTTGTCACGCCAATTGGAAAAAAGCTGTTTCGAGAAGTTTCGAGTAGTCGGTCATTTCGTACATCGAAAAAAAATATATGTATTTTCTAACAGCTTGACATTCATAGTAAATAGATGTGTGATTAATTTTATGAGTGAATCACTTTTTCATACGAAAAAAAAATTGTTAAATTCGCACATGATTTTATACTCGTTACTGTGTCCTAAGGCCTAAAAAAATCGAATGGATAGATACTGCAATTCTACAATATCAGTAAGATGAACTTTCGTCAGCCAATGCGGCAGTCGGTGCTCAGTTCTCTCTTTATACTCAGCTCAACCCTCCACAGCAGGATCGTTTTTTCCAGCACGTCAAGACTCCGTGAGAAGGCTTCAATTTTTTCGGGCCGATGAGAAGGTCGTCTCGGAGCGCCATCAAGAATGCCGGCGATCGATCTTCGGTAACTCCCTCTCTGGAATCTCGATCCTCAGGCATGCCTTTTGCCAATCCGTACAAGCGTAAGTGTATTAATCAAACTCGTATCTCATTGAACTCACTATAAATTAATTTCAATTATAAATTAAGGCGTCTTCTCACTTTTGACGCTAAAAAAGGATATTTTCATGAATTTTTTTGATAGGTCTATATTATGGATATTGATATAAAAATTCTTCCACTTAATAAATACACTTTCGAAATACATTTAAAAAAAAATTATTTATTTAAGTCACTATTTATAGACGAAAATGGTAGTTAATGGAAGGGTAGGGGTTTCAGCTTGAAAAAAAAAAACACTTTTTTTGTGAATTTTTTTCATCTAGATGGATAGTGTACATTTATTAAAACCTTTTGAACATTGTTAAGTGTCATTTCAAGAACATTCCGTGAAATTTGTACGCCAAAATATCCACAAACAAGCCGGTGCCGCGTTTTTCTCGAAACCACTTTTTCAAAGTCCGTGTTCACTGCCATTTGAAAACTACATGACCGATTTATTTCAAACTTGGTACACACTTTCTACATATAAAATGCCTCCCCCCAACGGTTAGTTTGAGATTTTTTTTTACATTCAGGGGATTTTCCACCCCCAAAATAGCGGAATTTTTCGTGAAAAATAGCACTTTTCACTGTACATGACCACGAAAAATTTAGAAATTAAAAAAAAATTATCAAAGACCGTTGGGCGGAGGATTTGATGATACTTTGACTAAATTTTAATGGTACTTAATTTCAGATAATTTCTAGCTGAGATACAGTGAACACCGCAAATCGTGTTTGCGCCCGAAAAGCTTTGTCACCGTCTTGTTTGTGGATATTTTCGCGTACAAATTTCACTGAATGTTCTTGAAATGACACTTAACAATGTACAGAAGGTTTCAGTAAATTTACTCTATCCATATAGATGAAAAAAAATCGCAAAAAAGTGTTTTTTTTTCACGCTGAAACCCCTACCCTCCCGTTAAGGTATTTCCTGTACAATGGCGTAGGAATTTCGAAAAATATCAAAATCAAACACAATGGCGTAGTTAAGGAAAAAAGTCTGTTTTCTTGCCTATAAAATGGTCGTTTTTTTCAATGCCAAATCGTCAATTTTCATCCAATCCAAAATATCCTACACCATTGTAGAGTAAACATGTTCAAGAGTACTCAGTTCAAATTTCAAGTCAATCGGATAATTGCTCTTTGAGTTACAATGTCAGCAAATTTGAAAAATATCATTTCGAGAAAAACGCGTTTAAAGATTTAACCATCGATTTTTGCAAGATTAAATGATATTGATATAAATTATATAAATGATAATGATATTCTTAAAAGTATAAACTGTCGAAAAAAATCGATTTTTTTTAAAGTGCCACACTGGTATCTGCCCCTTAATTAAAGTGTCACACTGGAGTCTGCCCCTTAATGATTTGGAATCCGTTTTGGGAAAAGCCCGTTTAAAGCTTACATAAAATTTGAATAAAATTTCACTATGTACTTATGGTAACCAATTACTTAATTAATCTGTTACAAACTAATTAAACTATCAATTACGGTATTAATTGTAATTGTTAGTCATTAATTTAATTACTTTTTGCCCATCTCTATCTGCTCATCTGTGCTCTCGCTTCTACCTGCGGTGATGTACAGCGCTGACGGGCTGTAACGTTTGCATTTTTCCAACTACGCTTTGAAATTTTGAGAAAAATATTCCACATATATAGTTCTCTCGGTTAAGGAAAGAAAAAAAAGATTTTCTGATCGTTGTAAATGTACATCCAGCCTTAAGAGAGGCTTACGGGAAATTTCATATCACAAAACCGAATGGAAAATAAAAGGGTGTCCGTTTGCCCGCGGGAAGTTTCTCGAATCCGAGAGAAATGTGATCATCATTGTAAAGGACGAATCGAGTCTTGCAAGAGATTACCTACGGGAACAAGTTTCGTTCCGCACAAATCACTATGTACGTGAGGCATGAACACACATACATAGGCATATGTTTGCGTTCACATATACAGGGTGTCCCAGAACTGATGGTAGGCCCTGAAATGGGAGGTTAGGGGTGAAATTCGGAGTCGATTGATATAAGCATGTATGGGTCTCAGATCAACCCCTGAATTATTACGAATTTTTAAAGGCGGGCCAATCAGGTGCGCCAATGAGCCGGGAGCACCGCCCACCGGGACCACTACACGCGCGTATCGCTCACCGACGTACGCTGGCACCTGATTGGCCCGCCTTTAAAAATTAATAATAATTCAACGGTTGATCTGAGACCCATACATGCTTATATCAATCGACTCAGAATTTCACCCCCAACCCCCCATTTCAGGGACTACCATCAGTTCTGGGACAACCTGTATACATAGAAGCAAGTGCATGCACCACTAGTTTAGTACGTTACAGCGTCTACCTTCACCTCTCGAATTCTCGAGATCCTCCCGTGGCACGACCTTCGCGTCTATACCACCGATCATTATACCCCGTTTTCTTATCTGTATCTTGGCGGACCCCGAGGTCGACGATTGTATCAATGTTAATGTCAGAGGAGAAATGATATAGCTCAACGGTTCGAGAGTTTCCTCGCGACCTTTGTTGTAACATTATGTCTTTTGCGGATCGGCGGCGTTCACGAGAGGGCCTCATCCTTGTACTCGTGATCGGAGATAAAAAGAGCAAGATGAAAGCATGACCCAGGAGGTGAAGAGGGAGGAACAGGACGAAGAATTCTCTTTATCCCATCACGAGATCGTTCGTTTTCAACGTACACAACTCGAAACGCCAAGTTTGGAGTACAGCGTTTCGATGTCCAAGAATTTCGCCGGTAACACACACGCACACGCGTGTAGATATGTATATGAGATAATTTCCAAAGGGTGTCTTAAGGCGTTACCCCCACTTATAGCGCAAAAAAGGCCTTTTTCATGAATTTTTTTAAAGAAAACTACAAATCTTTTTTAATCGATCAATATACCATCTTAAAGAACACATCTTGAAGAACTTTCAGTAATTTTTTTATTGAAAAATATTACATTGTTTAGTGTCAAATGGCCGTCAATGAAATAATGTTTTTATATACACGGTTTGCGGTGACCAACATTGCGGCGAAGTGGATCATCTGACAAAAAATGCGGATGGATTTAGTCAAATATAAGTATAAACTAGTCTTAAATCGAAGGATTTTAAAAAATATTCATTTTTCATAAAATGGCGGACAGTCAAAGTTAATGGTTCGATTTTAACGAAAAAAACGGCCGTTTTTTGGCTATAAAACGGCCATTTTTTTTTTCGAAAAAAAAATCGAACGATTAAAGCCTACATTTTTATATATTAAATAAGCCTGCAAAATTTCAAGAAGATCGGTTCATTAGTGTTCGAGTAATCTTGGTCACCGACTTCAGAAATGTCATTTTGAGAAAAACGCGTTTAAAGTTTCAATTTCAGTTTACACGAAGAAAATTTTTTTTTTTTGTAAACTTACATAGAGTTATCTATTCCGGGCCCATACAGAAGTATGGGCCCGGATACTTATACTTCAAAAAAATGCAATAAAAAAATCGATTTTTTCAAAATCGCAAGTGGGGGTAACCCCTTAAGGCTTTAGGTCACTAGAGGCCGAAAAATCGGCTTTTTGGAGATATTTTTTCAGAAAAACTACGAAATAAATCGAGATTACGAAAAAGGGTGTTTATCATACATATTAGTGACTGTATACCATAATTTTTTTTAAGCGATTCATTTCAAAATGGCGGCTGTGCAGCGTTTATCTCAAAACTGCATTTTTTAAGTTGGCCGGAAACATAACTCAGACAATTTTCAACCGATTCACTTGAAATGTTGAATATATCTTAAAAAATCCATTGTGTATGGAAGTACGTAGGATTTTTTCTATATTGCATAGTTCATTTGTTATTAACAATTATCTGACGACTTTTTAGGAAAATTTCTCACTTTTCAAAAATTTGCCTATAAAAGGCAACTTGAAAAAAGCAGTTTTGAGATAAACGCTGCACAGCCGCCATTTTGAAATGAATCGCTTCAAAAAAATTATTGTATACAGTCACTGATATGTACGATAAACACCCTTTTTCGTAATCTCGATTCCTTTTGCAGTTTTTCTGAAGAAAAAAAATCCCCCAAAAGCCTATTCTTTCGGCCTCTAGAGTGGCCTAACCTCTTAACCTCAATACTTCCTCATGCCAGATGTCAAAGATTAGTACTCTGTGTTCGCCACAAGAAAAATGGCGCGCAATTTAAAATTTCAGGTCATTTCGACACACCCTTTGTACGAAGATATGCAGATGCGTAGAAGTTGTGGAAGGCTTGAAAAGACGAATATGCACCAACTGCGAGATAGGAATCGCGTGAGAACATTTCCGTATCATCGAGTTGCTAAACCGTCCAATCTATAGCGATTATGAGCTGGAGATCGTCTTTCTGATGAAATTCGCATTAATGTCTGACAGATCCTTTGTAAAGCCCGTCAGGGTAGCCTTGATTCAGATAAATAT
Source organism: Ophion slaviceki (assembly GCA_944452715.1). Lineage (NCBI taxonomy): Eukaryota > Metazoa > Arthropoda > Insecta > Hymenoptera > Ichneumonidae > Ophion > Ophion slaviceki. Next base: position 75,694,452 of record OX101783.1, read on the forward strand.
CTATCTTTAAATCCGTATCATGTTTCATCGCTGCATTGTTTCCCCGTGGAATAGCGAAAATCCGGAAAATTACCGAACGCAGATGGCTTTGGCCGTAAAGCTACTTTGGAAAGACTTAGGAATGGGGGATCAGTATAGAGGACTCCATTTTTGATACTGCGTTTATCTTAGGATTTCAGATTTTACTTTAATTTGCCCAAGAGGATGGATATTATTTTGGATTTTGAAAGACCACTGTGGGTGTATCGTTATGTGGTGGATAATAATTATTTTTAGGTTATAACGACACACCTACTTACCGTCCATCTGGCGGGCAAAGTGGATCGACGAATGGCGGAAAAACGGCGGGAAGTTCGAGCAGGCCCGGTCGATCGACAGTGGATAGAAACGTCGACCAGGTTTGGATTTATTGTTGGGTTCAATGAGACAATTAAAAAAAACAATATGAATCAATGGTATAAAAAATGAGACGTCAATATTAAGGGGTTTGAAAATTTCAGAACTCCATTAAAAAAATGTTCTTATATAAAAGTACAATATGTCTAGAATATTCTCCCAATGTTTTCAGGGGTCACATACAGTTAACATTTTCGAAAAAATCGATTTGAAAATAAAGCGTGATGTACATTTATTTAAGTACACACACAGAAAATTTCTTGTCAATACGGCGAATATTTTTGAAGTTACACGTACATTCGTTATGACGTGTCAGAGCGTTCGAAAGTGCTTTTGAAACTTTAAGACGTCTGGCCACCTTGGCCGATCGAAAAATGGGTATATTTAACGGGTTACCCCCACTTGTAGGGCAAAAAAGGCCTTTTTCATGAATTTTTTTAAAGAAAACTGCAAAACTTTTTTAATCGATCAATATACCACCTTAAAGAACACATCTGGAAGAACTTTCAGTAATTTTTTTATTGAAAAATATTACATTGTTTAGTGGCAAATGGCCGTCAATGAAATAATGTTTTTATGTTCACGGTTTGCGGCGACCAACATTGCGGCGAAGTGGATCATCTGAAAAAAAAATGCGGATGGATTTAGTCAAATATAAGTATAAACTAGTGTTTAATCGAAGGATTTTAAAAAATATTCATTTTTCACAAAATGGCGGACAGGTAAAGTTAATGGTTCGATTTTAACGAAAAAAAAACGGCCGTTTTTTGGCTATAAAACGGCCATTTTTTTCGAAAAAAAAAATCGAACAATTAAAGACTACATTTTTATGTATTAAATAAACCTGCAAAATTTCAAGAAGATCAGTTCATTAGTGTTCGAGTAATCTTGGTCACCGACTTCAGAAATGCCATTTTGAGAAAAACGCGTTTAAAGTTTCAATTTTAGTTTACACGAAGAAAATAGTTTTTTTTGTAAACTTACATAGAGTGATCTATTCCGGGCCCATACAGAAGTATGGGCCCGGATACTTATACTTCAAAAAAATGCAATAAAAAAAAATCGATTTTTTCAAAATCGCAAGTGGGGGTAACCCCTTAAAAAAAATAAACTCGAAAGTATGGGCCGGAATATTTTAATTTTTTTACACAACGTCAGAAAGGGCTTTAAGAATAACGTTAATAAATTTCCGTTCAAAATATTAAAAAATGTCGCCGTTATGCACATTGCCGCGGAGGCCCTCCGCACGATACGCGCGGTCGTTTTCCCAGCTGTTACCCGGTCATTTCACATCTGAAAAAAAAATCAGCTCATTCGTGAGTAGTGTCGCTACAATATAGCGTAGCGGTTTTTTTTTCGACCATTAAAAAAATTATGGTGAGCCGAAGAAAAAAATGCATTTTTCACCGAAATTTTTCGCGCAAAAACAATAATAAAACAAAAACTAATCAAGTTATCGCAAAAATCCTACGTGACATTTTAGATAATGTATCTATAAGTATTGTGTAAAAATTTGAAAGCAATCGGACCGATAGTTTACGACATTTCGATAGTACCAGTTCAAAAAATGTAGTTTCTTTTATAGTTAATTTTACAAGGCTGTACGTGGTGTAAATTGTATCAAAAATGGAACTATTTTGCATGCTACTCTGCGAAAAATTCAAATTTCAATTTTTTAAAAATTCTTCGTTCAATCACGAGCTGTACTTATCTACTAACAAAAAATGTTTGGTTTTTAAATTTCAGATAAAGCTATCATGAGTTATTCTGACCACCACGAGGACACTTTTTTAAAGGGTCTCCGGAAACCAGGTCTCAGTGGCTGAATTTCCCAAATTTTTGGATGGAATTTTTTAAAAATATTGTTGCATTGTTGCTTTTTTATGTGCTTCATATTTTGAATAAAATAATTTATATGTTATATATTTTTTTTTAATAGAGAAAATCTGCTTTTTTGGCTTCGAAACCCCCGTGACGCCTTAAGTAATTTCAAAATGATAAACAATTGCTTTGTGCCCATATTATACTTACTAAATCCCTAGGGGAGTTGGGTTGAAGATGACATACTCTTTCTTTTACGATAAACATTTAAATAAATGACGTCTTATGAATTCAAAGCCAAGCGTATATTCACGTAGGTTCATTATTATAATGAAATAGAATCAGTTTCGGGACACTAGTTATTTGAATGAAAAACAGAAAAATAAAAAACGACACGTAGGTCGACGTATGTAAGACGACATACTTCAATCTAACATGACATAATTTAAAGGTTAGTTTATAGCGAGCAATGTTTACTTTATTTATCGGATTCCCGTTTAGAGTTCAATGTACACTAAGAAAAAAACTCATTGATCCAATATCATTGGTGTTATTGAACGAAATGTCGTCGATTCAATTGTAAAATTGTCGGTGTAAATAATCGGATTTATTAGTCAAAACAAAGCGCTATTGACTTTAATAACATGATAAATCTAAAATTTTTTTTTTTTCATTCAAAAGATATATTGTTAGCCGAGAACAATATATTATTGAAATTATCTAAAAAATTATCGGGCACAAATTATATAGTTTTAAATGCATTTTCTGCAACGAACAAAAAAGCGTTTCAATTCATAACATGAATATTGTTGATTCGAGTACACAAGAAAAATTGTATTTCGCTCGATTCAGATAAAATTTCTATTGAGTAAATATGTTATTTTATTTTTTTTTTTCACCATATCCGATATTGATTTCCAAGTACATTATTCGTTAAAATATTAATATTTTTTCTTCTGATTGAAAAATATCAAGCAAATGTCTGAATTGGTTAAAAAATTATGTGAAAATAAAATTTGTTTCTTGCGCATTTGGTTGAAAAAATTCAACAAAATCATGGCCGAGCGCCACCGAAATTATAGGTATGAGGAAACCCGTAGTTCTCGGAGTAACCACTAGAAGCCGCACGCGCGCTCGTTTCTCGTAAGCGTAGCGCGAACCGAAAATCTACTTAAGGCGTTTCCCCACTTGCAGCGCAAAAAAGGCCTTTTTCATGAATTTTTTTAAAGAAAACTACAAAACTTTTTTAATCGATCAATATACCATCTTAAAGAACACATCTTGAAGAACATTCAGCAATTTTTTTATTGAAAAATATTACATTGTTTAGTGGCAAATGGCCGTCAATGAAATAATGTTTTTATATACACGGTTTGCGGTGACCAACATTGCGGCGAAGTGGATCATCTGAAAAAAAATGCGGTTGGATTTAGTCAAATATAAGTATAAACTAGTGTTTAATCGAAGGATTTTAAAAAATATTCATTTTTCACAAAATGGCGGACAGTCAAAGTTAATGGTTCGATTTTAACGAAAAAAACGGCCGTTTTTTGGCTATAAAACGGCCATTTTTTTTTTTTCGAAAAAAAAAATCGAACGATTAAAGACTACATTTTTATGTATTAAATAAGCCTGCAAAATTTCAAGAAGATCGGTTCATTAGTGTTCAAGTAATCTTGGTCACCGACTTCAGAAATGCCATTTTGAGAAAAACGCGTTTAAAGTTTCAATTTCAGTTTACACGAAGAAAATATTTTTTTTTGTAAACTTACATAGAGTCATCTATTCCGGGCATCAAAAAAAAGTGCACTTCAAATTGCACTTCAAAAAAATGCAATAAAAAAAAATCGATTTTTTCAAAATCGCAAGTGGGGGTAACCCCTTAAACGCCGGAGAAACTCTAAAGAGTATCGCTTCTTGGCCTGTGGCTAAGATCAAAGTGTAGTATCTGTTCTTATCAGTTGAATATCTGATATTCTCTCCATGGATATTCCATTGGATATCTGATATTCTCTCCACTATTATCGTGGATGATCATTCTAATGCTCACTTTTTATTTAACATTTAAAACAAATTGAAAAACTTACGTCCCATGGCATATTCGTTTCGATGCAGTAAAGAAATAATTAATTCTATCGATTATATTTTTGCACGAAATAAAAAATGCTGTAGCAACCGCTTAATTATTTCATCCATACATCTACGGATTGTATATAGAATGATTTCAATAGAATATAATTTTATTTGAAGGATAATGTAGATATTCAGAGACCAGAAGAGCTTTTTCAAATAAAACAATGTGTTATTTAAATCAATCACATTTTCCAATATTTTATAGTATTGTAACATTCTCATATATCGGTGGCACTCCGCAGCAGCACATTTATTTGGATAAACCAATATATTTTTTGATTCAATTGGTTTTTTTTCTCAGTGTACGATCGTGACATTTTGGTATAGCGATCCAATGCAGCGGTGACCCATTGGGTCCCTATCAGGAAGTGGATGTATGGGAATCCAATTGGATCTCTACAATTTTTGCGTGGGGTATTTCGAGTATTTACGAGCGACAGTTCATTCGTTTAGGCGTGTTTTTGTTCAATAGGGATTCAATTGGGAATCCAATTGAATCTGTACAATTTCTGCATGGGGTATTTCGAGTATTTACGAGCGACAGTTCGTCGCATCAAGCGTTACGCAAGCTTTCAACCGCGAATTGCATTGAGTCTGGCCGAGTGCGAGAAGCTCCGGAGACTCGTTGCAAGGACGCGCAAGTGAAAATGAAATGATCCGAATGGAAAAGGAGGGAGTGAACGATACAAGTGTTATAACGTATGGAGAGGTGATTTTCTGGGCGCTATTGTAATTCGACGTTTGCTCTGTGGTGTCTCGGTGCGTTCCGAATAATTCTCTTTCCACATCGGAAGAAAGTTCGAGAGTGTGGGCTATGTGGGCTCGAACATTGCGTGCCTCCACATCCTCGTCCTCAACGTCTTCGTCTCCGTCGTCGCAGTCGTCGTCGTCGCTGCTGCTGCTGCTGCTGCTGCTGTAGCAATTTAACGGGGATATTGGTATAAGAACTCGTGAACGGGGAGTTGTTCGAGACAGTGTCCGGCATAACGCACCACACCCAGTCGCCCGAGAGCGAGCTGAGACATGGCTTTATCCAGCAGGACAATCGTGAGTTCAATTCTCCCCATATTGACTTTCGACACTCAGTCTTCTCACTTTAGACGCTAAAAAGGCTATTTTCAATAATTTTTTTGACAGGTTTACATCATAGATATTGATATTAAAGTTGTTACACGTAATAATTACACTTTCGTAATACATTTTAAAAAATGTGTAACCCAAACAAACTTTAAGGGGCTGTACCAGTGTGAGCGCGGGAAATTTGGGTGGTTTTCGGGAATTTTTTGGAAGAAAAGTACTCAATTAAATGTTTCGAAAAATTGAGAATATGTTTGGCTATGTTTGACCTATATCACATAATTTTTTCATAGAAAAATATTGAGATCCAAGCGACTTATGCGCTGCCTTCGGAGGCGCCAAAAAAAAGTTCCTCCACTGCTGACATGATTCCGGCCGATTTAGTAGCTGAAACCGAAAAAGGAAAAATGTCGTTAAACTGGAAGGTATTTCCTGTACAATGACGTAGGATTTTCGAGAAATATCAAAATCTAACAAAATGGCGAGGTTATGAAAAAAAGTCTGTTTTCTTGCCTATAAAATGGTCGTTTTTTTCAATGCCAAATCGTCAATTTTCATCCAATCAAAAATATCCTACGTCATTGTAGAGTAAATATATTCAAGAGTACTCAGTTCAAATTTCAAGTCAATCGGATAATTGCTCTTTGAGTTACAATGTCAGCAAGTTTGAAAAATCTCATTTCGAGAAAAACGCATTTAAATATTTAACTATCGATTTTTGCAAGATAAAATGATATTTACCATAAAGACTGCTAATCAGCTATGCCTGGCCCATACAATGGCAAAGGAAAAAGGCAAAAAAATCGATTTTTGGAAAGTGTCATACTTTCATACTATATTTCATACTATAAGGGGATAGCCCCTTAACTACCATTTTTGTTTATAAATAGTGATCTAACTAAATACATTTTTAAAAATGTATTTCGAAAGTTTTTTATTAAGTGTAACAACTTTTATACCAATATCTATAATATAAACCTATTAAAAAATTCATAACAATAGCCTTTTTTAGCGTCTAAAGTGAGAAGACCCCTTAACGCTTCAACCTTCTTATCCATTTTCCTGCAAGAAACCCATAAAAATGACGTTTTGGGAAAGGGGGGTTTTTTCTGGATCTTTGAAGCCTTCGAACACGTCGAACTATTACAAATTCAAATAGACTTGTACACCTCTATGTCTCATTTCGCCTTCATTTCGTCCCGCTGCATTTTCGGCTACATTTCACGTAGCAATTGCTCTGGAAAATTGGTTCACAATTCTACTTCATTTTCGCCGTTTAATAACTTTGTTTTTTAAAACAATTTTGTCATTTTACAATTTTATGGTTCTATAAGTTTGGAATTTCACAAATATGATTGTAATTGTATCATTTTATATTATCATTATTTAATGATTTTGAAATGTTTGAAATTGACTGTTTTAGAAAAAAATTATAAAACATGATACACTTGTATAACTATATCGTTATTGTAACTATGATATTATTGTCATTATTATTGTTGTAAATTAATTATTGATTTGAAATGTTATGATTCTACAGTTCTAATAGTAATTATAACAATAACATAACAACATATCGAATTTATAACATTAAAAGATTATAAAATTGGGAAATTATACACTTTCTTAAATCGATTTATAGGTTTATTTGTTTGTCGTTTTATAATTTCGTTATTTCACGATTTAATGATTTTGTAAGTTTAAAATTTCACAAATATAATTAAAATTGCATCATTTTATATTTTAATTATTGAATGATTTTGAATTTTTTAAAATTTACTGTTTCACAAAAAATTATGAAACTATTGAATGATACACTTGTATAAATACTTGTATAAAACAACTATATAATTATTGTAACTGTGATATTATTGTTGTAAGTTAATTGTTGTTTTAAAATTTCACTATTCTATCATTCTAATAGTAATTATAACAATAACATAACAAAATTTCGAAATTATATCACAAAAAATCCTGTCATTTATAAACTTTCTTAAGTCGATTTTTTAGGTTTATCATTTTTACATGTACTTGTCCGCGACATACGCAAAGTGTCTTTTCACCATGTTGAAAATAAACTTGCAAGTTTAAGTGGGATTAATTCCCACACGGTTGTGTCGCGCACATAGTGAAAGGCGCCGAATTTTCCGGCGCCTTTGAGCGTGCGAAATGGGATATTCTGTATTCACAACGATACTCAAAGTTGCGTTACAAGCCATACTTTCGTAACGAGAGCTGGTATTTTGGATTGCAGAGCATTTTATTCGAATTCTCGATGAATAATTTCGCGTTAACTGTACAATCGCTGGTGTCCTATATACACACATCGACCCACGTAGCACGCGTTTTACTTTCGTCGCCATTATAACGTATGGTGTACCGCGCATGTACGAGAAATAAGATCGCGGTGGTCTTCACGCATTTGCCTCAATGAGAAATTCCGATCCTTAAGGCGGTAAACCAATTTAGGTGACTCAAAAAATCGATTTTTTTATTCCATAAATTTTTAGTTAAAGTACTCAAGATTATTTCCCCAAAACAGTATAAATAATTCATTACTGCCCTGAATTTTTTGTTTTAGATAATTTTTTCGAACGCGTTTTTATCGATACGACTTTTTTAAATTTGTGTACATTCTAGCTCAAAAAGTTTCTAACCTATAACTTTATAAAGTCAGATTTAGTTTCTTTATATAATAACGCTGTATATGAACCTAAATTTGGGGTGGCATTGTTCAAAGTATATTTTTTATATCACTAAAGGTTATAAAGTAATGGCAACAATTATACCCTTTTGTTTAGACACCTCTGAAAAATACAATTTTCAATTATTTCGCTCAGAGTTAGGTTCATATAGAAGAAAAACATGTTTTGAAAGTAATCTTTAAATCGTATTGATTTCCAATGAAATCTGTGGCCTCCAGAGCGTACACAAACAGCAAAGTCTGATGGCGACCTAACATGGGTGGCAGGTTATGTTCCATATTGTCAGAGAAAATGCTTCGAAAAAATTAAAATATTTGTTTGAAAGCATGAATCAAATATTCCCAAAGTTTGAATAAACTCTATTCATTCATTCCTTTTTTTTAATCATGAAAATCACTAAAAAAACCTACTCCAAAACTGGTTTTCCGCCTTAAGATCCTGTTTCAAGATGCCAACTATAAGGCACGATATCGAACACATTCAGTTCTTGACATCGAATATAACTATTGAAAAAACACTTTGAATTCGATGATTCTTTTTTTTCTCACTATCACATTATATCACATTTTTTTCCCAAATATAGAAATAAATTATCCATCAAGCTACTTTGTATTGTTCGAAAGGATATTACAAATCGGAGTATCGTTAGGCTCAAGATCCGATCGAAAAGTTTGCTGAATACTTTGCGAGCGAATTACAATTTTTATTTTCAAAAGCATTGTCCGAAATGTCGTCACGAGACGAAATGACAGCTTTGATTCTCTTCGTCCAACAGTGCTCATTCGATAGTGAAGTGACGAGTGGATTTTCTTTTTTCTTTTTCTTGAGGTGTTTCGGAATAAATGTCAAAATGTTACCATTTGCTTCAAATTTATACAGTAAATTATTTGTCATAAGCTGAATACAGTTTCCAAACTTTAAATCGATCGTCTACACCGTTTGTGTAAAATTTGCAATTGAAAATAAACACGTATTAACATAGGGAGATGCCTATGATCAGATAACGTAAGGAGTATGACACTGATGACAAAATTGTCATAATGTATTAAGTGATTTGACGGTTTTGCATAACATTTTGAACATTTTTTTCACACTTTTTCAATTATAAATTTTATAGAAACGGTGTAGACGATCGATTTAAAATTTGGAGTGTACATTCAGTAAACGGCAAAGAATTTACCGTGTACATTAGAATCAAATGGTAATATTTTTTTACTTGTGCCGAAAATCTTTAAAGTAAAGATCCTTTGCAATTTCAGTCACGAGTTGTAAAAATGTCGATCCGGCTTTCGTGGAAGAGAAAAAGGCATGTGGCTGATGTTGGTGGGAACGGAAGAATTGGCGTTTCAGGTGTCGCCGTGGATATTTTATTGAATTGTTGGAAATTGAGTAAAGACATTGAGCGTAGAAGCAGGAAGTAGAAATGGCGTCGTTATAGGAGAGAGTGCATTGATAATTTATCGAGAAAGGTTTTCGTGAAATCGCTCGAGTTCCTGCTCGTGTTCGAGGCGTGAATTTTCTGATACCTCGCGGAAAGGGCGCTTTCATGCCTGGCACAACTGGTTACCTAAGACGGTCTTTAAAATTTCTTTAAGGGGTATAGCAACTCCAGCTTTGTAAAAAAAGGCAATTTCAGGCATATTTTTGACGAGTACAATGACAGCAGTAAAAAATTGAATTGGACAACATTATTATACCTAGCTTATTTTTTTTCGTTTTTTTTTTCTTTTTTTCAAATTGAAAATTTCGCAGAGTCTTGGACCCTGCGGTCGGGTGTTTACCCGTAGGCGAGTTATAAAGCTGAGAAGCGGCAAACAACACTTTTACCATGTTAAATGAATGAGAAATAGAAAATCGCGATGAGGGACCTCTACACATTAAGGGGTCAGTCCACTTTGGAGCCACGAAAAAAGGCTATTTTCGCAATTTCTTTTGAGGATTTTATAAAAGAAATCAATATAAAAGTTGTTGGGCTTCATAAATAAACTCTTAAAATACATTTTAAAAAAATTTGTTTTATTTTGATTCATTTTTAAGTACAAAAACTACAGTTTAACCTAACCCCTCAAAAATAGGTGGGCTAGGTAGCTCCATCACAACTCGGCAACGGCTTGTCTGAAACAAGAAATCAAAGTCCATTAGATTCAGTATGACACCAGCTACAAAATGACCCTCGGATATAAAGTTTTATCAAAAAATAAAAAAATGGCAGATGAAAAACGAAAAAAGTAATTAAAAAACGCGCTTTTTTCGCAGTTTTTCGCAAAAAAAGAGTGAAAATAAAAATTTTTAAACCATCGAGGGTCATCTTGTTGCGAATCATATTTACAATATGTGGTTCAAATTTCATGAGAATCGGTTTGTTAGTTTTAGAGATACGATGGAGCTAGATTTTGAAAACGTTGTTTCGAGAAAAACGCGTTTGAAGTTTATACTATGGTATAAACTTATGGTATAAACGTTTGTATAACTTATGGTATAAATGTTTGAAGTTTATACTATGGTATAAACTTAAATAGTATAAACTTATAGTTTATACTATTATAAGTTTATACTCTTACCTAAACTCAATCGGCAATTCCTGCACCGTACAAAATCCCTTCTGATTGCTCATCATCGTCGATTTCTTCAACTCATGCTTACTTTCGACTTTTTGAAATTTTCAAAGTGGACTGTCCTCTTAATATAAAAGGCTAAAATTTGGTCAGCACTCATTTTTTGTCATTGTCAACAATATTTTCAACAAAAATTTAAAAAAATAAAAATTCAATTTTTCGCCCCAGTCTAATGTGTATATATATATATTAGACTGGGCCAACAAATTGAATTTTTATTATTCTAAATTTTTGTGTACACACACACACACACATATATATATATGTATATATATATATATATATATTGAAATGCGTGACGGTCCGGAATACAAAAACGTTGAACAGATGGGTCCTGAATACCCGAGGTATGTCCCATAGGCTCGTCCCTTGTGCGAACCACCGAATTACGTGCCAAAACCTCGTTTCTACTTTCGCGAAATTCTCCTGGAAAGCACTCTCCAACGTCGGGCAAAAAGAGAATTACGTGTTACGCGCGAAAAAAGTTAAATTCATTGCCTCTGCACGCCCAGAGAGGTTCCGGGCTCGATTCAATGTTTAATTAATAAGCTGTACAGAAACGTAGGTATACACGCGGTTGGTCGCGGCTGTCTGCGCAGTTTCGAGCGTACAAATAACTTTTTCTCATGCCGGGAATTATTCATTGCGTGCACGTACGATTGATTAGCTAAGTCCGAAGACGAACGGGTTTGGGTTTACGATTCTTCGAAACTTGCACGAAAACGGCGAAGATATCGAAAAAAATACGACAGTTTGACGGTCGACATTCTAACCGAACGATTCAATTTGAATGAGATCAATTCTCAACGATCTTTATGGGAATTAGTCACTCCGCTTTTTTCAGATACTTTACATCAAAAGTTATTTATGTTCTTATTTTTTTAAAGTAATTAAACAAAATTTACCTGAAAATTAATAATATATGAATTAACTGAAATGTATATTAATGAAACTACAATGATGATTTATTGATTCACTAATGATTAGTGATAATTAGTTTTAACGTCGAATTATCGATCTAATTCGAATTTCTCAACTCTCTTCTAAATTAATTGCCCCGTAAGCGTAGCACGTACTTTTACTCTCATTAGTACCGACAACGACCAAGATCTATAAATATATATTTATGAAAATGGATTCATGTATATATGTATATGTATGTGTGTGTGTGTGTGTGTATGTATATATATATATATATATATAGGGTATCCTGTTATGAATGATTAATCCTTCAACTATCGATAGGATTTTCAGTTTCGTCAGTCCCGCAAACTATCAAAGTCAGATGTTCGAATTGATTTGTATGAAAATTCTGCATAAAATCTTTTTTCATAAAGTTTCCTTAACATTTAAGGTTAAAAAGAAGATTTTTACTAAACTGAAATTCCAGCATATAGCAGGACATGATCAGACCTATCGACAGTTGCATGATTATCCATTCATAACAGAACACCCTGTATACAGGGTGTCCCAGACCTGAATGCGTTTCCTGAAATGGGGAGTTGGGTGTGGAATTCTGAGTCGTTTGATATAAGTATGTGTGGGTCTCAGATCAATCCCTGAATTATTATTAATTTTTAAAGGCGGGCCAATCGGGTGCGCCCGATGAGCCAGCGTACGTCGGTGAGAGATACGCGCGTGCAGTGCTGTAGTGTGCAGTGCCTGTAGTAGTCCAGTAAAATAGACGAAAACCCATCACTTTTTAGCGTAGAATATGAATTTGTGACTGAAGGTAGGTGGTTTCATACTGAAAGTAACGCCAATAAAATGTTGCCCCTCAACTCGCTTCAATCCTAAGAAATAGGGGTTGAAAACTTAAAAATAGCCCGATCAAAAAAGGTTTTAAACAAAATTTGTTTGGAATAATAAAATTCGTATAAAGTTATCTGACATCCAACCGGCTATCTTTGAAAATAGCGGCACAAAAACGATTCGAAAATTCGGGGTTGAAGCGTGTGCAAGCGGAGTAAACATATCGCTGGGTCCTTCTCTGAGTTAGTTCGTGTTTTTGTGCCGCTATTTTCAAAGATAGGAGATTGGACGTTAGGCAACTTTATACGTATATTATTATTCCAAACAAATTTTGTTTGAAACATTTTGTGATCGGGCCATTAATTATCGAGATACGGCGATTTTTAAGTTTTCAACCCCTATTTCTTAGGGTTGAGGCGAGTTGAGGGGCAACATTTTATTAGGGTTACTTTCAGTATGCAACCATCTACCTTCAGTCCAAAATTCATATTCGACGCTACAGAGTGCTGGTTTTCGTCTCGTTCACTGGACCATAAGTGCGGAAACCTTCCGCCAGGCACCACAGCACGAGCGTATCCCTCACTGACGTACGCTAGCTCATCGGGCGCACCTGATTGGCCCGCCTTAAAAAATTAAGAAAAATCCAGGGGTTGATATGAGACCCAAACATGCTTATATTAATCGACTCAGAATTTCACCCCCTACCCCCCATTTCCGGGAACACATTCAGTTCTAGGACACCCTGTATATTGTTTAATATGTGTAGGGTGGACGTCAAACACGTTGAGTTGCACACTCGGACACGTAGGGTCGAAAGTGAAAGTGGTTCATCTCGCGGATCAAAAAATAAAATGGTTTAACCGGTGTGGGCCGTTCGGTGGGCCTGTTTTCTTGCGTCACAGAGTAAAATCGTAATAACGAGCAATCTGGAATGCTCCGATAAATAATGACATTTTTTATTCAGGGATAGCTCGTTTGGACGATTGCTCGCGATTACGTACAGACACGGACGACTACATAAATATTATACGTAAGATCGTGTTCTGAGAGTTCCGTTCAATAAGTCGTAAATTCATCGGTCTCAATGACGCTATGGAAAAAATGGGAAACAATTAAGGGACTAGGCCACTCTAGAGGCCGAAAAAATAGGCTTATTGGGGATGTTTTTTCAGAAAAACTATAAAATAAATCGAGATTTAAAAAAAGGCTGTTTATCATACATATCAGTGACTGTATACAATAATTTTTTTGAAGCGATTAATTTCAATATGGCGGCTTCAATATGGCGGCGTTCATCTCAAAACTGCATTTTTTAAGTTGGCCGGAAACCATAACTCAGACAATTTTCAACCGATTCACTTCAAATGTTGAATATATCTTGAAAAATACATTGTCTATGGAAATACGTCGAATTTTTTTTATTGCATAGTTCATTTGTTATTAACAATTATCTGACGATTTTTTAGGCGAATTTTACACTTTCCAAAAATTTGCCTAAAAATCGTTAATAACATATGAACTATGCAATATTAAAAAAATCCTACGTACTTCCCTAGACAATGTAATTTTCAAGATATATTCAACATTTCAAGTGAATCGGTTGAAAATTGTCTGAGTTATGTTTCCGGCCAACTTAAAAAATACCGTTTTGAGATCAACGCTGCACAGCCGCCATTTTGAAATTATACGCTTCAAAAACATTATTGTATACAGTCACTGATATGTATGATAAACACCCTTTTTTGTAATCTCGATTTATTTTGTAGTTGTTCTGAAAACAAAGTCCCCAAAAAGCCTATTTTTCGGCCTCTAGAGTGGCCTAAAGTCTCAAGTGATCAAATGTACAGATTTTTATTGTATCGCGGGTGTAAGCGGTTCACCGGAAACGACCATCTGCATTTGTATTTTTTTCACTCAACGAAAATTCACAGGTCCCGAGGACAATGGAATGTGGCGCGGTGACTAAATTGAATTCTTGGCATGCACCTTTCAATGATAACAACAGTATATACATACAAAAGAGTAAAAGACTTTAACGGCGGTGGCCAATAATCGAGTAAGTAGCAAGTGGAGAGAAAAGAGAAAGTGATTGAAAACTGTTTTACGCTGTGGTGGCTTCGACGTGGCGCGTGCCGATGTAAAGTGCCCGAGAATATGCGTATGTTGGTGTACGGAAATGTGGAGCGACTTCTGATATATGCATAAGGAAAGTAGGCTGACCTTTACATACGGAATTCCGTGACGGCGATCTTGTACAAAGTCCCCGCGAACGTATACTTACAAGATCGGAATCGGTTCGCTCGATGTACGATACTCGGGAACATTTTTTTCGAAGTCTCTAGATCATTTTTGTACTCGAGATTCCACTCGAAGATAATGATTCGACGAAATATCGTTTTTCGAGACTAATAACTCATTTTTGTGCTGGAAAGAACTTATTTCATTTCGTTACTGATAATTGATACTGCACTGAGGGAAAAGTTCATGGTATTTACAACAAACGCCCAGGGTAAAAGAGGGGGTAGTAAAATTCGTTATAGTTTATTGACACCACAATCATAATATGGTTAACACGACTATGAGCGGAGAAGTGTACTTGAATTTGTAATTTCGTGGTGTGTTTGACGATCTATTATCCCCGAAATGATTATTCACTGTTGTAGCAGGCTTGACAATATAGATATGGTTGATTCAGTGCACGGAAAAAAAAACAGCGAAAATCACAGTATAAACCGCATACAAAACAGGGTGTCATATTTCATTTTACAGTAAAACAGAGTAATGGAAATCCTGTCATACAAAAATGACGAATTTTCCTGTACACACTGAGATTTTTACAGTTACACTGGCTTATTTACAGTTTGGTATTGTGAATAAATCAGTGATTTCAGTAAATATATTCAACAGTGAAATTTAAATGAGGTCACTGATTTTTATACTGTACGTAAAGTGCAAGGGTTACAGTGTACACTGTATTGAGTACAGAGTGATTCATTAAATTTCACAGTGTGGCACGGTAGTTTTACTCTTCTTGCGACAGTTCGTGACGTTATCTGTGCACTCTGAGATTTTTACAGTTACACTGGTTTATTTGCAGTTTGATATTGTGAATACATCAGTGATTTCAGTAAAAATATTCAACTGTAAAATTTAAATGCGATCACTGATTTTTATACTGTACGTACATGAGGCACGAGGTGAGGCACGAGGCCAGGACACAAAGGATTGCCAGTTAGTAGTGCGTCGTTGATGGGACGCGGACATCGAAATTTGTGCGACAGAATTCAAGAAATTATAAAGAAAGAGAGAATTTTTTTTAAAGGTACGTTCTTGTCTAATTAGGACTTGTCTCGCGCGTGGGGTGAGGCACGTGGCCAGGACACAAAGGATTGCCAGTTAGTAGTGCGTGGTCGATAGGATGCGAACGTTGAAATTTGTGCGACATAATTCAAGAAATTATAAAAAAGAGAGAATTATTTACAAAAAGGTACGTTCTTGTGTATGTGACTGATTTTTTTATATTTTCTACACATTTTTTTCAAACTTCTTCTATGGATAAACTTTTTTTGTGTGTCTACATAAACTCTGTCGATATAACTGGCGCATTCATTGTACATAATACAGATTAACTAACTGTCAAATTACAAGTTTTGTTGAATTTACATTACAGTGGTGAACTGTCAAAATTTACTTTTGACTACACTGTATTTTGGACTGTGTGTTCCAGTAAAAGATACAGTAGAGCGGTACGAGTCCAAAGAGGACAGTATAGCAACTGTAATAATTTACTTTGAGCACACTGTATTTTGTGCACTGTGGTTCAGTAAATATCGCTGTGCAATCGCGAAAATTGCGAACTGTGTAGCCTCTGTATTTTGTACTATTTCTTTTTTTCCGTGTGCTATGAGAAAATCGGTGTACAAATACTAATGTTGTATACTGTACGTTAAGTTTGGTGCAGACAAACTTCTACTATTCTTTTCAAGTTTGTACAATTCATATGGTTAACGTTAACGTTTTTCGTGTATAATTTGTGGGAAGACCTTATGAAAAGTGAGTATTCGAAACAATTATAGTAAAGTTTACTTATAGCGTAGACGAGAACCCAGCACTTTTTAGCGTAGAATATGAATTGTTGACTGAAGGTAGATGGTTTCATACCAAAAGTAACCCCAATAAAATGTTGCTCCTCAACTCGCCCCAACCAAGTTATACGTATTACACGTAATAGTTATCCAAGTTATCCAAGTTATACGTATAGAATTAATCCAGACAAGGAAGCAGCGATATGTCTACTCCGCTCGCACACGCATCAACTCCGAATTTTCGAATAATTTTTTTGCCGCTATTTTCTAAGATAGGGGGTTGGACGTTAGATAACTTTATGCGAATTTTATTATTCCAAACAACTTTCGTTTGAAACCTTTTTTGATCGGGCTATTAATTATCGAGATACGGCGATTTTTTAGTTTTCAATCCCTATTTCTTAGGGTTGGGGCAAGTTGAGGGCAACGTTTTATTGGGGTTACTTTCAGTATTCAACCATCTACCTTCAGTAAAAAAATCGTATTCGACGCTAAAAAGTGGTGGGTTTTCGTCTCTTTTACTGGACTATTAAGGGGAAGGTGGGGGTTTTAGGAAAAAAACACTTTTTTGCGATTTCTCATCTATATGGATAGAGTAAATTTATTGAAACCTTTTGTACATTGTTAAGTGTCATTTCAAGAACATTCCGTGAAATTTGTACGCGAAAATATCCACAAACAAGCCGGTGACAAAGCTTTTCCAAGAACGCCTTTGGAAAAACACGATTTGCGGTGTTCACTGTATCTCAGCTAGAAACTATCTGAAATCAAGTACCATAAAAATTTAATCAAAGTATCATCAAATCCTCCCCCAACGGTCTGTACCAGTGTGTACCAAGTTTGAAATAAATCGGTCATGCAGTTTTCAAATGGCAGTGAACACGGACTTCGAAAAAGTGGTTTCGAGAAAAACGCGTTTGAAGTTTAGAGAAGTCGGAGTCGGAACTTCGAGAGTTTTGCTCTGATTGACTTGAAATTTTGGGATTATATTCTTGAAATGTTTAACTATAAGAAAAGACAAAAAAAATCGATTTTTCAAAAGTGCAAACTCCTACCCTCCTCTTAATAGTTTTAAGAACTACGCGTGTCTCGCAAACTGTTACATAGTATGTTTGTTGTATTGCAAAAATAGGATATCAGTTCAATACTACTTCTTGTAGTTCACCTTCTGTTCTTGTAGGACACACATTACTGTGCATTTAGCAGGTCGTATCATATAATATACTATAAATCACTATTATATGGTCATCACTATTAACCACTATTAATCGCTATTAACTATTGCAAAGTGCCAACAATCCATTTAAAGAGTGACTTATATTATAAAAAAGAGATCTGTGCAAAATTTCATCCAAATCGCAGGTAATAGCTATTCGGAAGTACAGTCGGAATTACTTTTGTCCCTTATGCCATATCTGTGCAAAAGATGCCAAAAGTACTAGGTAGCCTACTGGTAGCGTGCGTAGGATAGGCAGAAGGTAGGCAGTTAGGCTCTAGGTTCGATTCCGATCAGGCGAAATATTCTCTTCGAAATAAATCATTACAGGAGGTCAGGGAATGGCGAATTATAATAAAAAATCATCGAAGTAGAACTCTCAGTTGCGTATTTTATTTTATTTTGGATTTATGAAATATTCTATGCATTTAGTCGACGGGCATTGGAGCCTTGTACCAACACTTGAATAACACCAAATACGCATATAGCAGGTGGTGACCTATAATGGGGTACAAATCACTATAAACATCATCGCAAATGACAGCCAACATTTTTAGTCAATGTATATATATTTCAGTTCACTATTAGAATCTTGGGGAAGTAAATTTTTGATAGTATCAGGGAACATCCATTTTACGCAAACCTACTATATTATATAGCATTGAAGAATAAGCGTATGTTTGTAAGATTGGTGGTTGCGGTTAACATATGTGCATAATCCATTAAACTTCTAAAATATCGATAAGCGGTACTATACTTTTGGCAGTAACTATGGCTATAAAATATTATTGTTCCCTTAGGGAAATATAAAATATAGTTAAAATATGGTTGAGAACACCATACATTTCTGTCACAAGGAAAGGTTGCGAGGTCTATCTCTCCGATTTCGATGCAATTTGACATGCTTATAGAATGGGTAAAAATATGCGACACGTATTTTTTTATATCTGCGGAACCCGGTTTTTAAGGGGTGAAAACTCACCCTCGAAAATAGGGGTGTTTTTCGTTTTTCGTCGATAACGTTATCGTTCTCATTTACAATATAGTACACGATAAAACAAACATTGTTGCAATTTTAATTTTTTTAATATCTCGTACTGTTAAAACGTTATCGACGAAAAACGAAAACCACCCCAATTTTTGAGGATGCGTTTCAACCCTTAAAAATTGGGTTCCACAGATATAAAAAAATACGTGTCCCCTATTTTTACCCATTCTACAAGCATGCCAAATTTCATCGAAATCGGAGAGATCGACCTCGCAACCTTTGCTTGTAAGGCGATCTATTTCCCATTCAAAATTATTGGGAAACATTTTTCTCCAAAAAAACCATCTTCCCGTGAAATTCATAATATTCAAATTCAAATTCTATTGAAAAGTTTCGTATCAAACAAAAATAATGAAAAAAATAAAAATTTAAAAAACCCAACATTTCTAGCATATGTCAATATCAAACGTCATAACAAATTTCGAAACATCCTTTACTGTAAAATGATAACCACGACAACACTTTATCCGCATTGGGTTCTCTCAAATAATGTAAATATTGATAATTCTTTGCTATAAGCACAACCTTTATCACTTTTATAAAATTTCTCTCTTATAATTATAAAATCTCTTTACGAAAATTTATTCTCGAGGTAAATTTCCACAGGAACATATTTATTCATTTTCGCTTGGTGGCACATTGAAAAGTCGGCACTTTTCGGACAACCCAATAAATGCCATCCACTCCAATAATCCACTTTTGCGTTTGACATTTTCTTCGTTGAACAAGCTTCCAGTATTTTTTCCGCGTGTCCAATACTTCACGTTCGGGCTTGGATTTTTTTACCTTCTGCAAATTAAATTTTTTCATCGGCATCGTTTTTTTATTCAGTTTCTTTTTATTTACAGTTGTTATTGTGTATCTTCGGATTCGTCAGTGCACAATATGCCGAGGTAGATGGTCCGTCTCACAGAACAGGAACGACCGCGAGGCCTCGTTACCAGAAGCTTCAGAATTCTCGATCCGGCAATGGACCACAGCTTCAATCGATCAGTGGTGCCAATCGTCCACGACGTCCTGTACCTTTGAGGTGACATTAATTTATTCAGATAAAAAATAGTATGGATCCATTAAGATTTTTTTTATAGATTTATTCATTTTTTGATGATCCATTTCAATCATTCGGAATTTGCTTCGGCATTTGTTAATGAAAAGAGAGAAAGAGAGAGAGAGAGAGAGAGAGAGAGAGAGAGAGAGAGAGAGAGAGAGAGAGAATATATACTTTACTCCAATTCAGGCACTTTAAGGAGATTCGAGCGTTAGCCACAAACCAAGATTGAATTTAAAAAAAATTCCTATATATACACTTATCTCTGCCACCCGAAATAACTCAGTAATTATCGACGTCACAAAAAAATATTTTTAAATGGAATGGTACATTTTTTTTCAACCATCTTGTGGAGCACCTCAAGCCGCATAAAAAACATTAGAGGGTCAAAGTCGTTCAAGGGTATTCAAGGTCAGTATCGATGATACAAATCTAAATATCTCGGATCACTACCAAATATTTGGTAGTGATCCGAGGGATCCGAGATATTTAGACTTGTATTTCATTTTAATAGGTGACCTTGAGTGACCTTGAACGACTTTGAACCCCTCATGTTTTGCTAATAAGTATATTAATAATATACCTTGCGAATGATCTATCCGTATTTTATATAAAAACATGTTAAAATGGCAACGAATTCCATCACTGTCATGAGCGGTATCACTCTTTTTCTTGACTCCGCATAGGCTAGGTTCTTATACAGCTTCACGACGACGGCCGCTTTTTGCTTTTCGGCGATAGCCTAGACACAAAAATACGTCGCTAAAGATTCGAATGCGGCTATCGAGGCATTGAAAAATAGATTCCAATTTCAGGTTCTTCCACGTGACGAACTCAAAAATGATCTACAAATGAAACAAAACGTTAGACCAAATGTAGTCTTCAATAAACCAAATGCATAAGTGTGTAGAATCAACATGGCAACGCGTGTCTAGCTTTTATGTTGTGTTACTTCTACATACTTTGAACACACGTCCAACACGCCTACTTTTTGCCGTGTAATAAAAAAAACTGTCAGAAGCTCGTTCCACCAAGTGCCTTCGACGAATCCGTCATTGGCAGGCTTCAGCTCACCGAAGTTGAATAGCAGGTAATTTGATTTATTGAATTGGTGGCATTTTTCGAGTGCAGTCGACCACGTCCATTGCCCACTGCGGATGGTCCAGAATTCACGAGCTTCGCCAACGCCAGGCCAAGGCCTGTTTACGTGTCACCACTGGCCGTAAAAACGGCCCACATTCCAACAGCTGCCCAGGAGCGTCAGCAGATCAAGCAAGAGCAGCAGAAGCAACAGCAGCAACAGCAGCAGGACAAGCAGCAACAACAAGCTGTCAAGCCCGTGAGCGAAGAGACCGAAGAGGCAGAGGATGTTGCCCACGCGATCGCGAACCTTGGCGCAGTCTCCACTTTTTCACCCCAATCCGGCAATCTCGTCAATGGACCGTTGACGCCGAAACCTGATCTTGGATTTGGCCAATATCGCGGGGCATCTCCCTCACCGCCTCCCGCCAGGCCTCCTTCTCTTCCCGATCAAAATATCGCCCCCGTACAGTACAGACCGCAGAAACCACTGAAACTGCGGAAACCCGTCGTTGATGATGTTCCGGAAGTACGGATCGCCACGAGACAACAGCAGCAACAGGCCCAAACTCCACTTAGAACCACCACCAAAGTACCGGAAACTTCCAGCGACAGGTACACCGAGCCCCATTACGCTGACACCCGTGCCAAGTTTACCGAACTACGGGAAAAATACGCGGGCTCGCGGGGGAAGAAACCAGTCGCTCAGGTAAAAAAACATCCCGCATCTGGTCTTTGGTGATATCGAGATTTTTTACAAGCTTCTATTTAACTTGACTTGGTGTGAGATGCAGAACGGAAAATCGATATTTCACCCACTTCCAGACTACTTAGAGCTCTGAAATTTAGCAGACATGCATCTAAGAGGTGACAATGCATGATTCAACTTAAAATAATGATAAACAAATACATAAATAACTTGATTTTCTGTGAAATGCTAAACGGAAAATCTATATTTCACCTACTTCCAGGGTACTTAGAGTTCTGAAATTTTGTAAACATGCATCTGAGAGGTGACAATAGATAATTGAACTTAAAAAGAAATAAAGAAATATATATAACTTGACTTTTTGTGAGATGCAAAACGGAAAATCGATATTCCACACACTTCCCGACTACTTGGAATCCTGAAATTTTGCACGATGCTGAAGTTTGCATCGTTGGACTGCAACGAGTTTGATTTCTTTTGGAAGATTTTGCCTACAAAAGTGCTCTAACTATTTTTTAAGATATTTATTTAGCGATCTACATGATAAATCTATAAAAAGAGATAGCCTATAATAATACAAATATTGAAAATAAAATGTAAAACAGAATTTTCGTTGCGTTCCAACGATGCAAACTTCAACACCATAAATTTTGCAAACATGCATCTAAGAGGTGACAATGGATGATTCAACTTAAAAAAATACATATATATAACGACTTTTTGTGAGATGCGAAACGGAAAATCGATATTTCACCCACTTCCAGGGTACTTAGAGTTCTGAAATTTTGCAAACATGCATCTAAGAGGTGACAATGCATGATTCAACTTAAAAAAAAAAAAATATATATATATATATATATATATATATATATATATATATAACAACATTTTGTGAGATGCAAAACGGAAAATCGATATTCCACCCACTTCCCGACTACTTTAAATCCTGAAATTTTGCAAACATGCATCTAAGAGGTGACAATGCATGATTCAACTTAAAACAATATATATATATAACGACTTTTTGTGAGATGCGAAACGGAAAATCGATATTTCACCCACTTCCAGGGTACTTAGAGTTCTGAAATTTTGCAAACATGCATCCAACTAAGAGGTGACAATGCATGATTCAAATTAATTTCTTTTTTAATATACCGACTTTTTGTGGGATGCAAAACAGAAAATCGATATTTCACCCACTTACCGACTACTTAGAGCTCTGCAATTTTGCAAGCACGCATCTAAGAGGTGACAATGCATAATTTAACCAAAAAAAAACGACTTTCTGTGAGATGTAACACGAAAAATCGATATTTCATCCTCTTCCCGACTACTGAGAGCTCTGAAATTTTGCAAACATGCATCTAAGAGGTGACAATGCATGATTTGGCAAACAAACATTATTATCTACTTTTTAGTACATTAAATAGAAGCTTGTTTAGAAAAAAGTATATTTTATTTGGTTTATTTTACTAATGAAACATCCCGCCTCTGTTCTTTGGTGATATTGAGAGATTCTTTAATATTATATTTTGTTTAATCTTACTAATGGTTTTAGTCCTAAGTACTCCGAATGCGATAAAAATGTTGAGACTTGCCAAAGCTTTGCTTACGAGTATTTAATATTTCTTTATTGAACTTTTTACTAATGAATATTTATTCCAGTTTTCACGACCCAGTAGTGCTCTTAATTTTTGTTACGTTTTTTTTTTATCGAGACTATTCTGTTTTATTGTTTAAGCCAGTATCGTTGTTTAAGGCGGGATGTACATTTACAATTTTAAAAAATCAATTTTTTTTTGCGTTAACGGACGTGAACATCCAAACGCGTTTTTCGCAAAACTGCATTTTCAAAATTGGCGTGCAGGATTACTCAAAACGTACTAAGCCCATTGAGTTGTAACTTGGGAGAAATGTTGATAATATTGCAACCTTCTACTTGATGAAAATTGTTTCTGAAAAATTAGAACAAAAAACTACTTTTTCAATCCAAATTTTACATTAATTTCGCGTGAAATGTTCATTTTTTTTGTAAATGCGTGCCATTCTCTTAAATTTGCATTTTATTCATTTTAATGATTATTTCGTAGTCTTAATAAAATATTGCTGTCAATGAGCAACGAGTTACGAAGTGTCAACATCGAAAACTCAAAATCTTCTCGGATAAGCTGAACAACCATTTTCCGAGATGATTTTTTGCACATTTTTCAAGCTGCTGTTTGCACGATTAACGATTTTTCAAAACAATTTTTGCGTTCCGGTTTGGAAAGATGAAGTTTGGTTTGGTGAGATTTTTCGAATGATTTGTTTTGTTTGTTAAGATTATTCGTCGTTGGAGGGAGGACAATCCCGACGGTTCGATAACATGGGGTTTCGAGAACGACGACGGTTCTTACAAGGAAGAATTGATCGGCGTCGATTGCATAACCCGCGGTAAATACGGCTACATTGATCTGGACGGTTTCCGTCGTGAATACACGTACGAGACTGGGATTAAGTGCGACGAGGAGGAACAGGAGGAAGAACGGGAAAATGGCTTCGTCGATTATCAAGAGAACAAACTCGTCTTGCCCAATGGAAAGACCATCGATTTGTCGAGTATGGGCAAAAAACAAGCTCGACGTCCGCAGCCCATCTATGCCAAGTAGATCTGTAACATCGTGTGTGTTTCGTACAACTTGTAAATTTATTTGTATTCATGTTTTTTTTAGTAAACACCTACGACAAAAAATTATCTTTTATATTTATCCACCTGTCCACTCGCGGTAAAATAAAAAAAAAAACGTAAATAAAAAAAAAAGTATTTTTAATGTACCGAATTATTCGTGAATAGGAAGAAGCTGGAGCTCCTCCAAACGATAGAAGGCACCTGGATTTATTTTATGCGCATGGGCTTGAAAGTGCTAAGTCATGTTTTAAGGGGTCTTCTCACTTTAGACGCTAAAAAAGGCTATTTTCATTATTTTTTTTATAGGTTTATATTATAGATATAGATATAAAAGTTGTTACACTTAATAAATACACTTTCGAAATACATCAAAAATGTTTTTTAATGTATTTATGTAACCCAAACAAACTTTAAGGGGAGATATACACCTAGATGGTCGAAAAAATCGATTTAGAAGCTATGAACATTCCGTCAACCGTAGAAGACCTACACTATGGGCCTAGTATCGATGATTCCATGTAAGTTGACAAATTTCATGATTTATTCATTCCCAAATTTTCGAACGCGTTTTTCTCAAAACCACGTTTTTCAAATCGGTACCCAAAATTTCTCGAAAACCAATGAACCGATTGCCTTGAGGTTTTTTGTGGTTATTCTATATACCATTATCTAGCACTTGTCATAGTTTTTTTTTCCCCGTTACTTAGTTTTTGTTTTATAGGCATAATAATAACTAATTTTTGGCGCAAAAATCACTATTTATGTTCAAACGTCCGCCATTTTGTCATAAAGCGAAATTTTCAAAATCGGCTATGTCAAGTACTAGATTATAGTACAGGGTGTCCAATAGGAAGTTGCTAAAACTAAATAAGTGTCTCTTCCCTCCATGAATTCAATAGGGGTCCCTTTTTCTAAGGCGCATACCCGAGGCCCCGCAGTTTTATTCCAGCCGTGGTTGAAGCAAGTACGCGCGGGTCAAAATGAGTGAGCTCACCACGGAAGAAAAAGTATATCTTATTGAGTGCTTCTTCTCGAGGGGAAAAATTTTTGTAATGCGTATAGAGGGTTTCGTACTAAGTTTGGAACTCATAGAGTTGCCAGCGTAAACACTCTGAAAAGGTAAGAATTGAATATTTATTCATATTCATCTATCACACAACTTGTGTTTCAATTCAATTAAACTGCATTGAAGTAATTTTACGTTAATTTTTGTAGGATAATCGATAACTTCGTGAAGTATGGTACACTTCAGGACCGTACACACGAGTTGCCAGGTCCATCTGTTACGGTGACTACACCAGAGAAGATCAACGAAGTTGAGAATTATTTCAAACAAAATCCAAATGATTCGATTCGGAAAGCTGCTCAAGCATTAAAAATAACCAAATCATCATTACACAACATTTTGAAATATTTTTTAAAGTTTCATCCGTATAAAATAAGCACTCATCAATTGTTAACTGAACATGCCATGACGAAACGCATCGAATTTTGTAACACTATTACAGGAATGTTTGAAGCCGAAGAACTTAATGAGAAGTTGATTATTTATTCCGATAAAGCACATTTTTGGATGAATGGATACGTAACAAGCAAAATTACCGGTTTTGGGGAACGGAAAATCCCAACATATCGCTAGCGAAGTCCCTTCATCCACAGAAAGTAACGGCATGGACAGCGATTTCAGTAAAATGCAACTTCCTATTGGACACCCTGTATCTAATTTAATAATCTTTTTGGTTTTTTTTCAGATGATTTTTTATGAAACGCCAGTGGGTACTGTATACGCAGATTTTTTTTACGACGTTCCAAGGATCATACAATATCCTTGTATATTTTTGATATTTTTAAATAAAGAAAATTAAAACATATTTTTGAATGTATATACTTTAAGATAATTAAAACCCCAATCCGAAATTTCAAATAGTTTTCTTGAAAAAATTCACAAAAATGACCTTTTTCCGGCTCCTAGGTGTATATCTCCCCTTAAGGGGCTATACCAGTGTGGACGCTGAAAATTTGGGTGATTTTCGGGATTTTTTTGGAAGAAAAGTACTCAATTAACTGTTTCGGAAAATTAAGAATATATTTGGCCATATTTGATCTATATTACATCATTTTTTCATAGAAAAATATTGAGATCCAAGCGACTTATGCCCTGTCTTCGGAGGCGCCAAAAAAAAAGTTCCTCCACTGCTGACATGATTCCGGCCGATTGAGTAGCTGAAGCCGAAAAAGGAAAAATGTCGTTAAACTGGAAGGTATTTCTTATACAATCACGTAGGATTTTCGCAAAAAATATCTGAATCTAACAAAATGGCGTAATTATGAAAAAAGTCTGTTTTCTTGCCTATAAAATGGTCGTTTTTTTCAATGCCAAATCATCAATTTTCATCCAATCAAAAATATCCTACGTCATTGTAGAGTAAACATATTCAAGAGTACTCAGTTCAAATTTCAAGTCAATCGGATAATTGCTCTTTGAGTTACCTGTCAGCGAATTTGAAAAATCTAATTTCGAGAAAAACGCGTTTAAAGTTTTAACTATCGATTTTTGCAAAATAAGTTCATATTGACATAAATTATATAAATGATAATGGTATTCTTGAAAGAACAAACTGTCGAAAAAGGGGGAAAAAATCGATTTTTTGAAAGTGTCACTCTGGTATAGCCCCTTAAGCGCGTTTTTCTCGAAACAATGTTTTTCCACGGTTTGTTGATAAAATCTTAACAACTATAGCTTGTTGATAAAATCTTTACAACTATAGCTATAGCGTATATCAAGGATTTTTGTTTAAATTTTGATCTTATTCACTATTTTTTTTGCAAAAACGGTAAAAAAAACACGTTTTTGTTTGTTTTTTTTTTTCGAAAAATGTCCGCGATTTTGTTATTTTTGCATATATAAAAAATCGTATGATATGCGCTACAGCCATTAACGTACTGAATCTAAAACCGTTTGATTTTATTTTGTTTCGGATGATCCATCTCCGAGATTTTATCAGCAGCGCAGACCTACAATTGTTTTAGGGAATCTTTTAACTACTATTATTTTCGCCTATAAATAGTAACTTAAATAAATATAAAAATTTTTTCAATGTTTTTCGAAAGTGTATTTATTAAGTGTAACAACTTTTATGTACACATCTGTAATATAAACCTATCAAAAAATATATGAAAATAGCCTTTTTTAGCGTCTAAAGTGAGAAGACCCCTTAAGGTATTACTGGTTGGACCGTCGGGCAAAAAGTTAGTCCAATATCAGCAAATCGTCTATTTGCAAGTCTAGATCATGGCGTACAATTAGCCTTACTAGTTAATTTAAAAATAAATTAATACTTATAAATGTTAATTTTCCACTTTTAATAATAATTGAAGTCAAATTTGACGATATTGGCGTGTGCTTGACTGGCAAGGAAAGGTTGCGAGGTCGATCTCTCCGATTTCGATGAAATTTGGCATACTTGCAGAAAGGGTAAAAATAGGCGACACGTATTTTTTATATCTGCGGAACCCGATTTTTAAGGGGTGAAACGCACCCTCGAATATAAGGGTGTTTTTCGTTTTTCGTCGACAACGTTATCGTTCTCATCTCCAGTGTGTAGTACACGAAAAAATAAGCATCGTTGCAATTTGATTTTTTTTTTCATATCTCGTACTGTTAAAACGTTATCGACGAAAAACGAAAAACACCCCAATTTTCGAGAGTGCGTTTCAACTTCTGCTGCAGCTTTACTGCTTTTTTTTATCGCGACTGGCATTTTTTACCCCGATTGTCATGCAAAAGTTTGCATAACGTAAGACGTAAAGATAATATTATTTGCATAAAATGATTAAGTAGGAATATTGTAGGGTTGATGAATTCATTCCAGATTTTTTCTTAATCGCAGTTATATTTTCATTATTGTGATGCACATTTCATCGGTTATTTTCTTGTCATAGTCAAATCAATTGTGAAGATAAAATATTATACTGTTCACATAAAATTATAAAAAATGTTTTAATATCAATGCTTTTGCTTAGGATTTTTTCTTCTCTCAAACAGCCATACCTTCATTACCGTGAAATCGATATTTTTTATCGCCAATTTTACATAACTCCGTTTGTATGATCGTCGGCGCGAAAAAAATTCATTTTCCATACCGAAAAAAAATGATTAGTCAATCATTTAGGGTCAACGAATTTGTTTCGCATATTTTCCTTCCTCATAGGCGTAAAAAATTAATTTAATTTTATTATTATTATTATCGTAAAAGAAAAAATATGTGGAGTAATTTTTATTTCGAGGTTCGTATAATTTTCGATGGAAAAAAATTGTATAATTTACAAGAAATGATCATCTGGAAATAATGTGGATCAAAAATAAAAAATGTCAACATTTGCTCATATCGCGACACAAATTCATCGGCTACAGTTTTTGCTGCGTTTAGATTTCGCGATGATTGGAAATTTCCGAAAAAAAATGGTTTAACAAGTTCAGTAGGGGTTCGTGGTAGTTATGATCGTAAATTGGAATCTCCTATAAACCTTTCAATACTGATTTATTTACGATTGTCGTGACGGACAATTTTTGCTATCATCGAACCATTCGGAATATGTGTGACAGATGGAAATACATATTCTCGCAAACAAAATGTGAATTTTGCATCGGGGATTTGGCAACATAATTTTATATCGATCGTCTAACATTGCTTTTGAAATGTTACGACAAGAATACTTTTTTTTTTAATCACGCAAGCTATATTTTCTTTAACGGCTACGACGTATGAGTAGCTCAGCCACAAAGATTTCACGAGCTATTACACGTTTTGGTCTACATATTTCTAAAGCTTGTTTATTCTACATTATCTGGTCGGATACAATATGTATATAGTGGCTCAGTTCCACATGCATGCTCCCAAAAATCCAACCCTAACGTATCGCACTAAAATAAAATCTTGCAATTTTACCTGCATCCCAAAAATTGAATATCACTTAAAAGTCTAGGATCCTCGAGCTAAAAAAATATTCTTATGCGAGCAATTTATTGTCAAAAAATGATTTGTGCAAGCAATAAAAAAATTAGCTTTCGGTTTGCAAATAATTCGTATATTTTATACTGATTTTTCAACATTTTTTCTTTACGCAAACATTCCTCGAATTCGTTCCTCAATATCAAAATATTGCTTGCATTCAGTGAGTAGTCATATTAAGTTCTCCGCGTATTTTCTAAACTGAAATTTTGTTCTTCAGTGCGGTACAGATTTTTCAAGAATTTTTTTAGGAGCCGTGCAAAAATAATTGCTATATTATTCGGAAAAATTATACTGACTTAGAATTTTTTAAATTTTGCCGTTGAAGCATTGAAAACCATTAGACACGTATTTTTTTGTTTTTTTTTGTTTGTTGTAAACGTAAACTTTTTTGTAAAAAAAAGTTTTTGTACATATCACACGAAAATGTTGTTAATTTGGCTTAATTTTTTTGTTCGTATTTTCCCAAGATTTTTATAAACAGACACCATGTATATTTAGGATAAGTTCTCGAACACAGAAACCTCACAAAGCATTTTATTGTTCTCGAAGGATAATTTGAAAAAGACGACGTGTACAAATACATTTTTATCCAATGTAAATGAGGCAAAAACGAAAATTCTTCCGATGTAAAGCGAGGGAAATGCCACTATGTGAGTGAAAAAAAAATTGAAGGGTGGTTTCCGCCCTCAAAACCGTTTTTCCGTCGATAAAAAAAATACGTGCCTAATAGTTTTCAATGCTCTATCACATATATGAATTTCAATAAAATCGAAGGCAGTCACTTAAGGCCTTAGGCCACTCTGAGATTTTCCAAAAATCGATTTCGTTAAAAAGATACCTTAGTACCTATAAAATTATATTTCCAAAGATGATGGGTGTGAAAAATCTCTAAGTACTCGATTTTCGAATTGTAGTGCAGGCATGGCAGATTAAAGGTATTGAAACATTATTCATGTCGTGACTTTCTACCAACTTTAAACGCGTTTATCTCAAAACTACATTTTTCAAATCGGCCGGACTCATAACTCAAACAAATTTCAACCAATTCACTTGAAATTTTAACTGTATATTTAGAATTACATTTTCTGAGGCACTACGTAAGATTTTTTAAATTATATCGCATAGTTTCTTTTTTATAAACAATTTTCTGACGATTTTCTCATGGCATGTTATACTTTTCGTTTTAGAAATGCGCCATTTTGACAAAAAACAATATATTTAAAAAATCCTACGTACTTCTATAGCTATTTTTATATATAATCGAAAAAACTTTAGTGTCTCGTCATAACTCAAAAATTATAGGAGCTGTTGGTCCGGCCCTTGACCTTCCAGAAATAAAGGCGTCATTGGAAAAATGCTACACAGTCGCCATTTTGACATGTATCGCTTTAAAAAATTAATGTTGTTTAGTCAATTATATGTATAATAAAACGCCTATTTTGTAATTTCGATTTATTTAATGGTTTCGCTGAAAAAAAAATCACAAAATATGCCTTTTTGGCGTCTAGAGTGGCCTAAGGCCTTAAGAGTCGTCCCTTAAGTCCCTTGTACGTAGGAGTATTGAGACATGAAAAATGTCTCGAATTGCTCCAATTTTTCTGCCTGACCCAATATATCTTGAATACGGTGTCACCAACATACTTTTTTTTCCAACGTATATAAACCAAGGATACAATTCTCTTTTCTCGCGGGGCGCAGGGCCGGATTTAGAGGTCTAAAGGCCTTGGGGCAACAAAGGAATGGAGCCCCCCCCCTCCCCCCAAAATATTTTCCAAATAAAATGAACAATTTTTGGAAAACTCGAGTTTTTCAATAAATAATTTATTTTGAACCCAAGTAGATTCTCTTAGCATTTAACAAACATATATAAATATAATCGAAAACGAGAATTATCTGAAATCAAATTTTAGTGTTAACGAACGGAACCTTCCGAGCTTTTTTCGCCGAAAAATCGTTGATAATTTCGCTAAAATCCAGTTCCCGAAGTAAATCACTATCAATGCTTAGGAGCGATAGCTTTGATAGACGGTTTTGTCCCATCGTGGTTCGCAGCCTATTTTTTATAATTTTCATTTTTGAAAATGAGCGCTCTCCAGTGCAATTCGACACCATCAAAACCAAATATATTCTCAATGCAATTTCGAGGTTTGGGAATGTAGCTCTGAAATTTTGGTCTGCGAGAATTTGGTAGTAAAATAGCTCCGGAGAATGGTCTTTTCCATAGTCCTTTTTGTACACGTCGATCAAAGATACAGAGCTTATCAGGGCCATTCGAGATTTTGATATTTTACTGATTGCCTAATTGAAGTGAACAAATATAGATGAAGCGTTTTTTTTATATTTAAGAACAATATAATCATGTTTGGACAAAGTACTATAGGTGAAGGTAAAACAGCGAAAAAAAATATCAAAGGAAAAGTTGTTTACTAGTGTTTACTAGTTTACTCGTCGGAATTTGAAAGATGTTTTTTCCGAAGTCTCTATTGTGGGGTCCCCTCTTTTGTGGAGGCCCCGGGGCTGTATCCCCGGATGCCCTCCCCTAAATCCGGCCCTGGCGGGGCGATTGCGTCGTAGGCGGCAATAATGCACAGCGGATTTATGTGATTTATACGCATAACGCTATACACGATATATCACAACAAGCAACGACTCATGTATTAAAACTTTTTCTTTTTGTAAATTCGGTAGCAATATAAATTTCTATAACTGCTGTATTTTTTTTTCAACGCGCTGAAAAGGCTCAACAATAATTTTCGTTTATCGGATAAAGCTTTCTTTTCCATTCATAGGCTATTTGTTCGTTTTTATTTACTCCGTCGTCGTAATGAGAACTATATGTTTCTCTCTAACGTTTCGATTGCCTATACGGCACGAGTGCACGACTAGGATGAACAATATTTACACACATATATATATATTGCTTGTTAGATAACTTCACAGTGATAAATATTGGTCCATTTATTTGTGGGCATGCATAAGTAACCACAAATGTTGCACGAACAATAAATTATTGTCATGAACTGTCAACTTGTGTAGATAACCAGCAAATCCGGCTCTTGCAGGTTAGTTCTGCCAGAAATTCAAAATCCAACACGCTGAAGATATCAGGGATATGCTAGATTTAAAGAAAAATACAATTCAACGAAAAAAAATAAGGAACTTACCTTAGAATTTAGTGAAAAAGTAGAAATTTTGACGTAACGAAAAGAGAGATTGAATAGATGGATGGTCGAAAATTCGATATAAAAATGTATACAGCATTGAAGGCTAAAGTGTTAGAAGAATTATTAGTAATGGTGAGAAAAAAATCGTCATCGGAGGAGTTTACGAAAAAAAAAATACAAACCTGCTTCGATAGCCACGCTTTTTGTTTTCTTTATCACTACTATATATATATATGTGTGTGTGTATATATATATAGACACAGGGTCGATAGGTCAGCTGCTGAAATTTCAGTTGAGTAAAAGTCTGCTCATGGTTTTTCGTATGCAATTTCTACAAATGATAACTTTTTTTGACCCGGTTTAAAAAAAAATACTCTTGGTTACTTGTTTTATCTAGAAAAGTCTTCTTTTTAACCTTTAATGTCAAGGAAACTTTATGAAAAAGGATCTTATGCAGAATTTTCATACAAACCAATTCAAACATCTGACTTTGATAGCTTGCGGTGTAGAAAAAAGTGTACTACGCATATCGTGCCAATTACTTAAAAAATTTGCTTAATTATTGTAGATTCATATCATTTGTAGAAATGGCAGCGAAAAAACCAAAAGCAGATGATATTTTTTTTCAAAAAATAAAAAATCCCAAAATCTCGAAAACCGTGGGACTTTTACTAAACTGAAATTCCAGCATATAGTAGGACATTATCTGACCTATCGTCAGTTGCAAAATTATCCATTCATCACAGGACACCCTGTATATACAGGGTGAGGCACTAACTGTTGCCACCTTGAGTATCTCTGTAATTATCGACGTCACAAAAAAATGTTTGAAACAAAAGTTGTACCGTACGAAAGGGGTCATCAAATGCGACCATTTTTTTTTATCTCAGTGGAGGCGCTGTCGCACAGTAAAGGTCACCTCCACTTTTTCAAATGGGACAGTACATTTTTTTTTTAACTATCTTGTAGAGCATCGAAAAGTGCATAAAAACATTTAGGGGTCAAAGTCGTTCAAGGTCATTTAAGATCAAAAAGTGACATGAACTTTATTTTTATGTAAAATTACCTTCATTCACAGTAGATGTTCAAAGTGATTGCCATTGGAATCAATGCAGTCTCCTTATCACGGATTGTGCAGAATTTCCTATCACTACGACACTTATCGAATCACAGGCTCGAAGAATTCTCTCACGCATATCATCCGGCGTAGTTGGACGTTCTTTATAAACAAGATCTTTCAAGTGTCCCCACAAGAAAAAGTCCAGAGGCGTCAAGTCTGGCGAGCG
Source organism: Ophion slaviceki (assembly GCA_944452715.1). Taxonomy (NCBI): domain Eukaryota; kingdom Metazoa; phylum Arthropoda; class Insecta; order Hymenoptera; family Ichneumonidae; genus Ophion; species Ophion slaviceki. Next base: position 75,728,270 of record OX101783.1, read on the forward strand.
AGCCGGCCACGATACAGCTCCTCCGCGTCCAATCCAACGATTTGGAAATCTCTTTTGCAATTCATTTCTAGCTATCAGCGAAAAATGTGCCGGGTACCCATCGTGTTGATACCACATTCTGTTTCTTGTTTCCAAAGGTATTTCTTCCAATAACGGACCTAATGTTTCTTAAAGGAATGTGCTGTACTTTCTACCATTAAGATTCCCTTCAACGAAATAAGGGCCTATGATTCTATCCCCAATAATCCCACACCATACATTAACCGACCACGGTCTTTGGTGTGCAACTTGCCACAGCCAATGTGGATTTTCAGTTGACCGCAAATGCATGTTATGCAAGTTAATATTTCCATGATTCGTGAACGATGAATGGCAATCACTTTGAACATCTACTGTGAATAAAGGTAATTTCACATAAAAATAAAGTTCATGTCACTTTTTGATCTTAAATGACCTTGAACGACTTTGACCCCTAAATGTTTTTTATGCACTTTTCGATGCTCTACAAGATAGTTAAAAAAAAATGTACTGTCCCATTTGAAAAAGTGGAGGTGACCTTTACTGTGCGACAGCGCCTCCACAGAGATAAAAAAAATGGTCGCATTTGATGACCCCTTTCGTACGGTACAACTTTTGTTTCAAACATTTTTTTGTGACGTCGATAATTATAGAGATACTCAAGGTGGCAACAGTTAGTGCCTCACCCTGTATATATATATATATATATATATATATATATATATATATATATATATATATATATATATATATATATATATATATATATATATATATATATATATATATGTATATGTATATGTATATGTATATGTATATATATAGGGTGTTCCTCTTATCTCTGCCACCCAAAATAACTCGGTAATTATCGACGTCACATAAAAATATTCCAGACAAAAGTTGTACGGTGTGAAGGGGGCCATCAAATGCGACCAATTTTTTTTTTCGTTGGAGGCGCTGACGCACAGTGAAGGTCACTTGCACTTTTTAAAATGGAATGGTACATTTTGTTTTCAACCATCTTGCGGAGCACCTCAAGCCGCATAAAATAGGTCACGTATTAAAATGAAATATAAATCTAAATATCTCGAATCAAATATTTGGTAGTGATCCGAGATATTTAGATTCGAGATATTTAGATATTTAGATCGAGATATTTAGATTTTTATCCGAGATATTGAAATTCAAGGTCACCTATTAAAATGAAATACAAATCTAGTGATCCGAGTGATCCGAGATATTTAGATTTGTATTTCATTTTAATAGGTGACCTTGAATGACCTTGAACGACTTTGACGCCCTAATGTTTTTTATGCGGCTTGAGGTGCTTCACAAGATGGTTGAAAAAAAATGTACTATTCCATTTAAAAAAGTGGAGGTGCCCTTCACTGTGCGTCAGCGCCTCCAACGAAATAAGAAAAATTGGTCACATTTGATGGTCCCCCTCACACCGTACAACTTTTGCCTGGTACATGTTTTTTGTGACGTCAATAATTACCGAGTTATTTCGAGTGGCAGAGATAAGAAGGACACCCTGTATATTATACACACATACACACAGGGCTACTGGTTATTGGTCACGATCCCATATTTTTCGCTATCAAATAACCCAGTAATTATAATATCCCGAAAATGGTTAACCTGTGCATAAAGCACAGGATATTATAATTTTTTTAAATGAGGGGTTGGCGACTTCAAAAATTAATTAAAAAAAAACCTGTTGTATGGAATCAAACTTTTTTCCAATTATTTGTAGTTTAAAAACACGGTAACAAAGAATTACCAATAATAAAATAAGAAGAACTATTAAACTTGCAGAGTTTTGACAACCCAATTTAAACATGTTTGCAGATTATTTTTAGTTTAGCGTCGATCATTTTTTGTTACTGTGTCCTCAAACTACAAATAATAATTGGAGTTTAATTCCATCCAACAGTTTTTTTTCAAATTAATTTTCAAAGTTGCTTACCCATGAGTTTGAAAAAAAATAATAGAAATAATATATCGAAAACGGTTAACTTTTGCATAAAGCATTACTGGGTTATTTGATAGCGGAAAACATGTACAACCCTTTTACGGGGAGGTGACGAATAATCAGTAGGTCTATATATGTATATTAGATTTTAAAGTATTCTTGAAAAAATGATTAAAAAAAAACGTATTGAATAGCGAAATTGTAAGAATGAATCATAAAATATTATTTTCAAGATAGCAATATCAGAGAATAAATTATACATATGGAAGAAATACATAGAGAGCGAAACAGAGAGAGAGAGAGAGAGAGAGAGAGAGAGAGAGAGAGAGAGAGAGAGAGAGAGAGAGAAAGTGACCATTTCTTTTGCAAAGGACTCTTAAAAATGATTAAGATTTATAAGAATTCCATTCAACTTAATTGTTGGTCGAGTATAAAAATTCGGAAACATTAGTGAACGGCTAAGCGATTTTTTGAACCGTGCAAATGATGTACATATAGAAAATTGCAGTAGCCTAAATTATTCGCGTGTTGTTGATAACTTCAGTGATCCAAAGGGAAGCACTGATTCAACCATTAAAAAATTGTTATTTCATGGTTGTTACGCATTATTGACTCAGAAATTCCCTGACTTTTCCAAGTTTTCGACACATGTCCGGAAAAATATTCTAATGAGATTGGGGTCAAATAAAGAACATAATTTTTTTAAGACCAAATATATAAAAATGTTAAATTTAAAAAATTAAAAATTAAAAAAATATATTAAAAGCAAATACAGAAGCTGTTCAAAAAAAAATTATAAACAAATTTTAATATCGGTGCAAATAAATAAAAAGTAAACATAAACACTTATCTATAATAATAATTGTGTCGTTGCGTATCGACAAATCGAATGCAAATTTATAAACCTTTAGAGTAAATTTGTTTTTAGCTTTTGAAATTTTCACTGTTTGGCACTGACATAACTTTTTTTTGTATATAATAAAGAATAATAAAAATATTAAAATATTTATTTTTATACTTTTCATTTTTTTCCAAGTCGGTTTTATTTTTCGTAATTCTTGCAAAAAGTAAATTCTGGAAAAATTTCAGAGTATTTTCAAAACTTTTCTGACTTTTCCCAAATTATTCCAGGAGGAAAGAAATTCTCTGAGCTTTCCCTGTTTTTCATATGCGTAACAGCCATGTATCTAATGATAATAATAAGTCTGGCAAAATTCTCCATCATCTACACATATAAAAGAACATGTCTTGACTGATTCATCAACGCCGAGCCAAAACCGCTCAAACTAATTACATTAAATTTGGGCAGTAGGGTTGCTTTTGTGACGTAAGCAGCCACTAAAAATGGATTGTTCGAAATTCAACCCTTAAAGGGAGAAAAGGGGTGGCAAAGTGTGTATGGAAATTTAAAAAGATCTGGTCGGTATTACTTAAAATCATGTATTCGTGCTTTTTGACACAATTAACGAAACACGTATTTCAGCGTTTTGAGAAATTGCAACCCCTAAGGGGAGAAAGAGGGTGGCAAACTTTGTATGTAAAATAAAAAATCTGGTCAGATTTGCTTGAAACTTAGTATCAAAGCTTTTCAACACAATTAATGAAACACGTATTTGAGCGTTTTTCGAAATTCAACCCCTAAACGAAAGGGGGTGGCAGTTTGTACGGAAAATTGAAAAAATCTGGTCAAATTTACTCGCAACTTTGTATTACTGCTCCTAGACACAATTAATGAAATTTCAGCGTTTTTGGAAATTTAATCCTTAAGGAGAAAAGCGGGTAGCAAAGTTTGTATGGTAAAATAAATATCTGTTCAGATTTACTTGAAACTTAGTATTGAAGCCTTATATACGCGATTTCGCCAATTTTCGAAGGTACTTTTCTAGACGTGGTTAAAAAAAATGACGCATATATTGACAACATTTTTTTGCAGATAATTTATTCTCATGGTTAAGTATATGTAAAAAAATTCAGATATATTAACAAATGGCGGAGATATAACATATTTCCACGATTCACTTTTTTGAACCTTGTGACAGTTCCAACTCTTGAACGAAGGTTTAGATCGCTTTGAAATGTTTACAACATATTCTTAGTACAGGGTATCCAATAGGAAGTTGCTAAAACTAAATAAGTGTCTCTTCCGTCCATGAATTCAATAGGGGTCCCCTTTTCTAAGGCGCATACCTGAGGCCCCGCAGTTTTATTCCAGCCGTGGTTGAAGCAAGTACGCGCGCGTCAAAATGAGTGAGCTCACCACGGAAGAAAAAGTATATCTTATTGAGTGCTTCTTCTCGAGGGGAAAAAATTATAGTAATGCGTATAGAGGGTTTCGTACTAAGTTTGGAACTCATAGAGTTGCCGGCGAAAACACTCTGAAAAGTTAAGAATTTAATATTCATTCATATTCAGCTATCACACAACTTGTGTTTTAATTCAATTAAACTGCATTGAAGTAATTTTACGTTAATTTTTGTAGGATAATCGATAACTTCGTGAAGTATGATACACTCCAGGACCGTACACACGAGTTGCCAGGTCCATCTGTTACGGTGACTACACCAGAGAAGATCAACGAAGTTGAGAATTATTTCAAACAAAATCCAAATGATTCGATTCGGAAAGCTGCTCAAGCATTAAAAATAACCAAATCATCATTACACAACATTTTGAAATATTTTTTAAAGTTTCATCCGTATAAAATAAGCACTCATCAATTGTTAACTGAACATGCCATGACGAAACGCATCGAATGTTGTAACACTATTACGGGAATGTTTGAAGCCGAAGAACTTAATGAGAAAATTGATTATTTATTCCGATGAAGCACATTTTTGAATAAATGGGTACGTAAACAAGAAAAATTACCGGTTTTGGGGAACGGAAAATCCCAATATATCGCTAGCGAAGTCCCTTCATCCACAGAAAGTAACGGTATGGGCAGCGATTTCAGTAATAGTATATTACGATACGTGTGACCTAAGTAGCCTATTATTGCACGGCGTGAAGTTAGCGCCCGAGCGCAGCGAGGGTGCTAACCGCCGTGCAATAATAGGCTACTCAGGTCACGAGTATCGTATACTATTTTATAGCACATGTGACATAAACCCGCCTCGAACGCGGGGAGGGGGGGGGGTGTAGAGGGGGGGGTCGGGGGGGGGGCGCAGCCCCGCCGAGGGATGAAATTATCATTTTTAAACTTGCGTTAAAATATCATATAATCTCAACGTTAACCGCAAGTCAAGCACAGAAGAAAAAAAATTGAAAAACTGTCACACCAGAATAATAATTTCGATAATCCATGTACGTTTATTAAATAATGTACACAAAAGTAGGTGAAACAAGAGGAATAACTTTAATTTTTTCAACGCATGTAATTAAAACACCAATTTTACAAACTGTAACGATTTTTTTTAACCGCTTTTGTCGGTTTGCACCATCTTATTGTCAGTCCCGCATGTTCGTGTGACATTGCAATTATTCAATGTTAGATTGCTGCTAGGGCCATTGAATGCGTTATACGCTGCTGTATACAATGTTTTCGATTTACTGGGCAACAAATTTAGAGTCACCGATTTCGCTATTTTTTTTATAGCGTCTGGAACAATTTCGTTTATCTCATCTTCACTAAATTCACTTCCCGAACTGTCCATTTCGGAATGAAAGATATAATTTCCATACAACAAACTATGGGTCAGCGTTTCGTTTTGATTTCGCTGTAATTTTTTGTACAACATGAAAATGTTTTTAGGAGAATCGCTAACCTATCCCTGTCTCGTTACTTGTCCGCTATGAATTTTCAAGCTTGAAATGACATTTAAAAGTATTTTCTTTTGTTTTTCATACATCTGTGAAGTTAGGCGATCGATTTTTGTACGGTGTAAAAAAGGGCTACTTAGGTCACGGAAAAGCGTGCGTAAAGTGCGGGTTTAGGTCACACTGTGCTATAAAAGGAATTTATTTGCAATTCTTGGAGTCTACGGTAACAGGAGAGAGTTATAAACAGCTTTTGGAAACGAAATTCTTCCCTTATGCAAAAAAGAGGGGACTGGTTAAAAACTTTTACTTCATGCAAGATGGAGCGACGCCGCACCGAACTCATGAGGTGTTTGAAGCTATTTATCGCGTATATGGGACTCGAGTAATCGGTCTGGGGTACCCTAAATTTGCTCAAGGCGGCCTAGAATGGCCTCCGTACTCACCGGACCTGAACCCTTGTGATTTTTTCTTGTGGGGTTACATTGAAGATCATTGTTACGCTAAAAACCCCAGCACAGTAGAAGAACTGATCGCGGCCATCCAGGAAGTGGTTCGCGGCATTACGAACGATTTGCTGGACACAGTTTTTCACAGTTTTCAAAAGAGAATTGATTTTTGTGCACAATCTAATGGTTCGCACTTCGAAAATGTCTATCATTAATCACTGTACTTTTTCGTTATTTTTATAAGATGTAATACATTGACATAAAAAATATTTGACTGGGTTTTATTTATGTACGTTTTAAACTGCAGAGTTTCCTCTATTTAAAGCAATTTTCCTTTTCTGATTCTGTGCACGTGCTTTAAAATGACAGTCGATTAGTTTCAGCAACTTCCTATTGGACACCCTGTATCATCACCAATCGTGTGAACCACAGAAACAAAAATTTCAATGGCACAAAAAAATATAAAAAATAAAACGCCGACAGAAAATTGAGTAAAAAAATGTTAAGTTTCGAATTTTTATTATAATAATTTTTTTTTAAATAATATTATTGGTTTACTCTGAAGATACATTCATTATGCAATTATAAATATGTTCATTTTTTTAGACACCCACGTCGATGCCGAGAACTTTCACCATCAACGCGCGCGCAAAAAAAAACACATTGCTTTATTGTGTTATATCTCCGGCATTTGTTAATATTTCTGATTTTTTTTTACATATACTTAACCATGTGCATAAATGATCTGTAAAAAAAATGTTGTCAATATATGCGTCATTTTTGTTTAACCGCGTCTAGAAAAGTACCTTCGAAAATCGGCGAAATCGCGTATAGGCCTTAATGCTCTTCAACACAATTCTACGTGTTCCTCAATGAAGCATTTCAGGAGCCTATTTCATTGAAGACCATTCGAAACAAGTCTACGCGAGCGAAGCCACGGGCGAAAAGCTAGTGGAACATATGTTCGTAGCCAATTGTTGACAACTTTCGAAACGTTTGTGCGAGATAAAAATTTCGTTTGGAACCCAACGTCGAATTTATATGGCAAATTGTAAACGCATTTTTCTAATTTATATTCTTGCAAAATATTCAAGGTAAATAATATTCGACGTGGCGCGAAGGAAGATCGTCACTCATCGTCGGAAGCGATAATTAATATAAAATTCTAGGTCACGTGATTAAAGTTGAGAAAAATGATATTTTATTCGCCCCTAAAAAACCCACAGAAAATTCCAATCGAGCGGCATTTCGATATTCATTTTTCAACAGCAGAATCTAAACAGGAGAAAAAAAAGTTTCATGAAATATCCCGAGCTTCGAGCACGTATTTTTACTCAAAAAAAGGGTTTGTCCATGTGCGCTCGTAACGAGATGTGAACATTTATACGATTTTGCACCTCTAAAAATTCTTCCTCTGGAATTTTCGACACGATTTCCATTCTCGGCAAGTCAGCAAAAAGTTTGAACTCTATCTTGTTGCGTCACCATCCATAAGTAATAATGACAAACAAAGTAACAATAACGAAATTAAGGGATAACACCACTCTAGGATTTCGGAAAAATCGTTTTCTTTTTTGCTTAAAAAATACTTTGGGAACATAAAAACAATATGCAATATCCTGCAGGGAATTTTGTTCTTCAAAGGTTCGATTATCGATTTTACCGCAGCGCCTCGGACTTCTTTCAGGGGCCTCGTAAAACTTTAAACGCGTTTTTCTCGAAACCACTTTTTTCAAAATGGGAGGACGGATTACTCGAACACCTTTGCATGGGTCGATTTGAAATTTTAATAGTAGCTTCACAATTACATTCTCTATGGGAGTACGTAACCGTTTTTAGATTAAATGTAAACTTTCGTTTTAAAAACAATTTACTGCTTATTTTTTGGGCGAAAAATCGATTTATTTCTTTCAAAGTGCGTCATTTTTCCAAAATTTGATGAAAAAAAAATACCCGACGTAGTTCCATAGCTAATAATATATAGATTATCGTTTTTTTTTTGTTTTCGTTCCAGGTCTTATACTTCACGAGAAAACCGTCCTCCCGTGAAGCTATTTGTAAAAATACATTTTTCAAAGTGGGCTCTATCACCGCCATTTTGTGTGAAAATTATGATAATTTTTTTTGTTATACTTTAATACGTGTTAAATAAACCCTCTCAAAAGAAATCCTATTTTTTTTTTCATACTCCCGAAATAAATTGTCAAAGTTAGGCCTCATTTTCTGCCGGTACGGTGGTGTTATCCCGTAAGGCGGGATATACATTTAGACAGGAAGAAAATAAACAATATCGAAGGATTTTTAAAAATAAGAAATAATTATTCTACGATTATCAAACTTTAGGTATACTTTGATAGTATATTTAAGTATACGAAACAATTTTTTTTTAATTTAATTCATCATCAAAATGGCGGAGCTGTGGCAGAGTGTTACAGCAAGGTCGCCGCGGAAGTTGCGAATCGGCGTGTAATCTAGCTTCCCGTAGACTTTGATTTGCAAAAAAGTTCAAACATTTTTTTAGTCAGAATATGTATAGTTCCTATGTGACGGTAATTAAAATGAATAAAATGCAAATTTGAGAAAATGGCACGCATTCACGAAAAAAAATCAACATTTCACGCAACATTTCTGTAATATGTGGATTAAAAAAGTCGTTTTTTCCATTTTTTCAAAAACAATTTTCGTCAAGTAAAAGGTACCAATATTATCAATATTTCTACCAAGTTTCAACTCAATCGGCTTAATAGTTTTTGAGCAATCCTGCACGCCAATTTCGATAATGCAGTTTTGAGAAAAACGCGTTTGAAGTTCACGCCCGCTCCGAATCCGAGCGGTGAGGCACAGCGTTGTCGGGCTGTAACGTTTGAAGTTTGTCGAATTTCGCTTTGAAACTTTGGGAAAATATTCTACATATGAAGCATTCCACACCAAGTGAAACACTAAAAAATCATGTGATTTTTAAATGGGCTCATAATTTGTTTTTAAGTTCATTCGAATTTCAAAAGCAACTACAATTTTTTTTAGTTTTTTAAATTGGATTCTACACTCGAATTTGGATACCGGGAAATTTTTCTCGTTTTTTTTTTCGATTCATTATACTTGAAAAGTGATGCATTGTACAAAAAAAAAAAACGTCAAAGAAGAAAACTTAGGTTTTCGAATATACTTTTCAATCATATAAGTTTCGTAACTGTTAAGAATTCTGCTAATGTATTTTTCAACGAAATAAGGTAAAAATAATTTGTTTCGTCAAGTTCGCCCACTTTTATTTTTCTATAAATTTGAGAGAACTTGCGTTGATGTCATAACAAACCACAGAAAAATTGGCATGATGGAGAATTTATATCTTCCAATTATTTTTTAAGGTTAATTGATGAAGAATTTTATCGAACCATGGATATTGAATATCGACCATTCTTTTAGGCACAACAGTGGATTGCGACGAATATTTAGTATTATCTAGAACCATTTTGTCCTCCTCCTTTCAATTCAATTATGGTTTTGTTTGTCTGCCTCGAATTTTTTCATTTTTGAATATTTTTATCGTTAAACAATGAGTGAATCATAATATGGTTAGTCTACTACTACTAATACTAATATATATATATATATATATATATATATATATATATATATGTTACCGATGAGAAAACCACATCGAATAAAAAAGTATCGAATCGTTTTGACAGAGTTCTTCCGCAAAATCAATAGTATTAGCATTGAGAGTGAGCAAACCAGATTATTCAACAAACGAGAAGCAAGATTTCTTTTTGATACGAGAATAACGCTACGAGAACCGTTGAGTAAATGAAAAATTTCGAGGCAGACAAACAAAACCATAATTGAATTGAAAGGACGAGGACAAAATGGTTCTAGATAACACTAAATATTCGTCGCAATCCACTGTTGTGCCTAAAACAATGGTCGACCTTCAATATCCATGGTTCGATAAAATTCTTCATCAGTTAACCTTAAAAAATAATTGGAAGATATGAATTCTCCATCATGCCAATTTTTCTGTGGTTTGTTATGAGATCAACGAAAGTTCTATCAAATTTATAGAGAAATAAAAGTAGGCGAAGTTGGCGAAAAAAATTATTTTTACCTTATTTCGTTGAAAAATACATTAGCAGAATTTTTAACAGTTACGAAACATATATGATTGGAAAGTACATTCGAAAACCTAAATTTTCTTCTCTGACGTTTTTTTTTGTACAATGCATCACTTTTTGAGTATAATGAATCGAAAAAATAATCGAGAAAAATTTCGCGGTGTCCAAATTCGATTGTAAAATCCAATTTAAAAATCTTTAAAAAATTGTAGTTGCTTTTGACACTCGAACGAACTTAAAAACAAATTATGAGCTCATTTAAAAATTACATGACTTTTTAGTGTTTCACTTGGTGTGGAATGCTTCATATATAGTTCTATCGTTTAAAGAAAAAAAAAAGAAATCGATTTTTCGATCGTTGTAAATGTATATCCCGCCTTAAGTGGTAGAGTTTGTCGATCAGGGAATCTACAATTAAGTGACTTTTCCGAAAAATGAGCCTATCCTTATTTTTCCCCCTATTTTCTCATTTATTGGGTAATAAATGATGATACTCAGTCGAGAGAAGCTGAAATTCATACCCGTGATAAAATAAGGCATTTTTGAACATTTCGACGCCTATATTGGGTTCGTTTGGATTTATTTGAGTTTTGAAAAATTCTCAATTATTCGGAAAAGTCACTTATCTAAAGACCTACCGACGATGAGAAAAAAAAGAGAGAGAAAGTAGGAATAAAAGTGAAAACATACAATACTTTCTGGTATTCATGATGTTGTTACGGTGTGTACATTGTCATCGTATTACAAAAGGAAGATGAGTGACAACTCTTGCTCGCTAGACGATGCAATTGTATTGATAAATTAATTCGAGCACGTGCAGCCGCAATCGGAATTATTATCTCGTTTCAAAGAGAGCTCCGATGTTTCATTCATCATCGACGCATCTAGAAGTAACTTAAATTATAATAATATCATTAATTTGAAAATCTTAAGTTGTTAATTTAATAATAATAATAATAATAATAATAGTAGTAGTAGTAATAATAACCGTAAAGATAATAATACGTGAAAATTCGCGCTATATATATTACCTCTGATTAATATTTGTACGAAAAGGTAAACATTGAAAGAGAATCGAAACAATTGAAGAGTCAGAAATTAGAGTTGGTACGACCTGGAAAAAGATCTGAATTTATGGAGACAGAGTGTGAATAACATTCATTGCAAGAAGGGGTTCTAAAAAGCGCTATATATAGGACAGCCCGTTTAGAGTGTTACAATTGTAATGGCTCAATTAAATTTATTTCATTCTGAGATAGGAAAAAATATATATAGAACTCTGAATTCGACGGTGGATGTAAATTCACGGTTCATGTCAACGGTCAAATGTCAAATTTGGCACGAGGACACACTCCATTTTATTACATATTCCGGCAGCTTACTTCGAGAGTTTTTCTCAAAATTGTTGGCAGGTGTTTTTATTTACGTTTTAAATGCATATTTGTGAAGTTAAAAATATTTATTTCTATTGGCTCTTAAAGCTACCACTGTGACGGGTAACAAAAAATCGATTGTTTTTCTGCATTTTCTCAAAGTATATTCGAGAGTATGTAAAAAAAATTAAGGTTTAAATGTTGAAAATTAACAATGCTTATTTTTCTCGAAATGACATTTTTCGACGGGGCCGGAATTTCGACTCTAGCCGTAATTGTCCGATTTTCAATTTAAATAAACCAACATTTTTGTAGTTGCGGTAGCTATCGTTGTTCGTAGCTGTTTTTTTTTTCTCGAAATTTAGTATTTTTTAAGCCCCCGAATATAAGTAAAAATTTCGCCATAATTGAACGTTTTTTTTAACACTCGCCATTTTCTGAATTTTTTATTTCGAAAATTGGCTACCTACATTTCTATACGGAGGCTCTATTATACCTCAATAACGCTAATGTTTTTATTTTTTTTAAAGAAAACTTTACACGAAACAAGTTCAATGTATGCCTAACAACATACCTTTTTTCCAAATCCCAAATAAATAATAGAGTAGATAAAAAAAAATGGAGAAGGACGATCTTAGGCCCGTCCCAGTGGTGTCGCCATTGACGCTTGCCTCAACACACACCATTCATAAGTATTTTTAATCGAATCTTTTATGAGCTACGAAACTTGCGGGTTACAATACGGCCCACGTTAGAATTATCCAACAAGCTAAAAGTGCATCTTCCGAGTCTCATAGATAAAAAGTACTTTATTAAGGAATATTGATAAATAGAATTTAAAAAGAAACCTAGAAGTAAGCTACGATAAAAATATACAATAAATGCAATAAAGTGTGTTCTAATTTAAATTATAATGTTGAGCTTCACGTGACGTTCGAAATTACACCCAATGCCAAACTCAGAGTTTTATCTAACCCTCTCAGAGGCTTAGCTTGAAACTTTGACTTGAAACGTATTTTTTTTTTATTAATATGCCTACGTTTGCAGCACTCTAAATGGGACATCCTGTGTGTATATATGCATATCGCGGCAGTATTACGATATCTGTGGCCCCTAATTCTGACAGCGCAGTCTTCATATTTGACCCAAAATAAGACTTTTTTCCAAAGTGGTAAAAATCGAAATTCGATCCTTAAGGGGGTGAAACGGGGGTTTTAAAGTTTATACGAGACAGCGTATTTTTTTGTCAGTTTTGCTTGAAACTTGGTATAAATACACTCCAATACAAATAATTAAACATGTATTTGTTTGGGTTTGTTTGGCGTATTTATGCCAAGCCAAACAAACACATTTAAGGGGTTAAAATTACTACTTGACTGTCTACACGCACCGAACAGTGAGAAAAACACATAGTGTTATATATAAAATAAATCTGGTGAGTTTCAAGTAAATCTGGTAAAACAATATGTTTTCTCATACAAACGTTAACACCCCCCCTTAAGCCCCTTAAGGGTCGAATTTTAGGAAATGCTGAAATACGGGTTCGATTATTCGTATTGTAGAATATTTACGCAGAGTTTCAAGCAAATCTGACAAAAAAAATATTGTCTCATACAAACTTCAACATCCCCGTTTAACCCCCTTAAGGGTCCAATTTTCATTATTGCCGCTGTAGAAAAAAATCTTATTTTGGGTCGAATATGAAGGTTGCGTGGTCAGAATTAGGAGCCACAGATATCTGAATATCCCCCATATCGCTGAACGTGGATGCATATAGAGACGAACAAGCGTACGTACACGTGCATGCGATACACAGCGCTGAGAAATGAGATATGCATTCGTGCATACAAAATTATACGGATATGTACAGTCTTAGTCTTAATGTTTCCCCTTCCTACGAATTAAACTCGCTCTTTCACGCGTTTGTTCTAACAACTACGTTCGTTTTTTTTTCCTTCGTCGGCGTTGACCCGTCGAGTGCTATAAGCGCGTCGCTTCTCGTGAGTCATTGTCTCGACATTGAGATTGATCGATTCACCGTCTGACGAAGTTCGAAATTGATTTGCAACATATTCATGCTCATCGCAAAATCGCACCTTTTTTTAAATCTTCAACGAAAATGTAGACTCAAGTATTGTTTTGCTCGCGTGGAAAAACGTTCAGATCTATAAAAAAGGTCAGGAACGGTTAATTCTGCAGTGGTCGAAATTGGAGAAAAGCTCCCAGACGTTAGTTTTCGGAGTTTTCATCGAACTGGTGAAAATATGGAAAAAAAACGTTGTTTTCGAGATTAAAGAATTTTTTAAGACTTCATCAGATCGAACAACATTTTATATCGCAATGCTGAGCTTTCAATACAGCCTGTGAAAAAAAACTTTTCGCGTCTTTTGTTTCTTTTGTTCGTTAGAATTGTTTTGTTAGAATGTAGTGAAAAAAAAATCTATCATTTATGAAAACGCGTGTATTTTGGGTAATTCTGTAAATAAGTGACTTTTGCGAAAAATGAGCGTAAAATTATTATTTTTTTGCTATTTTCTCATTTATTGGGTTATAAATGATGATATTTAGTCGGGGGAAGCTGAGATTCACCCCCACCCCCCAAACAAATCTAATATGAGCGTCGAAATGTTAAAAAATTCCCTATTTTATCGCCTGCTTCCTCGCAACTCGTCCACCTATAAAAAGTTATGGGGTTTTGAAGTTTGCGGAAACACGCGATAAAATACGGCATTTTTGAAAATTTCGACGATATTGAGGGTCGAGTTGAAATTCTGAACTTTAAATGCTCCGACGGTTTAAAATTCCTAATTTCAATGTTCCGAAATTACGAGTTTCGTAAAGATCATGACGCACAATAAAAAAAATTCTTGCAACAATTCATCGTTTTATTGAAAATTTTGAAAATTTTGATAATTTTGAAAATATTCAAAATTCTCAAAATTCCATAGCCGAATTATTTTGTAGTATTCTTTCGGAGTTTTGAGCGTTCCGATCATTCAATGTTCGGAATTTCAACCTGGCCCCTATATTGAGTTTGTTTGGGTTTTTGAGAAATTCAAAGTATTTTGAACGATTTTTTGTTCGCAAAAAATTGTTTGGGTTCGTTTGGGTAAAACATTTGTTAATGAAAAGTTTCAGCTTCCCCGACTAAATATCACCATTAATAACCCAATCAACAAAAAAAAACAGCAGAAAAACAAAATTTTAGACTAATTTTTCGGAAAAGTCACTTGTCTAAAGAATTACCGTATTTTGTTCTGGTTTTCGCGAAAATGCATAAGGTCGAAAAAAAAAAATACACGCGAATTTGACGTTCGACTGGCCGTAGCTGCCTCGACGTTCGGTCAACGCCGATAACAATCTATTATTTGGGTTTGCAGTGGTGTGTTCGTTAATGCACGGTTTTCTCAGAGGTAGATAGAGAAATACGCGAGCGCTTGAATCCGTCCGGAATCGCCCGGTCGCGGTTCCGGAGAATCAACGAAATAAGAAAGAAGAATAACTCAAATCAGGCTTATCGGCTATTTCTTTTCTGTTCGTGTCTTTCTTTTTCCTGTCTACCGACGCGGTCCGTCATTTTCACCGTCAAGCGTCCGGCGGAGCCTAGTAGGCGGGACTGGTGACCGTCGAGACTTGTTTCGTACTCTCGTGCTGTCCCTGAGCTGGCACCCCGCTCCTCACACCGTTGAACTTCAGCCAGGCGTCGTAAGCGTACACGACCATACCGCAGAATCCGAAGAACTGCAAACGAATCGAGAGCAATTTGGATATCGACTTTTTTCTCGCGATTCTTATCAATCTAAAAAGCGTCGCGAATACATTTACACATGCGTCTCGTTGAACCCGAGTGCCCGCCGGTAAAGAAATTCGTGAAAAGCTTTTGGAATCTTTCTCATGAAAGGTTGAATCGAATTACTTGAAATGGTCAGTCGACGTCGCGCTGCTAGAGGAAACTACATCTTCACGATATTCGTGATTTTGAAAAAAAAATAAAAACATTTAAAATTCACTCATCAGAGAAAACTGCACTGAGAGAAAAGTCCATGGTATTTACAACAAACGCCCATGGTAAAAGAGGGGATAGTAAAATTCTTAAATAGTATATAATAATATTAAAAATGTTCAAAATAATAATGAAAATAGGAAAATAACGAAATCGGCGTACAAATACTAATGTTGTATACTGTACGTTAAGGGTTTAGGCCACAGTAACGGGTATAAAATCATGTGCGAATTTAACAATTTTTTTTCGTATGAAAAAGTCATTCACTCATAAAATTAATTACACATCTATTTAGTATGAATATCAAGCTATTAGAAAATATTTTTTTAGCATGCATTTAGCAGGTCTTATAATATAATATGGTATAAATCACTATTATATAGTTCAAAACTATTGCGAACCCCCAAAAATCCATTTTAACAGTGACTTATATTATAAAAAAAAAAAAGATTTGACCAAAATTTCACCCAAATCGCAGGTAAAAGCTATTCTATATAGGGAGTACCATACTGCTTGGAAAAGTTTATACAAATTAAGTCAGCACTCCTTCGTAATATGCTTTCTTAAATTTTCAGCATTTATTTTATCATTTTTAAATAGAAGTATGTTTTTCATGATCATGGCTTCAGCTCCTAAGGCTGCCCCATCAATTATTAAGATTTTTTTTTAGTAATTATTAATGATATCCTCGCGTTCTTCATTTTGAATTAAAAAAAGCGCGTCAATTATTATTATTACTTATATTACATTATCTATTACTCGGCAGTAAATGTTGATATTCCAGTATTCTTCTGGTTGCATATCGGTCGGCAAATCTTGTGTGTTTCTTTTGCCCACAGTCAACTTAATTGTGAAATTTGATTATTGATTTAATTGACGCAATGAAATAGCTACTTTTTATACGAGCTACGCCATTACGACGACGAAAATAGATCCTTATATTAAACTATTAAGCATGCGTAAATAAATTTTCTTTATGCTTGCTTGGGCGAAACAAATGAGATTAATCGATTATTTGAATTTTATTATTTTGGATCGACTTTTTTGTTCTGGGCTTTTTTCTGTTGCTCGCACAAACGGAGCATGTAAGCAGCTTATTATCTTTCCTCGTAGTTGCCAAAGTGTGTTGTTTTTACCGTATGATTAAATTTGTCCAGCAGCCCTTGGGAGCTGGTGAACGTCTATTAATGATTCAACGAACGATAACTCACCGCAGCAACGCCGTAACCTTCGCTCCATCGCGCATAATCAGCCGCCAAAGATGCAGCCAGCAAATAAAACACCGACCACAGAGCGCAGAATACAAATTCCTGCAAACAATTATTCATCTTTAGTGAAAAATAACGCGTAAAGATACACAGAATATGAAAAATCGGACTTGCGATACATCCTCGAAATTCAGGCGTACAAGCAAATATATTCGAGCGTTAAGGCGGGAAACCAGTTTACGAGTACGTTTTTTGGGATTCTCATTATTTTTTTTAGAGGTGCTCCCGGAGATCAGCTATAGCAGCTTTCAAAATAATTATTTTTACAAATAATAAATGTTAAAATACGGTTACAAGTTACCATAATATGTGTTAAAATTTTTACGTTAATAGATTTAAGGGGAGGGTAGAGGTTTTAGCATGAAAAAAAAACACTTTTTTGCGAATTTTTTTCATCTATATGAATAGAGTAAATTTATTGAAACCTTTTGTGCATTGTTGAGTGTCATTTCAAGAACATTCCGTGAAATTCGTACGCGAAAATATCCACAAACAAGCCGGTGCCGTGTTTTTCTCGAAACCAATTTTTCAAAGTCCGTGTTCACTGCCATTTGAAAACTACATGACCGATTTATTTCAAACTTGGTACACACTTTCTACATATAAAATACCTCCCCCCAACGGTTAGTTTGAGATTTTTTACATTGAGGGGGTTTTCCACCCCCAAAATGGTGGAATTTTTCGTGAAAAATAGCACTTTTCACTTTACATGACCACCAAAAATTTAGAAATGAAAAAAAAAAAATTA
Source organism: Ophion slaviceki (assembly GCA_944452715.1). Taxonomy (NCBI): domain Eukaryota; kingdom Metazoa; phylum Arthropoda; class Insecta; order Hymenoptera; family Ichneumonidae; genus Ophion; species Ophion slaviceki. Next base: position 75,745,972 of record OX101783.1, read on the forward strand.
TCAAAGACCGTTGGGGGGAGGATTTGATGATACTTTGACGAAATTTTAATGGTACTTGATTTCAGATAATTTCTGGCTGAGATACAGTGAACACCGCAAATCGTGTTTTTCCAAAGGCGTTCTTGGAAAAGCTTCGTCACCGGCTTGTTTGTGGATATTTTCGCGTAGAAATTTCACGGAATGTTCTTGAAATGACACTTAACAATGTACAAAAGATTTCAATAAATTTATTCGATCCATATAGATGAAAAAATTACCGAAAACAAAACATTGAAGGCAGTGATGAAACTAACAATTTCTGGAATGAAAACCATTCGATTTGTGGAGTCATCTAAACTGGTTTCCCGCCTCAAAATGATCTATAAACTATGATATAAAACGATGAATCTCGAGAAGCAAAAAATTCCAACAATTAATGGAAACAATATTGTCAAAAATTCTTCACGTTACCGGATTCTCGACAAAATGAGTTTCTCATTAAATTTACGATTGAATCGAATGATCGACTCGGTCGGTGTATAATTGTAGTCTAACTACGTTGCTGTTTCGTTTGTGTCTATGCTATGTGTGTGTGTTGGCTAACGGGATGTGCGTGGCGAGTTAATGGCTCCGTGTCGAATGTGTTGCAATTCCATACGTACCTGCCATTCTTTTTCGTGTATCGTTTCCACAACTGTTTAGAACGACGAAGTGGTGGAAAGAAAGTCGTAATAGTAGTGTGATTGGCATTATACTTAAACCATTGTTCGATCGATTAAACGATTGTGAATAAATGCGCGCGACGATTATTCAAAATTCAAGGATATTCGTACTAAGTTTGTAATAATTCTCGAGTTTTCATGTCGGATCGTTTTCCGAAACCACATGGGTACTGAACACAGGCTTTTGAACGGAAATGCCTATGAACGGCAATTAATAGGTAGACATTGTTGCAAACTATACAAAGAATATTAATATAAACTTTTTGTCGCATTTTCAAGCATTTCAAGGGGTCTGCATAAGCTTGAGTTTTAAGAGATACCATTTTTTGTAGCATAGTTTTACAGCCTAGGGTTTTAACTTCAATTTGTGACAAATATTTTGTGGAAAGTCGAAACATTGTCTGAATTTGTGGGATTTTCCGTTGGTCTTTATGGTTTACATCATGGAGGACCTTGAAGTTTGAATCGTTTGAATGCAAGGAAAATTCATTATTTTTATTAATTCAATTTTTTTACTTCATTTACGCTGTAAAAGTCGCTCACACGTTTCTACAAATTGTAACTATAAATTTACGACCGCCATTATCGACAAAAAGACTTTATTGATAAAAAAAAACGAAAAAATATATGTTCTTCGTTAAATTAAAAATTCTTCGTTATTTTTTTACTTTTTTTTATTTTGATTACTATTTCAATCCTTTTTGTCCAAGTTTAGGTTATGGAATCCCAATAAGGACCATCAAAAACGTTTCAGTGACTTTTGTAGCGTAAATGGGCCAAAAAAAATTGGCCGATAGGGAGAAAAAAAATGTTCCCGCACTCCAACGATGGAAACTTCATACCATTTGTCTTTTGCTTACGGTGCAAGTCGTATCTGAAAATCTATTCATCCGAGTCACTTTAAGGGGCTATACCAGTGTGACACTTAAAAAAAAATCGATTTTTTTGCCTTTTTCGACAGTTTATACTTTCAACAATATCATTATCATTTTATCTTGCAAAAATCGAGAGTTAAATCTTTAAACGCGTTTTTCTCGAAATGAGACTTAAAAAATTTGCTGACATTGTAACTCAAAGAGCAATTATCCGATTAACTTGAAATTTGAACTGCGTACTCTTGAATATATTTACTCTACAATGACGTAGGATATTATAAACGACCATTTTAGAGGCAAGAAAACAGACTTTTTTCATAACTACGCCATTTTGTTAGATTTTTATATTTTTCGAAAATCCTACGTCATTTTACAGGAAATACCTTTCAGTTTAACGATATTTTGTTTTTTCTTTCGGTTTCAGCTACTCAATCGGCAGAGCATAAGTCGCTTGGATCTCAATATTTTTCTATGAAAAAATTATGTAATATAGGTCAAATATAGCCAAACATATTCTTAATTTTCCGAAACGTTTAATTGAGTACTTTTCTCCCAACAAATTCCCGAAAATCACCCAAATTTACAGCGCTCACCTGGTATAGTCCCTTAAAGTTTGTTTGGGTTACATAAATACATAAAAACATTTTTTTATGTATTTCGAAAGTGTATGTATTAAGTGCAACAACTTTTATATCAATATCTATAATATAAACCTATCAAAAAAATTCATAAAGATAGTCTTTTTCAGCGTCTAAAGTGAGAAGACCCCTTAAGGTGGTACGAGCGCACAATCTTGATTTCTATAGATTTTGTTAAATATTTAACCAGACATCGTTCCTATCACTATGCATGTTTGAGTAAAATTTCAGAACGGTCGACTATTTAGATTGGAAGATAATGGGTTTTAAAATTGCAACTTTTAACACTGCAGGTTCTGCATTGAAATTCAGACAGAATAATTTTCCGTAAAAATATTTGTCCCCTATAATAAGAAGACATATGGCAACACCGCAGAACAATATTGTTCAATATTTCGAGAAAAAAATAATTATCGTGTTCCTGAAGTTAAAAATGTTGTCATAAAAAAATATTTGCGTTTTAAATATTAATATTTTATATTGTTTGTGTTATCTTCATGAACAAATAAAAGTGTTCGTTCATTCATAACTAATTAAAAACTTTGTCCGATTAAAAAATACTTCCAAATTAAAATTTCTGTTGCATAATTATTTTAAATATGCCGCGCAAACTCACGTCATTGGATACGTGGAACGATGCGGTGTTTCCATATGTCTTCTTATTATAGGGGACAAATATTTTTGACGGAAAATTATTCTGTCTAAATTTCAATGCAGACCCCGCAGTGTTAAAAGTTGCAACTTTAAAACCCATTATCTCCCAATCTAAATAGTCGACTGTTCTGAAATTTCACTCAAACATGCATAAAGATATGAACAATGTCTGGTTAAAATTTGAACAAAATTTATAGAAATCGAGATTGCGCGCTCGTACTACCTTAACTGTGTGTAAAATCTCGCCTTCGTGGTCCCGATACTCCAATAAAAAGAAATATTGAAAATTGACCTGCTTATTAAGGCTCTAAACTTTTGCAGACCCGTCAATGAAACGGTTGGTTTGTGATTAATATCACTAACAGTTTCAGATTATTTTGTTGAGCGAAAAGTTCGCGATGCTAATAACGCAGTGGATGATTAATTAAATTAAATAGTTCGTCAGTCTTCTTTCTTTTTTTTAAAACCAGACTCTCAGACTTCAGTACGTCCGCGAAAAAAATGCCAATAAAACATCGCGGCAAATGTGTTTTTTTACCGCAAAATTCCTTAATTCCAGAAGAGATTTGAATTTTACAACTCGTAGAGAATGTGGATCGTCATTGTGGTGACAATTTGGATGGACAACAGTCACAAAATGGTGGGCAATATTCGACCAAGCATTCTTACAATTTTCAGCCACGGTATCCTGGACAACTTTTCAACGACGTGGAAAAGATAGAATGCCAGCAAAAAACCGGTGACCCAAAATCCACCCATGGCAACCGTGTTGAACCAGCCACCGCGGCTGTGATCGCTATGCTTCGACACAGTTATGCATATGAAGCCGAGAAGATCCAGCACCTGAAGAAAAAAAAAACAGTTTTTCAATAGAGTATTGCACCCTTTTTCGGAAGGGGTCTCAATTCGATTATTTCGGTGGTAATAAACTACTAGAATTTTCATTTCTATTTTATGAAATCGACAAGTGCCATAAAAAAGCATTCATATTTTACATTTCAAATTTCCGCGCGGAAACGCTTACCGCCATCACGGTCTTACATACAGGTCTTGAAACGGACGTGGTGGGGGGTTGTCAGTTCACGTCCAAACGAAAGTACAAACTTATGGCCACGAGAGCAGCGCAACGAGTTATTCATAAGCTTCATAAGTTTATAGCACGGATTTGGCGGAATCCTAACCAATCTTTTGATAGTCATACGCAGTCATACATGCGTATATGAATATGTTTACGGCGAAATACAAAACAGCTTCGAGCGAAATTGATTATTTTGCTTCCTCATGGAGGATGCTTTCTGATGGTGAAATTTTTTCTCCACTTTTCAATGTTAATGTGCTTAAAATGTCCCAAAAGATCGAAAAATTATATCAAGAAAAAATATCCGAATGTGTGTGTGTTCTGGCACTGTAAAATTAAAAAATTCCTGGAATCGCAGCAATCCATTTTTCACGCAGTTCACGATTCGATGGAACTTTGAACACGGAGCACTTCTCTTTTACTGATTTTCGTCCCGTGTTGCAGGTCGGAACCGCACAGGAATTAGTCGTCATTATGCATTTATCTCTCTTGTTATTGATTTCAATCACGGTATTTATAACCTTGCGTCGTAATGTCACTCATATGCGTTTCTATGAATAACTGACAGCGCCGCGTAGTGGCAAAAAAATCGGGACGATAACGCGGCTACCCCCACCACTCAAATTTGTCTGGTTGCAAGACCTGTATGTAAATTCGTGACGGCACTTGCATAGTAAACATCGACGCTGCACCAATTGTAGATACGTAAATTTTTTGTTGGTTAGGGTAGTCCTATTACTTCACATAGTCATACCACTGAGCATACTTGAGACTTGTACAATTTATATTTTTAACATATGAAAAAAGAAAATTTGTAATAACTAAGTTTTCCATGTGTAAACTGTTTAATTAATGTTCACATTTAATTCGAAAAATGATAAAATGTTATTCCAACGATTCGCGCAGTATTTCTAGGTTTGATATTTGGCAACATTGGTTCTATCTCCGTCTCTTTTTACTCAACCGGGCGAGTTTAACCTCCATGCGTTTCAACGTCGATCTGTCAAAACAATGTCAGGTGCGGGAAATATAAAGCATTGTATTCGGGCCACGGCTGGTAAACAGCGTGGAAAATTTGTGTCGGCGAAATATGTCGGTTAAAAATCAAATATGTGTGGAAATTCGAATTAGTGAGATGAGGTTAGGACCACGGTCTTACATATAGGTCTGACAACGGCGGTAGTGGGGGTAGGCACCCTTAGCGACTCTGTTTTTTATTCCGATTTCTGCCGCTTGGTGCGTGACGGCAAGGGAAAGTGGTGTGCGACGAAGAAACAGGTCTTCTGTCCTTTTCCATCCTGACCGCAGCGCATGCGCCGTTTGCATTGTCTTAATTTACCGTACTGTCGTGTAAACTGCATAATATACAAAGCCAATAAAAAATAATGTGTTGATTAAAAAAAAGATGACTACATTTATCTAAAAAAAACTGAAAACTGTTTGAATACGTGAATTTATAACGCACATATCTGTTCATTTCGCACTATATTTTATTTTGGGTGTTTATTGATGAAAGTAGCAGTATAAAGATAGTTTTCCGCTGTAGGTACACTTTTTTCCTTGTGATTTTACGAACTTATATCAATGTTTAGACGATTGCGTCATTCGGCTAAATTTTAATTCCAGCTCAAGCATTTTAAGGCTAATTCGTGATGGTGACGCAGTTATTGAACAAACTGTTTTTGAACATAATGATATTTTAATTGTCGCAACAACTAACTTTTTGGTCTAGACATTCTGCGTTTTCCGGGGTATTATCAAAGAGGTAAGTGTCTATTACGGTTTTTTTTCTCACAATTTATTAGGATAAAGAGCAAATATGCGAATTATCATTTTTCACATGACCTCATGTACGACCATTTACATCCGTTTTTCTCCAATGTATCACAATACATCGTTCTTTGAAATGTTTTTCACACACGTACTGAGCCTCTTTCAGTCCCGGAATAGCATCGAGCCATTTTTTGTATCGTTCGACGTTTCTGGGCACTCGAAACACGCAGCATTTTTGCTTAAAACTTTTGTACCCCGTTTTACAATTGCGAACCGCGCAACCCTTAACCATTTCGCATTTTTTTCAAAACCACTACCAAAAAATTCACCTTTATGTGTAAAAACACGATAAAAAAATGCATGACGGTAAATCGCGTAGAACCTCGTGGTATATGGTCGCAAATAAAGGTTATTTCGACAATCGCGCCACAAAAACAGACGTAAACACCGTGGTCCTATTCACCGGTGAGAGCATGGAGCCTAGATACCAGGAGGTTCAGCGAGGCCTTTCAACTCGTCCCCAAAACGAGAACAAGAAATGATGGCGCTGGGGTGCTCCGGCACCTACATGTATATAGATATACGCTAAACATGGGTGCGATCTAAGACAGATCACAGATGATGTACCTAACCCTCATTCGTGTTAAGGGATAACACCACTCTAGGATTTTGAAAAGACGTTTTCTTGCCTAAATATACTTTGGTGTCATAAGCACAATATGCAATTGCTCCTGTAGCGATTTTTTTAATTTAAAGGTTCAATTATCGATTTGGCCGCAGCGCCTCGGAGCGCGCGCTCAGTTGCTCGTACAACTTTAAAAGCGTTTTTCTCGAAACCACTTTTTTCGATCTCGGAAGACGGATTAGTCGACCACCTCTGCATGCATCGATTTGAAATTTTGATAGCAGCTTCACAATCATATCCTTTATGGGAGTACGTAGCCGTTTTTTGATTAAATGTAAACTTCTTTTTATAAACAATTTACTGCTTTTTGGCAAAAAAAATCGATTTATTTCCTTCAAAGTGCGCTATTTTTGCAAAATTTGAAAGCAAATTTCTAGGTAGTCTCATAGCTAATAATATATAAATTATCATTTTTTTGGTTTTTGTTTCAGGTCTTATATTTTACGAGAAAACCGTTCGCCCGTGAAGCTATATGTAAAAAAAACACGTTTTTCTAGATGGGCTGTATCGCCGACATTTTGAGTTTGACTTTGAGATCTTTTCTCGCTTTTGCGTTTTTTTCCGAACCGTCATGAGGAAATTATGAATCGGCGGATATTTCGACGTTTGATGTCACGATCGGTCTGTCACCTGTCACGATCACTTTCACCTCGTTGACCAATATATTACTATATATGTAGGTGCCGCTGCACCTCAGCGCCATCACTTCGGGACATTTTCGGGGACGCTTTTTTCAGCGCCTTTGCATTGCCGCTGAACCTCCTGGTATCTAGGCTCCATGGGTAAGAGGTAAGAGGGAAAGCACTTCCGCTCGCTAGTGGCGATGCGTAGCGGCGCCTAGTTAATCGAAAAGTGGAGACGATAAGCGTGCTTACACCCACCACGAAAATTTGGCTTCGTTGCAAGACCTGTGTGTGAGACCGTGGTCAGCTGTTGTCTTGCTGTCACGTTTCTTTATCGTAGCAAGTGGTGAAAAATCCAATACCGGAAGTTCAAATTGAACTTGATATTACATAAAAATTAGGTCAATAAGCGTAATTTTTTCTGAGAGCATTGGATTAGTACAAGTGTTAAGTATGTAAATCTGATTATTTTTAAGAATCTGACGGATTCCCACTATTATATACGCTTTTGTAGCGACCGGAAATTTGGTTTTTGGATGTCGTCTCGGAATTCCTTCACAAAAATACAAATTTTAATATTTTTTTCCCTGTAATTAGGTCGATGAGCCACCCTAAAATTTTACAGAGACGATTATTAATATATTTAGTGAAGCAACAAAAAATGTATTGCGTTTTTTATAAATAAAAACCATTATTCGATTGCTTGTTGCGACAATACCTTACTTATACATTCTTAGTATTTTTCTTACATAGAGTGAAATACCCTATTCGAAATACACAAAGATTGATTTTTCTGTGGATTCTGTATGGATGTTGGGTCCATTTCCTTTCTATGTACACTATCGGCCAAAACTTTTCGGATGCTTCAGATAATTGCAAAACTTTCGATCACTTTGGATAATTGCAAAATTGGATTGGAATAATACAATTAATTATACAGAGCTATATTATATCTCCGTCAAATAATAAATGAAATAAACTATATTATTCTAACGTTATTTGGCAATTATCCAGTGATCAAAAGTTTTGCAATTATCTGAAGTGTCTGGAAACTTTGGGCCGGTAGTGTATTCCGACAGCTTGATTGTTATCTAAAAAAATGTTTATCAAAATCGGTTTTGAATTGGCTTTTTCACATTTATTCACATAATATTTATTTATATTTTATTAATATCCCTTATTACGCCTTAATCAGGCCTGAAGTTTTAACACTTAACATGTTTGCATAATTGAAATTCAGAAAATATAAAATTAAATAGTTTTAACAAATTATTGAAAATTCTCAATGTGTGGGAAAATAGTATTTTACTTAAAATTCGTCCGGTCAAAACGGTTTTCCAACGGAAAGTTAATATTAGATTCCTATTTCCGAAAAATGTATACACTTCGTAAGAAAACTGACACAAAATATTAAAAATAATGGTATTGAAGTTTGCATCGTTTTGCACCGACCAATATATTTTTTTCGTATTGCCGATATTTTTTCTTGCCACATTTCAACTGCAAAAACGACTATTTATATATTTATAGTATATTTTCGAAAATCCTCATTAGAAAAATCTATATCCAAAACCTGCAAAAAAGATAGTTAATAATAAAAATAAAATAATGAAGAAAATCAAGAAGGAATTTTCGTTGCATTCCAACGCTGCAAGCTTCAGCAGCATTAAAAATAATGACAATCTCATTTTTCACAAGTATATTTCCTATGTTCCGTATAGAAGAAAGATGTTGAAGTTTGCATCGTTGGAATGCAACGAAAATGAACTTTTTTCGTCGTTTTTTTTTGGCCAATTGCGCCTGTGAATATCACGCAAGCGTTTTCACGTATTTTTACTAGACATTTACGGCCCTAATTATTTAAAAAAATGCTTTGGATTATGTTAAAAACAAGAAAATGAAAAATGAACAAAAAAATCGTTGCAAAATAATGCAAACTTCAGCGTCGTTCGAAAGATCCAAACTTATATATTTGGCAGCCGTAAAAAAAGAACTATGTCCAAAGTACACTGCCAAAAAAAAATATTTTGTTTAAATAGGATCTATTTAAATCAAATAGGTTTTTTCCTTGGCTCACGGCCTACTACGATCTTATTTGTTTCAGCTATTCTTTTTAAATATTGAATATATTCAGATTGAATAAATAAAGATTCGATTCAACTAAATCTCTATTTGCTTGCAATGTACACTGCAAATCTAAGTGTATTATATACATAAAATATTTCATAAATCCAAAATAAAATGAAATACTTAAGGAGTAAGGCCACAGTAGAATTTTCAAAAAATCGATTTTTTTTCTCTCGCTAAAACGGTGCTTTATCATCATAAGGATAAGTTACTATTCGATTTATAGCAAGAACATTTTTTTTTTCACCGACTTTGATTGTATAACGTAAGCCCACCTCTGGCACGGTCATAGAGTACCTAAAACTTTAAACGCGCTTTTCTCGAAACAGCTTTTTTCCAATTGCCGTGAGAAATAACTTCAACAATTTTCGCTCGATTTACTTCAAATTTAAAAGTTATGTTCCTAATTGCATTTCGCAGAGAAGTACGTACGGAATTTCTGATTAATCGAAAACTTTTCATTTTATGAGCAGTTTTATACGAAATTTTTCACTGAAAATTCATTTATATACCCACAACTCAATTCAAATACCTACAACTTTTGAACAAAGCAATATTTTTAAAATTTCATACGTACTTTTCTTGGTATTCTAATGTAGATTGACGAGATTTTTTGTTTTTTGTTTTAGGTAAAAAATTGTGGATGCTAAATGTCACGCCGCGGAGCGCCTAAAAAAGATAACAAAAGAAAATATTAGTAGTCGGCCATTTTGTACATCGAAAAAAGATATATATATTTTCTAACAGCTTAATATTCATACTAAATAGATGTGTAATTAATTTTATGTGTGAATCACTTTTTCATACGAAAGAAAATTGTTAAATTCGCATATGATTTTATGCCCGTTAATGTGGCCTAACCCCTTAATTGAGAGTTTGACGACAACGACTTTTTATCGTAATTTGTAATTCCCTGGCCTTTTGAGATAATTTCTATCGAATAAAATATTTCACCTATATGGAAATCGAATCTAGAACCTACCTACTCATAACTACGTACGCTGCCCCTATGCTTCCGAGTGCTTGTATCATCTTAGTCGCAAATATGGCTGAGAGACCAAATGAATTCCTCTAATTATTTGCTGTATCACATAAACGATATCAATTAGTTAATATCATTGTGATAATTAGAGAGTTTTATCAAATAACATGCTATATATTTTTATAACACATCCTATATATATATATATATATATATATATATATATATAATTCCTTTCTCTCCACCCTCTCTACCCCCACACCTCTTTGATATGTGTGTTGCAATCAGAGTTGTGAATAATGAATTATTTTGATAGTGCATTACTGTATACATTACAAATTACAAAAGTAATGTGTAATAGATGTGTGTTCCATTACAAATAAGAAAAGTAATGTGCAATGAATGCATGTTCCGTTACAAATTACAAAAAGTAATGTGTAATGATTACATGATCCATTACAAATTTCAAAAGGTAATGTGTAATGGACACATGTTCCATTACAAATTTCAAAAGTAATGTATGATTAGTGAGTGCCTCATTACAAAAAAAATTACAATAAGGTAATTCGTAGTGGAGAATATTTCATCGCAAATAGAAAAATTGCCGTGCTCACATTAGAAATTTGCACATTGCTATCTCACTATTTTATTTAGCTAATTGAAATTTGTTTTAAGTAAATTCGTTTTTTTTCTGCATAAAACTCGACAACACAAAAAAAGGTTTATACTAGAATGTTGCACATTGCTTTCGCTTTGTTGTTTCACACTGGCAAAGCTATTTATACGAGAACGTAGAGATTTTCTCATTTACAAGCCAGATTTGTATCATCAAAAAAAATTAATTCTCAAAACAAAGTCATGATCTCCCATACTTTTATGTGCACTCTTTCAGAATCCGGGGTCAGAATTGAGTTTTGTGCATTAGAAAAATAAATATGGCCGTTAAAAAAAATCTCGTGTTACAATTATAACGACAGAAGCGAGAAAAAGATGGAGAGAGAAAGAGGAAAGAGTGGCTAAGATGATGTTTCATGTATCTCACGAATCCGCAGAATAGGCGGAAGAAATTATACTTAACACAATTATAAGCATTCTAATAAAATATACGTAAATAATACTATAATAATAAAATTACGCTAATAATAAAAGATGTAAATAATAATATAAGTAATATAACAAAAATGAATACACGTTACTGAAACAAAACATGTCGCTTTATATAGTTTCTGAATGATATACCTATTTTATTATTTCAGATAACTATATAGATCGTTTGAAATTTATAACTCCTTGAATGGATTGTTCAGTAGACCAAACAGTTTCGATCTATTTGATTTTGAAGTGGAGTTTTATAAGTTTGCAACGCGTAATCTGTTACACGTTGCTTTTATAATCGATATCCATTATCAATTGATAATAATAGTAATTGCTCTTTGCATTTATTCATGGTATATTACTTTTTCAATGCTCAATGAGGCACGCATTCATTACACATAATTCTTGCTTTTTTAAAGAGGAGGAAGCTTTGTGATAAAAAGAATTTTGTTTGGGATTGTTTTCCAGTTGTCAATGTTAATGCTCGAAAAATTCTTATATATCTCAAAACTTTGAAAAATCATGCGAGACAATATATCATATCAGATCAATTTCAATATGCAGTTTTTTTCATTATTTGTAGATTTCTCGTGTAGATTGCTTTGTCTGTGTAAAACAGCAAGGTAAAAGTAATGTGCGAACTTCTAATTTGAACGTTTTTCGTCTGCGTTATTGAGCTTCAAGCAAAAAAAATGAATTAGTCTTGAAAGAACTTTTAGTGAGCGAAATTAAATAATAAGACAGCAACTGTTAGCAAATGTGCAAATTTCTAATGCAAGCACGGCAATTTCTAATGCAAGCAATTTTGTTATTTGTAATGGAATATCCTCCACTACAAATTCCTTTTTATCAATTTTAATTTGTAATCGAACATGCATCCATTACAAATTACTTTTTGAAATTTGTAATGGAACGTGCATCCATTACTCATTACTTTTTGAAATTTGTAATGGATCATGCAACCATTGCACATTGCTTTTTGAAATTTGTAATGGATCATGCAACCATTACACACTACTTTTTAAACTTTGTAATGGATCATGCAACCATTACACATTACTTTTTGAAATTTGTAATGGCACATGCATTCATTGCACGTTACTTTTCTCATTTGTAATGAAACACACATCCATTACACATTACTTTTGTAATTTGTAATGGAGAACTTATCCAATACACATTATTTAAAGTAATGAGTAATGCATTATTTTAAAATTACTATTTTCACAACTCTGGTTGCAATCAAGACAGACCATTTAAATAGAAAAATGGTTGACTGTACGAAATTTCTATTTAATTTACATTTTAAAAAATCAAATAGATCCATTTAGTGGATTCAACTAAATAGTTTTTTGAGCAGATGAAACCGAATCACAGATTTATTAAGATAAAATAAAATATTTAGTTGTTGGACGATGTTGAATATATTTTTTATTTGAATAAATAAATATATTTAAAGTAAATAATTTCAATAATGGAATGCAATAGAAAAAATTTGATTCCACGAAAAATCTAGTTAATTCAAATAAACAAAAATCAAATAGAAGCTATTAGTTCATATCAATAGAACTTTTCCGTCAGTGTAGTCACGGTACAATGAAAGTCGAAGGGACTTTCTCAATATCAGCATAACTCACCACTTGAGCCACCTTGAGCATGCCAGGTATGGTCCTTATGTAAGAAGGATCGAATCTTATATTTTGTTGTTGCGTGGTGGTGCTCGTCGTGACCGTAGTCGTCGTCGTGTGCTGTCCCGGAAATCCTGAATCCATTTTTCAAGTCGTTGCGTATACCGGTCTGCAAATTATGCGAAACATTGTACGACTTTCAATCGGAATTTTAATCGATACGCGACATTTTTATCAGCCCTATCACTCGAACGTTGCAGGAAGTCTCCGGGGGCATCGTTCACTATGTGCTCACTATACCCACGAACGAAAGTTTTCCGGAAGCTTCGAAACGATAATTAACGATAAACTTCGACTCGATCAGTGCCGAGGTCGATGTACACGATTTTCTTACCGGTTTTACGAGCGACCGACTCGCCCATCGAAAAAGTCCAACTCGCAGATATTTTCTACTTTTACGCGATTAAACGTCAGTCAATAAAATGATAAGAAAACGGGCACCTCGATAACCGTGGCCGACGGTACTGATACCATCATCCGAGCATAGCAGTATCATTTTCCTACTAATCTTGTTCTTTTTTAAACAATTCGCATTTTTTTACGTGGCTTGTGATACAGACTGTCTACATCCGATTTATTATTATTTTTATTTTTTTCGAAAAAACGTAAAATCGAGGCAAACATCGAGTCGGGTGACCAAATATTTTATCTCGTATGTTTTGGAGTGGCATATTATTAGCCTGGATAACGAGCTATATCATAACATTTCCGAATGTTAACCTTTTAAGGACGGGGAAATTTCTATTAAAATCGACTTTTTTTTACATGAAAGATATCAATAAAATCGATAAATTTCTCAATTGGAGTCCCAACCCTAACTGCTGGTCGATACCCACACGGAAATAAAATATATTTTTCGATATATTAAAAATGGATGTAAAATATATTTCAGATATATATTATCTATCTTAGATATAGATTAGATATATGCAATATATACGGGAATTGCATTAAAATATATTCGCGATATCAAGCTTTTGAGCCAAAATAGATCTTCAAAATGTATATAAAAAATATATGTTGGATAGGCGGTTCCATATATTCAAACTATATTAAAAATATACTTACAATGTACTCAAATTTCCCTCAAAATATACTACAAATGTATTTAAACTACATCTAAAATATACACGATATATTTTCATACTCCGTTTACAATGTACTTGAAATATGTTCATACTACATTTCAAATATTATTGAAATATATTCAACGTGCATTTAATATATACTTGAAATATAATTAAACTATCCTTGAAATATTCTTAAAAATTTTGTTATGACGTTATTTACATCATAGCACCCTTTTACAATATTTCTCGTTGTCATTAATTACGATTATGGTGTTTGCGCTTCAAATATATTAATGGTTTAAATTTAAATTATATCAGACGCTTACACGCCGTAAGGTGGTTTCGAACCCGGGACCTCTGAGTGCTGAGCTGGGACGTTGTCTACTGAGCTAGTTCTACTTGTTAAATTGTTGAACTTTCGTATCGTCTGCATATTGTACAATACACAATGTTAGTTTATTGAGAAATGTGTAAATTAACAAGAGTAACTAACATTATCGAATCAATTACTTAATTGCGTTCGCATAGAGAGCAATAATCGCATAGAATTACATAACCTTCAATTTTTTTGTCCGATTATTTATTCCGGCTAGTGCGGCTAGGTCATCGCGAGATACCGACTTGAAGATGTTTTTCATTCGCAACGTCATCTGTTACTCAAGTTGCTTAACCAACCATATTCAAAATATATAAAACATACATTCAGTTTGTATGTTTGATATATTTGAGATGTATCTTAAATGGATTTATATTTATATATCGCATATGTTTTATTCTTACCCAAAAATATAATTGACATATCCAACTTTTGGAACCAATTATATTTAATACATGTTTTATATATTTTTCGATATATTTTTTATATATTTTATTTTCATATGGGTATATCGACCAGCCTCGTCCGCAACGAAAAGTCCAATTCTAAAAGTTTATTTAAAAAAGCTTGAAAGCGTATTCCTATGTAATTTGATGCGCTGAATACAATCGCCATTTCAAGGTCACATTTTTTTCTCTGCTAGTTTGGCCTCAAAATTTATTTACTAACATTGTGGATGCACTGAGTACAACAAAATAGGCATATATGTTGTAAATGTCATCCTGAAGAATATTTCAAGGACGCCAGTTATTATAGAACAAGCTTCGTCAGTAAACATACTCACTGCCCAAAGTATGTCACAAGAAGACTGCAGAAAAATCGTGCATTATTTTTAGAAATACTCCAACTTTCGCTCTTAGCGTGACCCAGGATCAACAACGTGGATGTGGCGAAAATGTGATCCCTTTGGGGTGCTTGATTTTCGTGAGTCCCCTTGCCTAAATATTATGTGCCCCTTGGCTGGTCTATATACCGACCACTCCCGTCCTTAAAAGGTAAATGTTTTACAGGGCTCACTTGTTTACCTCAATGTTTACTCAAATGTCTTACGGGGCTCACTTGTTTTTCTCCCTTCTAAAAAAATTCCCGAAAAAAAAAACACTTTTTTACCTTCTAAATTGGGCTGTCGCCTTAAATAGTATAATTTTGAGTAGGTTTGACAAAAATTGTATTTCAAGAATAATTATAAATGTGGTAGACGCCATGATTTGTGCAGGCCGCTGTCCGAAAAACGCCCGTCGCGGTGACTACTGCTGCTCGGAAACAAATCATCCGAAAGAAAATGATTTAGTTTCTGCACGAATTTATCCAGTGCTTGAACGAAGAATTTCATAAAATATTGATTTTAGAAAAAAACTGCCGCATCCCAAGTGGAAGTATCGATTTTCGGTGAAAAAGACGCTATATTTTCGTTGATAAAAAAAGAAACCGATGCATCGAAAAAAATTTCCTTCGTTCAAGCACTGCTTTTTGGTATGTAGAGGAAACTTGTGAAATGTAAAGTTGCGCGGTGTAGTAATTTTTTAAAATATCCTGATCACCGATTTTGAAAAAGTCATTTTGAGAAAAACGCGTTTCAAGTTCGCGGATTAGCGGAAAGAACCTATAAATAATTTATATAAACCAGTATAAATGGTTTATATACATTTTTTATATAATATATTTTTATTGTAAAAAAAGTAAATATTAGAAATGTTTAATAATGGGGAGATCTTAATGCCCATAAGTTCCTCAATTTTGAACGGATAGACCTGAAATTTGCCAAGAATATTTTGTAATGTGATATTTTGACAATCCGTCGAAAACCAAAAATCGATGTTTAAATAAATTTCAAATAGGTGTAAACACTCAAAATATAAATTTACACACACACACCTATGTGTATATATATATATACAAACGTTCTTCTACATTCACGATCTTGTGTTGATATTTCTGTCCATGTCCATTTCCTCAATCTTAAGTCTCCCTATAAAACTAGTAATATATATCGCTTAGACTCTAAAAAACTGTCATAATACAGAAAAATCGTATTTTCAGATTGGCTACATATTATTTATAACCCCCAAAAAGGTTAATAAATTTCAGAATAAATAAAATACCTCCCGGCTAATTCAGATAGATATTGACGTCATAGTGGCCTCACGAATGTGAAGAAGAACAAATAAAAATGCGTTTGTCTCAAAACCGCATTCATATGTTATGATAGTTTTCTAGTGAATGAGCCATATATATAAATATGCATTGCTGCAATTCTCTCGCCAGAGGCATGCTCTGCTGGCATAAGTCATCTGAGTAACGCCAATGATCTAAGAGATCATTGAAAGATTGGTAAAAGTCGTATTAATGACGCGCACGTAGCGTCATAGACTTCGTCTTCGCTGGAAATAGAGAATGACGTATGGAGGCGATACGCGAGGGGGGCGTTGGCGTATCAACGCGCGCCGGAGATAAATCGATCTCTCGCGAAATAGAATCCAATAAGAATGAGCATGAGAATTTTATCGTCATCGGAACACCCAAATGATTTTGACGTCTGTACGTGTCGTCATCATCACAACGATATAAATATAGGAAGCTTTCCTCACAAAACTGAATGATGCCTGGCTGATGGAACCTTTTTTTATTTCGTAATTCGGGAACAGTAAGAATAAAAAATTATGGAGGGAACCCGCGAGATTTTTTCCCATGACAAAATAAGATCAAGATGCTGAAGTGTTTTTAGATTGAGGACAACCGAATCTTTTTTACGAGTTCGTTCTTCTTCGTTTTGCGAGAACATTTTGCATAAGATCTTTTTTCGTAAAGTTTCCTTAACATTTAAGGTTAAAAAAATGACTTTTCTAGATAAAACAAATAACCAAGAGTATTTTTTTTTAACCGGTTTAAAAAAGTGTAGAATTGGCATGTGAATACGAAAAGCAGATGATTTTTATCTCGAAAACCGTGGAACTTTTACTAAACTGAAATTCCAACATTTAGTAGGACATGATCTAACCTACCAACAGTTGCATGATCATCCATTCATAACAGGACACCTGTATATTGTGATAAAAAAAAAACCGACTACTTTTTTTAATTTTCCCTATTCAGTAGTTGCAATAAGATGAAAAAAGTCGCCCGTTAAAATATGAGTTCTTAATATTAATATTCATAGGTTCCTCATCGCGATTTTATTTTTCCCGCGCTAATAACACGAAGAAAACTTCGCTTGCTTCTTTCGAATTTTATAACTCGCCGACACCTAAACGTACAACGATGCCCAAGACATTTTCGTAGGGAATTGAACGCTCTATAAAAAAGGTCTCTTATCGTTTTATGATAAATCTACTCTTTCAAAAGTTATTCAAAGTCAAAGTTGAATGTATAGTGAATTTGAGAACCTCGCTTTTCCTGCGAAACTATCAAACCTATCACAAAATGTCATGGGACCTTTTTTGTAGATCATTTAATTATCTATAAAATCGTTTTATTAAATAATTTGAAAATGTAATAGTTTAATAGTCAACGTCTGCTCAAATCATGTTTTGGAGAAAAGTTGCTATTTCCGTGAAATTAATTATTATATCAGCCAAAAATATACATGAAAACACGCAAATTTTCATAAAGTTACTTTTTAATGTTTACTGTTGATGAAAATTGTAAAACACATAAGTATTTTTTTTTTCGTTTTACTTATAATTTTCGCTAAAACAATACATTTTTTATTTCAAATATGAAAGGTATCAAAACGTTTCTTGATAACTTTTTCGCAGAGTAAATAAACAATAAAAAGTAACTTTACGCTGCAAAACCTACACATCTATAGTATATATCTGCGTGAATGAAATCATGGACGCGTCGAAATTTATCGCCGTTGATATTGGTCAAAGGGAAGCCTCGTCTATAGAGATAAGCAGGCCCGGAAATTTGCTCAGGAAAAAGACTATTTCATTCATAAAGAAAATTAAATCCGTGTTTTTCGTGTATAAGAATACTCGAGTGTTAGATCAGTATGTCGTTACCACGGTTTGAACGAAGGCGGAGCTCATACACCGGGGAGCCTTTACGAAAAGATACCGCATTGTTTGAAGTCGGGACCCGAGTAGAAATTGTGCTAGCCTGTTTGAGTTACAACCTAGTAATTGCCCGATTAGAAATTGTTCTAGCCTGTCTGAGTTACGACCTAGTAACTGGCTCACCCAATTGACCTCATACGAACTGACGAATGGATGGCTCGCTATGAGCTAGTAATATTGTGAATGTTTTGTTATCCAGCCCTTGTCTAGTCACTGCCCAGCTGATCTTGGTGACAAATGACAAAGTGAGGTTATGTGATTACGTGTAGTTCCATCGAGCGATTGGCTCATGGCTGGCTAAGCAATTTGAGTTACAGATGGCGTTGCGAATACAAGCATTCTCAAGTAGGTATCTCGCCATGACCTAGCCAGCTATGCGGCTGTGCACCCCTTGGCTAGTCACTGCACAGCTGATCTTGGTGAAAATGACAAAGTGAGGTTATGTGACTACGTGTAGTTCCATCGAGCGATTGGCTCATGGCTAGCTAAGCAACTTGAGTTACAGATGGCGTTGCGAATGCAAAAATTCTCAAGTAGGTATCTCGCCATGACCTAGCCAGCTATGCGGCTGTGCACCCCTTGTCTAGTCACTGCCCAGCTGATCTTGGTGACAAATGACAAAGTGAGGTTATGTGACTACGTGTAGTTCCATCGAGTGATTGGCTCATGGCTGGCTAAGCAATTTGAGTTACAGATGGCGTTGCGAATGCAAGCATTTTCAAGTAGGTATCTCGCCATGACCTAGCCAGCTATGCGGCTGTGCACCCCTTGGCTAGTCACTGCACAGCCGATCTTGGTCACAAATGACAAAGTGTGGTTATGTGACTACGTTTAGTTGCATCGAGCGATTGGCTCTTGGTTGGCTAAGCAACTTGAGTTACAGATGACGTTGCGAATGAAAAAATCCTCAAGTCGGTATGTTGCGATGACCTAGTCAACACTTGCCAACTGCGGCCGCACTAGCCGAAATAAGTGATCGGACAAATACAATTTAAGGTTATGCAATATTATGCGATTATCGCTCTCAATGCGAGCGCAATTGAGTCATTGATCCGATAACTTTATTTACATTTGTTAATCCACCCATTTTTCAATAATCTAACATTGTGTCGTGTAACGTATGTAGACGATACGAAAATTCAGAAATTAAGCAAGTAGACCTGGCTCGGTGGACACCGTCACAACTCATCACCCATAGGTCGCAGGATCTAAACCATGTTACGGCCTAAGCGTTTGTCTGAGATCATTTAAAATTGAACCACTAATATATTTACAGCGTAAATATGATAACCCTAATTAATGAACAACGAAGAATATCGTAAAAGGGTCCAATATGATGTAAATAATGTGCAAAAAAATCCGAAAAAATGTATATAGAGCCGCAATTTTTTGTTCCCAGTCGCCAGCCGAAAAAACTAGGTCATGGCTAGGTCAGAAATATTATACAGCCCCAAGATATTTCGTTCTATATAGTCACCATCTAATTTTTTGTATTCAGTCACTAGAGGACCAAAGCATTACAAGGCTGGGTAGTCAATAGCTAAGACGGCTAACTAATGGCGATTCCAAACACAACTTTACTAGCTTGTGGCTAGGCGGTGATGAGTTATGTTTTCCATTCGCGTAACTCAGACAGACTAGCACAATTTCTACTCGGGTACAGCCCGGACCTGATTTTCGTCGATTTGGGATAAACTCAACCGAAATATCATTTTCCTATCTCTTACGAATACAGTTTTCTGTGATAAGTAAATCTGCATTTTGGCAAATATTCGGAAGCGGGGCTCCGGCTAGAATCAGGCCAATTTTTGTTTGGGTTTGTTTGGGTTAATAAAAAAACCCAAACAAAATTAGCAAAATTAGCCTAATTCTAGCAGGAGCCCAACTTCCGATATTTACCTGCATTTTCTTTTTCTTTTTTCAACATCACAGACAACCTCCAACAATTTCTAGCGGTCTGTGAAATTTTCAAGTTCGCCATTTTTGAGAAAATTGCCGAAAACTATTCGTAGATTTTTTTTATTGGTCAAATGGTGGGTATTTTGGCTCAAAATATTCTACGTCATACGGTGAATGTTTAACTCCAATTGTGCATCTGTAGCGTACTGCGCGATCTACGTGAAAAGTATTCGAGACACCCTGTATACACGAGAACTCTCCAGCGTAGTGAGCGAACATCTGTGAAGTGTATACGCCCACCCGGGGCGCGTTAGCGACTATGCATGTATACGGTGTAATGGACAATTTTGAAAAGGTCACACGACGAATCGTCGATATCGCGCGTTATCTGACCGACTGTGTCTCTCAAACTTCCCACGCAATTTCCTTTCCACGGACAAGGCGCGAACGCGAAAATCTCTGTCGCATTTTACATTACGATTATGATGGTGTTGAAGTTTGCATCGTTGGAAAGCAACGAAAGTTTCGTTTTACATTTTATTTTCCATTTTTTTTTATGGTTATAGGTGATCTTTTTGATGGATTCATAATATAGGTCGCTAAATAAATAACTTTAAAAATAATTGAAGAACTTTTGTAGGTGAAATGTGCCAAATGAAATTAAATTCGTTGCAGTCCAACGATGCAAACTTCAGCATCGTCGATTATGTACATTTAGAAAAAAACTTTATAATTCGGTAAATTAATTTTTTAAATATTTATGATATTTTTAACCTCAAAATTGGCAAGATTATGTATCAATTGTGTGTAAAAACACGACCTCGTCATGCCAATACTCTCACCGGGAAAAATATCGAAAAACGACCATTTTTTGAGCCCCAGACAGACCCGTTATGAATTTCAAGATTTTTTTTTCTTCCTTACTTATGCTCCGACTTCGTGAACGAATATTTTTTACGAGCTTCCATCTATATAAAATATAAATAACATATTCAAACATTTTATTTATAAGTAAAGAATATAAAATAAAGAATTTCGAAAAAACTATATTTATAGTTATTTTGTAATTCTTTATTTTATATTATTAATTTATAAATAAAATTCTTGATTCTATATTCTTCATTTATAAATAAAATCTTTTGTTACATTATATTATTTATATTTTGTATAAATGAAAATCTTTTTTTTTCGAGATTTTCATTGAACATTGAACACTTTCCGAGTACAAGTAATTCATCCTCTAGCTAATTCGCAATACAATGGAAACCTTTTTTACGATGTTAAAGTTTGCTTCGTTGGAACACAACCGAATTTTCTTTCCTTCCCTCATTTCTATATTTTCATCATTAATGAAAATATTTTTTCGCCAATTTGTGATGTAGATTTTTAATGAAGATCGTGCAAAACGTTACAGTGATTTTTGGAGCCTCTATCCGCCGAAAAATATTTTGGCTATAAAAAAATTAACTTCCGTTGCGTTCTAAAGATGCAAACTTTAACGTCATGTTTTTTTTATACACATTGAAGGAACATTAACCTGATGGTTATGGGAAATCCTCATTGGCATAGGCAGGAGTGGGCGCGTCATTAAATTCATATAATCGATTAATTTTATTTGTTTCACCCAAGCAACCAAAAAGAAATAATTCAATCAACCTTCAACTATTTTCTTCGTTATAATTCCGTCACGAGTATAAAAAGTAGCTTCTCATTACGTAAAATAAATATATATTCAATTTTCAAAATGCAACAAAAATTCATATTCATATATTTCCTTCCTTTTGTTACTGTGATACAAAATCTCTTTTGCAAATTCCAATCGCAGATCTCACAATAAGCACCTTCAAAAAATGGTTGAGGAATTTTGCCAGCTAAAATCTGCTAAAAGAAATTTGGGAAAGTAAAAAAATCACTTTCAATGCACTCCAACGATGCAAACTTAAACCCTCCATTTACCTCATGCAGTTGGCGCATATTTTTAATTGAATGTGAAGAATAAAAAGGATTTCATCAATAAATATTTTAGAAAATCTTAATTGATACGCCAGCCTTAAAATCTGAATGGATGGTGATGACAAGCATACCTTCTTTTTAAAAAGATGGAATAACTGCTGGAAATTAAAGAAAGCATATGAAAAAGGAGTGCCGCCCTAACTTATATAAACTTTCCCAAGCAGCAATGGGACTCCCAGTCAGCTCCGCCGACCGTGAGAGGAGTTTTTGTGCCATGAGGTGGACAAAAAACGTGGCTTAGAAGCATAATGCTTCAGGATTGATTCTCTCATATGTCACTGCTGAACATAGGGAATGACATTGTTAAAAAAAATCCAACTCAAAAACGTGCGGAGCCGATTTGCAGAAAAAAATAGAAAACTAAGACTTATTCAATTGAGTACCTATTGAAAGTAAAGTTGAAAGACTGGTAAATGGATTGAAAAACGATAAGAAATTAGTCGATTATTTTTAAAGAGTATTGCAAGTGTTTGATATTGATGTTTTTTGTGAATTTCCATACATACTTTGCCACCCCCTTTCGTTCAGGGGTTGAATTTGGAAAAACGCTGAAATTCGTATTTGTTAAATTGTGTTGAAGAGCATTAATACTAAGTTTCAAGTAAACCTTCTGACCAGATTTTTTTATTGTCCATACAAACTCTGCCATCCCGTTTCTTCCCATAGGGGTTGAATTTCCAACAACGCTCAAATACGTATTCCGTTGATTATGTCGAGGAGGACGAATACCAAAGTTTCAAGTAAATTAGACCATTTTTTTTTTCTTTTCCGTACAAATTTTCCCACCCCATTTCGTTTAGGGGTTGAATTTCGAAAAACGCTCAAATACGTATTCGTTAAATTGTGTTAAAAAGCATAAATACTAAGTTTCAAGCAAATCTTCTGACCAGATTTTTTATATTTTTCATCCAAACTTTGCCACCCCCTTTCTCCCCGTAGGGGTTGAATTTCCAAAAACGCTGAAATACCCTTTCCATTAATTGTGTCAAGAAGCACGACTACCAAAGTTTCAAGTAAATTTGACCCGATTTTTTTTATTTTCCGGACAAATTTTGCGATCCCCTTTCGTTTAGGGGTTGCATTTCGAAAAAACGCTAAAATACGTATTCGTTAAATTGTGTTGAAGAGCACAAATACTAAGTTTCAAGTAAATCTTCTGACCAGATTTTTTTTATTCTACATCCAAACTTTGCTACCCCCTTTCTCTCCGTAGGGGTTGAATTTCCAAAAACGCTGAAATACGTATTTCATTAATTGTGTCAAGAAGCACGAATACCAAAGTTTCAAGTAAATTTGACCCGATTTTTTTTTATTTTCAGTACAAATTTCGCCACCCCCTTTCGTTTAGGGGTTGCATTTCGAAAAAACGATAAAATACGTATTCGTTAAATTGTGTTGAAGAGCATTAATACTAAATTCCAAGTAAATCTTCTGACCAGATTTTTTTAAATTTTCCATACAAACTCTGCCACCCCCTTTCTCCCCGTAGGGGTTGAATTTCCAAAAACGCTGAAATACGTTTTTCATTAATTGTGTCAAGACGCACTAATACCAAATTTCGAATAAATCCGACCACATTTTTTCCAATGACCATACAATCTTTGCCACCCCTTTCCTCCCCTTAAGGGTTGAATTTCTAAAAATCCCGTCTTAAAAGGCGCCTACGTAATAAAATCAACGTCCTTCAAATTTCACGTTTCTACATTTAGCGTTCTCGGCTGGGCGATGATGAGTCAGTCAGTCAGGACTTTGCCTTTTATATATTTGAATAATATAATATTATTCATTGCGTACTCTCAAGCCCCTAAATTCGTCGTTAAAAACATGCCCCGTATGGACTCAAGAAGAGTTAATTCTTAATTATTGAAAACACCCACACATGCTTCTTCACCATTACCTAAAAGAACTATATTCAAATCACTACATACATATATATATATATATATATATATATATATATATATATATATATATATATATATATATATATATATCATTAAAGGAGCAATTGTGATGCAATGGAGTTTTCTGCAATCTCGAGATACATTCGCCATAAATTCTAGTTCTCGAAACGAGCTTTCTCGGATTGTCTGCACATAAACGTGTATGAACGTAGAGAGAACTGCGATGGTGTCTATATCTATACATCTACTCGATACGCCCTGTTTGTTACATGCTTCGTATATCTATATTCATGTATAGGTTTAGCCATTGAACGGCTGAATATACATGCACATATATACACGCATATGTGCAGCGAAAGTTTGCATGCAAAAAGCGGACACACGTTTACCAATTACACAACACACGGGCGCTAAACAATCGCGATTTAACGAAACGCTAATTCCGTCGTATCTGCCACGTATACGCGAATCTCGTCACCAAAATTGCCGCTAAAGGAATTTGGGACAAAAACAACATGCACGAACGACAATCGTCCTTTAAAATGTTCCAAAAACGGATTAACTCTATTCCATCCAAAGCGAAATCAACGAATAAGAGATGAATAACAATGACCGATTTCCAACGTGGGAACATGTGACACAAATTTCGTACCGCGATAATATCGCAACCCGCAAAATAACACCGGCAAACGTCAGTATAGTTATTGCTACATGGCGACACGGGGCGGTGAGGCAACGAAAAAATTCATTCAAGAGGATCGCGCGCGTGCGAGAAAATTCACAGCCACATACACATCACGCAGTTTCGTATTAAAATGACGCAACGTGTAGTTCGATTAATCGCGAGGATACTCACTTTGTGAAAAAAAATGAGTAAATTGAGAATCGTGTGTACGCGCGGCGCACTCGGCGGTTGTTGCGTGCACGATGATCTAATGCGGACAACTTCGCGTTGGCTTCTTCCCGCACACTACGCAAGCCCCCGTGTATCGTGCGCTCGCTAGCCTGCACGCGTGTATCAAAATAGAGCTCTCTCGAGATTTCTTTTTCATTCGTATGGAAGTACGGATTTATATATATATATACACACACACATAAACGCGTTGATTCGACAGAAATCACGCGTCTTTTTTCACTGCCGTATTACACGCTCGATAATTCGCACGGGAAAACGTTCGGCCGTAACAAGACGAATCATGAAAAAGAGAAAGAACGCGCGAACCTGTGCGTGCCGAAGCTACGATGTACAGTGCAACACAATGGATGCGCTCACTGTCGCGGAGGACCCACTTCCCTACTCTAAGAGGCAAAGCGCTGCTCCAGCGGGGCAGGGGGGGCGCAGGGGCAGAGAGGTACAAGGAGGTTCGAGCGTAACGTCAATATGCATTCGCACACGCGACGCCGCCCTCCGAGCAAGAACGTTTTTCGGTACAAGCGTGTCGGGGAAAAGACGCGAGAAGCGCGCAGGTGGTCGACAACGAGGCGTTCACAGCGCATGCGCTCGGAACAGCATGCGAATACTGCCGCGCAGCGCTACGATCGCGGGCTCGCCGGAGATAGCAGAAATCTGTAACTTTTTCGAGCACGGGTATCATCGAGACTAGAGGGCCGGGTTCCTCAACTCCACGTTTCACGGCGGTTCACGCAAACCGCCGTTAAGGGGTTAGGCCACAGTAATCGGTATAAAATCACGTGCGAATTTGACGATTTTTTTTCATATGAAAAAGTGATTCACTCATAAAATTAATTCCATATCTATTTAGGATGAATATCAAGCTGTTAGAAAATGTATTTTTTTTTCGATGTACAAAATGGCTGACTACTCGAAACTTCTCGAAACAGCTTTTTTCCAATTAGCGTGACAAACAACTTCAACAATTTTCGCTCGATTTACTTCAAATTAAAAAGTTATGTTCCTAATTGCATTTAGCAGAGAAGTACGTACGGAATTTCTGATTAATCGAAAACTTTTCATTTTATGAGCAGTTTATGAGCAATTATAACGAAATTTTTCACTGAAAATTCATTTCTCAAGTTCAAATACATACAACTTTTGAATAAAACAATATTTATTAATTCCGTACGTACTTGTCTAGGTTTTCTAATATAGATTGACGAGAATTTCCGCTTTTTGTTCTAGGTTAAAAATTGCGGATGCTAAATGTCACGCCGCGGAGCGCCTAAAAATATAACAAAAGAAAATATTAGTAATCGGCCATTTTGTACATCGAAAGAAAAATATATATTTTTTCCAACAGCTTGATATTCATACTAAATAGATGTGTAATTTATTTTATGAGTGAATCACTTCTTCATACGAAAAAAAATCCCTTAAAGACAAACCGGCGGTTAAACTGGCATTGCGTTCCACAACTCATTTTTAACCATCGGTTACATAAACCTATAGTCGAGAGACTGAATAGACACTCTCTCACTGCAAAAGGCTAGGAAGAATCTCGGCGATAAAAGTTATGCAGAATTTGTTGGGGATATTCAACATGTCGCGGAATAATGAAGAGGAACCGAGTAGCAAGAAAAGACTACCGAACTTTTCGGTTGATGAAAATATCAAATTAATCAAGTAGAGATCGTAGAGAAGTAGACGGATATTATAGAAAATAAAGGATCTGATTTTGCGACAATAAAAGAAAAGGAGAAATGTTGGATTACTTTGTCACGAATTTAATAGCCGAAGCATGTCGGTGAACAGAAATGTCACGGACTCGTTTGTAGCTCTGTCAGCTCTGGATTTAGATTTTTTAAGGTTATGAGAGTCACTCGCAGGTTTTGAGGAGTGATTCTATTTTTCAGAGCATACTTTATACAAGGGACGTTTGAAATTATATTTATACATTGCATATAACAGAAATAACTTTTAATATTGCCCAATTTATTATTTATGAAGAAACAAACTTGGAAAGAAATTAATCTTGTGGAGTAACTACAAACGCGCCTTGATGACCTAAAGACAGTCATTTTCAAAGCCAAAAACCATTTTTTTATAAAGATTTCATCATTGGGTTGCTCATGGAACGACAATTCACTTGTATTATCCGTCATGCACCCTGGAAAACAGCAGAATCTCGAGTCATTTTTCGTTTTTTTAAATTTTTATCCATTGCTATCAATGTATTTTAACAAAGTTTTCTATACTAGTGCTAGAGCTTCTGCTTAGGCCGCGTGAGGCGTCAAGACTTTGGTCACTAGTGATTGGAGCGACGCCGGTAGTGAAATTTTATACCTGAACTTTTTACCCTTCCGGGCGAACAAAACACCGAAAGTTCGATTGTTCATCTTGAATCCGCTAGAGTCGCTCTTCAGGGGATGTTCTGGCACAGACTGAACCTAACATTTTCGAAAAAAACATAATATTTTAAAAAATGGCGGCTGAAATTTGAATATCACCGAAAAACGGATGACATTTGTTGTAATAACAATAATAATAAATTGTTTTTTTTTACATAGGCGTCGGTTCATTTTGTAGAGAAAGTTTATATCTTCATTTAAAAAAATCAAGGTGATATCTTCAATCGTTCTTGAGTTATCGCGGCAAAACTAGTACAAAATGCTGTTTCGAGAAAAGCGCTTTTTCAAGCGAAAAAATTGTGTTTTTTCGTTGCCCCCTTAAGGCTTGATTTGCATATTGTGCTACTTGCGATTGATATAAACATTTGAAATCTCATTTTTTCGTCTAGAATTGTATTTTTCGTGCAACTTAATCAGTACCTATGTTCCTTACTCCCAGACGACGGCTAGTGACCATTTTAGTTATTTATATAAGCATATAAAAATATCGAGGCCCGAATTGTAAATTGAGCTAGTGAATATATATTTTTTATTTATTGAAAGTATATAATGCAGGAGACGCCGTTGGGAGCATGATCTTATTTGGCCGTGGCCTAGAGAGTAGCTATAACTCCACGTGATAGTAGTGCCATCTGCTGTAAATATGACTCAACCAACGTTACCAAATGGCACCTGGACTATTACCATTGTAGTCGTTATCGGTCGAGAGGAAATCTTTTGCTTTCTATTTCCGTTTCGACGATACACTTAGGGTAACTAACTTATCGACAGAGGAATATCCTTTCCAATTATATCGGCCGTAATATTACGATGCGCTTCTCGCCATCTGCCGTGGATACTGCTCAACTAGGGCGCTCATTCAATTTGAAGTATGCAGATAGCTTGGACCAAATATGGCAAATTGAAAATGAAATGGGGAATCTTCGATATTGGTAATTTCTTTCGATTCGCAGTTCCTCGATTACCCGAAGAACTCAACGAATTATTTGCTATAATGGAAGTTCGTGAATTTTTCGATAATTCGATGCGCGCATTTTGACACCTGCTTCCTTTTTTTCTTGACACATATGACAATTGCAATAATGGAGAGGAAATAAAAACGAGTAAAGTAAAAAAATGTAACTTCTCTGTACAGTATCCGACACTTAATTCGCACCGAGTTTAATTATGAAAATCCCAGTTTTTTTGGGAAAAAAAATAAAAATCATAATAAAAGTGCAATGCATTTTGGAGTAAACGTTCAATTTAACATATTCTCACCAGAATTTGTTCTAAATATTCGTCAATGCTAAAATTCCCAGCAAATATATGTCGAGTGTAGCTAATATTTCACGGGCAGCAAAAAGCGGCGGCATTTAAGTTACTCATTAGCTGTTACTAGTGTAAGTCAAATAGTACGTTGAACCACTAACCCGATTCTAGTAAGTTACTAGAATTAAAAAATTAAGGCCCGGCCGATTTTTCCCGCTCATTAAATATTGCACTTGACGTTTTACCTTAAAATCCGCTACAAAATTGTTTAAAACAATTCCAACTTGTAAAAAACATCACGAAAATTAATATCGTAATGGGGCGGGGGGCAAGCTTTGGACAAAAAATTAGTTTTATCGTCGATTTCG
The DNA here is from genome assembly GCA_944452715.1 of Ophion slaviceki. Classification (NCBI taxonomy): domain Eukaryota; kingdom Metazoa; phylum Arthropoda; class Insecta; order Hymenoptera; family Ichneumonidae; genus Ophion; species Ophion slaviceki. The sequence continues at coordinate 75,775,136 of OX101783.1, forward strand.
TGTTTTATTTTTCGAATATTTCTAACACCCGAATAATTCATAACGAACATCAAAATGCAACGCAAAGAACGGAGTTAATATTACGACAAGTTAGCTAAGCACCAAGTCGAGCACAAGTTCCGGATTTTTAGCCTACACTACCAAATGTGTCGATGTTAAAAAACAAAACCCAAATCGTGGCTGGCCTTCTCTTCATTTCGCCTGGAGATTTCGGAAAAAAAAATAATCCATCGCGCTCCCACTCAGAACTGTCACAATACTTATTTCCCTCTTCGGCAATACGTGGTAGAATGACGAAAAAAAATTGTTTCTCGAGTCCATTTTTTCCCCGGACGGCGCACCACGTCCACCACGGAAGTGTCGCGAAGTTCGGCATGAAAAATTGATAACAGCGGGACGCAAACGGCGAATCGTGGTTGAACGATAAATTCACGCGAGCGCGGATACTCCGAGGAAGAAGCGAAGAAACGACGGCGACGACGGCGACGTCGACGACAAGGAAGAGAGGAGGTGGTTTGCAGTTGATGGGCAGAGATCCAGCCACCGTTACGAAAATAGCAACCCCTATTTTTATATCCCTCCCTCCCTCTCTCGCTCTCTCTTAGCACCGTCACTTTCGCTCTTTATTCTACAACTTACACCGAGCTGCAGCATTATTCACCGCTGGTGTAGGAAATTCACGGGAGTTGGAGGGTACACCGTGCGAGAGGCGAGCCCAGCGACGGCAGTGTTGCGTCGCCGGCTGGACCTCGGAGGCGACGAATTAACGAGTGACGACGAGGACGAGAAAGGCGAAGAGACAGACCTCCGTGAGGTCCCATGAGTGTGAGTGAATTCGAGAAATCCGCAAGCCCCGGTGATACAGTTGCGAAAAACGTAGCACTTTTTTTTAATTCGTTTACTTCACTTGGATTTTGATCGAGATCGGTGACGAGTGCGCAGGCGTCAATGACGAAAATTGGGAATAAGTGTAACGTTACAGTGAGTCGCGATTTGATTAGCCGTGTCCAGACTGGCCGAGTTGCCTCGCGAGGCAGCGTCGGTATGTGTGCCTCGGGCGAGGCAGCCTCAGTATGTATGCCTCGGGCGAGGCAGCGTCGGTATGTATGCCTCGGGCGAGGCAGCCTCGGTACGTATGCCTCGGGCGAGGCAGCCTCGGTATGTATGCCTCGGGCGCGGCAGCCTCGGGCTCGCGGTAAATCGTCATGAGGCCTCCTCGCGCGGCAAGTGCGATCCATAAGTAATTCGAGGCATGTCAGTATCCTCAAAAGCCCAAATGAGACCACACGTACGAGTTTTAGTTGTCACAGTAGCTTTTTTTGGTAATACATCGAAACTTAACGAAGGGTAAGAAAAGATAGTGTATCCGGAAGAAGATATTATTTTAAAATTGTATGAAATACGGAAATCGCCCGTTAGGAGAAACTGTCATTGGCAACACGGTGCATAATTTTACGAGGATGACGCTAGTGCTTGTAACACGTCCAGGGTGAGCGAGCGAATCATCACCGAGGCAGCTTTGCGCGTCGCGCAAACGAGACCCGAGCCAGCGCCGACCGCTCAGACCGAGGCACGTCCATATAGTCCGAGGCGGTGACGCGCGAGGCTTCCTCGGTTCTTGCCTCGGCCAGTCCGGGCGCGGCTGTTGATACGCTGATGCCGCTGGAAATGCGACGTAAAGAAGGTTCCGAAGGTCCATGACCTGGTCCGCTTGTTTCCGTTCCGTGATATCCGGTTCTCTACGATCCTCTTGGGATTCGGGGCTGAAAAGACTTCTGTGTGGATATAGACGCGTCGAGCGAGCCGGGGCCTCCTCGTCTAAATAAAGCCATCTCAATGGCAACTTTCCTGCCTGATTCTGTCATCTCGCTTTCTGCAGTTATCTTTTGCTACATTTTTCTTCGTTCCCACGGTCTCTCGCCGTTTCTTATCCCCCACCCCCACCCCCTTTCGTCGCTTCCCACCCTTGCCAAAGTCTGCCAAGTGTCGCGGATCCGCAATGGCCACAGTGCGTATCGGTGGTCCAAAGGATTCGTCAGCTCGTGACGAAAGTTGCGCGAAAAAAGTATGAAAAAGAGGGGGTGGATCGTGCGGTGTACTCCGATATCGCAGACGTCGCGACGACCCGTCACCCCGCTGTCATAATCGTATATTCCTCGGGTGGTTTGCTATTTGCGGACTTCCGCGTCGAGACACACTGCTGGTCAGACAAACGACACGCGCGACTCGTTTTCCAAAATGTGACGAAGCAGCAAGTCAAAAATACGAGAAAAATATTCTTCCCTGCCAAGTCAACTGGAATTGTCGGATGAGATTTTTCCGAAAAGCCATTCGGCTTTCTGTAGGCAAATGACAGCGTGACAGGCGGCTGGCGAGGGGGCACAGAAACATTGACGTAGGGCATGGCTCGTTCTTTTGGATCACTTTGGAGCGAAAATGTACGAGATTCTTGACTGACGTTTTCTTCCTCACAGGCATACTCATTGCAATTAGCAAGCATGTAAATCGTCCTTAAGGCGGAACCATGAATTATAAGGTCCGAAAAATCTTTTTGTTTGTTGCTTAAATCGATAAATTATCCAAGAATATATTTACAAAGTTACAGAGGCCAATTGTAAATATTTTTGAAGATACAAGGCCAAAAGCAGAGAAGCGATTGATATTGATATTTCCTCCTATTGAAAACTTTGAAGCGCGTTTTTTGCAGTTTTTATTTTCACGCTTTTTCCAAATTGGCGGGCGTGATAGCAACAAAACTAAACGACCTTTTGCATCAAACTAAAGTTTATTTTCTTCAGTATGAAAATCTCTTCAAAGTGAATTAGAAGAGTCGTTGAAAAAGTCTTTTTAAATCATTGTTATAGCACGTTAAAGTGTTTTTTTGAAACACATTTTTTTTCAAACCTGAGAAAAGTTATAATTTCACGATTTTTTCGGCTTTTTATTAAGGGGCCATACCAGTGTGAATGCTGAAAATTTGGGTGATTTTCGGGAATTTTTTGGAAGAAAATTACTCAATTAAATGTTTCCGAAAATTAAGAATATATTTCTCTATAAAAAACGCGTTTAAAGATTTAACTATCGATTTTTGCAAGATAAAATGATATTTACCATAAAAACTGCTAAGTATAAACGTAAAGTACAAAGTATAAACTGTCGAAAAAGGCAACAAAAAAATCGATTTTTTGAAAGTGTCACACTGGTATAGCCCCTTAATTCACCCAGGAGAAAATTATATGATAATTGAAAATTTTATTGGTTTATTTGGTTCATTCAAGAATTACGAGCTGCATCTTTCCCGCCGATTGGCGACTGCAGTGGCAAGACGCACATGGAATAGGCTGATAAATCTGCAGTAATTTATTGTTTCATGTTGAACATTTTTTTAAATACATTTCCAATATACATTTCCAATATACCTCAACGTTTACTGGGCCCACTTGTTTTTTTTTCTCTTCTAAAAAAGTTCGCGAAAAAACGCTTTTTTGGACCTCCTAATTGAGGCTCGCGCCTTAATGTGAAGCTCGTCGTTGCCTCCTTCCGCCCTAAGTGCCGCATCTTTTCGGACGTCGTTAGCGCCATCGCTGGTGAAGAAAATCGAGGAAAAGTAAATGTGGTACACGCTAACGATCGACACCCAAAAAGCATGTGGGATCGCGACATAGCACAGTTCGTTAGATCAAGAGACGCTTAAGGTTTATTCTTGGACGTTGGGTGCGAGCAACAGAGAGCGAGGGAAAGAGCGAGAGAGCATTGCTTTTCCTCAGTTTCACAAATAGACCGTCATCGGTCGCCTCTAACGCGGAGTATTCGCCACAAATGCTGTTACTCCGCTCTTCTCCCAAAGTCCAGAGCACCCAATCACGAAAACGGCGCGATCGATTATCGGGACTTGATGCTCTGCAATTTCTCCGATCAATCGCTACAGCCTCGAATTTTTGATGCTGGAAAAAAACTCATAAATCACATTCATAAATACAGACATCAACATCAACAAATAAGACTGGCGTCGTTATTGGGTGTTTCAGCGTAAATCTTCGTGGAGAGCACAAATTCATTCTACGATTATTCATCTTATTTACTTATAAAATAATTGAGATTTGATGGCGGCAAAGTTGTTAGAAACTTGTCGTAGAGATGGAGAGGCAGGAGGAGGAAAAAGAGGAGGAGAGATGTGTGATTATATACGGCGGTGTAATACGTAAGATCATAATATACACAAAAATGTTCGACGGAGCTGGTGTGCGTCTCAGCGCATTCGAAACACGCTTGAGACCACCCTACATATTCCCATATTTCGTTTTATTAATAGAACTAACGTTTTCGAGCGTATACACTTGATATACTGTACACAATTTGCACTCTCATTGGTATAGGTCTCGGAAAACAGTTGGCGAATTGCGTTCGAATGTGCACCTAATTAGCCGTGTCCAGACCGGCCGAGCTGCCTCGCGAGGCAGTCTCGGTACGTATACTTCGAGGGCAACAACCCAAACAAACGATGCGAGCGAGGCACGTCCAGATAGTGCGAGGCGGTGCCGCGTAACGCTGCCTCGGACTATGTGGACGTGCCTCGCTCGCTCGTTGCCGCGCTCGCGGCAGCCTCGGTTCGAGCGGTCGGTGGTGGCTCGGGTCTCGTTTGCGCGACGCTGTCTCCGACTATGTGGACGTTGCCGTTGAGGCACATTGAGGCATGTCCAGATAGTGCGAGGCAGTGCCGCGCGACACTGCCTCGGACTATGTGGGCGTGCCTCGCTCGCGGCAGCCTCGGTCCGAGCGGTCGCCGGTGGCTCGGGTCTCGTTTGCGCGACGCTGCCTCGGTCTATGTGGACGTTGCCGTTGAGGCACACTGAGGCACGTCCAGATAGTGCGAGGCAGTGCCGCGCGACGCTGCCTCGGACTATGTGGACGTGCCTCGCTCGCTCGTTGCCGCGCTCGCGGCAGCCTCGGTTCGAGCGGTCGGCGATGGCTCGGGTCTCGTTTGCGCGACGCGCAAAGTTGCCTCGGTCATGATTCACTCGGCCAATCTGGACGAGTTACGAGTACTACCATCATCCTCGTAAAATTGTATTGTCACATAAAAATGTGATTTCCGTATTCCATACGATTTAAAAATAATATCTTCTTCTGGATACATTATATTTTCTTACTTTTCGCTAAATTTCGATGTATTGCCAAAAAAACAACTACTATGGCAACTGAGACTCGTACATTGGGGCTTTTGAGGCATGCCTCGGCCAACTTATGGATCGCACTCGCTGCGCGAGGAAGCCTCATGACGATTTATTGCGAGCGCGAGGCTGCCGCGCCCGAGGCTGTCGCGCCCGAGGCTGCCTCGCGAGGCTGTTCGACTAATCTGAACGTGACTATTCCTATATACTTCTTCCCCAATCTCCCCTTTCCCATATTTATATATGTACGTGGTTTTAATTTTTTTTAATATATATATTATGAAGCCATTCATCGCTTTGTGATAGCGTCAATGTTAAGAACTACAGTAAGGTAGAGTAAGAATTACAGTATGAAACTGCAAGCTCGGAATTACCCTACCTCTAGCTTCGTGCCCGTATGTTGATTTACACTTTTTTTTCGTGTCGATTGTTCGCAGAACCCGGGAGCGGAAAGATGGCGACCGATGGCCATCTCAAATCCTTCGACTCGTCTACGAATGGCGCGTACCATGCCCCACTGGGTGGTGGTGAGTGGTCCGAGATTCGATAAATTTAAGAATAAACGCAAAACAATTGATAGTGTGTAGATAGATTTTTTGTCCCTAAGGCATTACCCCCACTCGCGATTTTGAAAAAATCGATTTTTTTTTATTGCATTTTTTTGAAGTATAAGTATCTGAGAATAACTTCTGTATGGGCCCGGAATAGATGACTCTATGTAAGTTTACAGAAAAAAATATTTTCTTCGTGTAAACTGAAATTGAAACTTTCAACGCGTTTTTCTCAAAATGGCATTTCTGAAGTCGGTGACCAAGATTACTCGAACACTAATGAACCGATCTTCTTGAAATTTTGCAGGCTTATTTAATACATAAAAATGTAGTCTTTAATCGTTCGATTTTTTTTTCGTTAAAATCGAACCATTAACTTTGACTGTCCGCCATTTTGTGAAAAATGAATATTTTTTTAAATCCTTCGATTAAAGACTAGTTTATACTTATATTTGACTAAATCCATCCGCATTTTTTTTCAGATGATCCACTTCGCCGCTATGTTGGTCACCGCAAACCGTGTATATAAAAACATTATTTCATTGACGGCCATTTGCCACTAAACAATTTCATATTTTTCAATAAAAAAATTACTGAAAGTTCTTCAAGATGTGTTCTTTAAGATGGTATATTGATCGATTAAAAAAGTTTTGTAGTTTTCTTTAAAAAAATTCATGAAAAAGGCCTTTTTTTGCGCTACAAGTGGGGGTAACGCCTTAATGCGTTTGAATATTGTAATGATGCGGAACTGAATAATTAATGAATAAATAGATAAAGTACAAAAATCTACAGGTCACAATTTTCAATTTAGAACAAAAAACGACAAAAAATTGAAAAAGTTGTCACAATCTAGTGAAGGTTGTAGGATTTTTGAGAAATATTTATTTTTACAAAAATGGCGTCAATATGAAGGATTTTTTTTGTTCATGAAAAAATCCGTCAAGAATCGGTAATAGAATCGTTAAAATTTCCCCCACATAAAAGGTTTTGGACAGTTAGGGAAACATTTGAGTTAATAAAAAAATGAAACAAAAAAATTCAGAAGGTGTTACCCCTTAACGTTTATGGTTATAAAAAATCGTATTTAATGTTTGTTTTTGACAACCCAAACAAACAAACTCACGTGTTCTAAACACTTTAAGGATGCAAATTATGTTTCAAAAAATCGTATTTTCCATCGTGATGAGCTGTAACCTGTCCTTAAGGCGAGAGCTCGGATTAGAAGATCCGAATTTGATATATTTAATATTGATATTTACTCCTATTGAAAACTTTAAAGCGCGTTTTCTCCAGTTTTCATTTTCACGATGTTTCCAAATTGGCGGTCGTGATAGGAAAAAAAACTAAACGACCTATTGAATCAAACCAAAGTTCATTTTCTTCAGTACGAAAATCTCTTCAAAGTGAATTAAAAGAGTCGTTGAAAAAGTCTTTTAAAATAGTTTTTATGGCACGTTAAAGTGTTTTTTAATACATTTTTTTTAACCTGAGAAAAGTTATGTCATTTTTCTTAATTCACCCGGAAAAAAAATATATGACAATTGAAAATTTTATTGATTTATTTGGTTTGGATGGAGTAGGCTGATAAATCTGCAGTAATTTATTGTTTCATGTTGAACTTTTTTTAATACATTTCAATTATGCATGAAAAGATACCTCAATGTTTACTGGGCTTACATGTTTTTGTCCCTTCTAAAAATATTCCCGAAAAAACGCTTCTTTTGGACCTTCTGATTCAGGCTTCCGCCTTAAGGGATCATCACAGTGCAACGAGTGCAAAAATAGCTGATTTTCGCGATTTGTTTTCGATGGTTAAAATACGCTAATCAGTCTGATTATTTTTATCTCAAATCAAAGCACTCGTGAAGACCAGAAAAGACATTTTTAAACGTTTATATTGATTTTTTTTTACATTTTTTAACAGTTGAAAATGTCTTAAGGAAAGGTGTCCTCACGGTGTACACGGTAGTGGTCGTAAATATCATCTAAAATAAAATTTGCAAAAAGATTATTAATCAGTGTGAAAGCCGCTAACCTGCGATGGAGGTTTTTTAAAAATTAAAATTGCCATAATGGTGGTGTTTTGAAAAGAAAGTATCACATACAGCCGGTTTTTCGAAAAAAAATTTAATTTTTGAAAAAGTTTCCATAGCAACATGAAGAATGTTGTGTCAACATTTGAAACCGATAGCTTGAAAACCCTTCCTTTGAGAATGTACACCGTTTTGCAAAACGACATTTCGAGCTGGTCGAAACCCTTTTTCCAAAAATGGCCGTAGAAACCGGAATAATTCGAATTTCGACCCAAAAATTAAAGCATGTTTAGAACCGTCTATACTATCAGATAATGCAAAAAAAAATCGATTTTTTGAAAATTTTATACTGTGATGATCCCTCAAGGGGTGAGATGCAGTCGGTGGCGTGAAAAAACGAGCATTTGCAATATTTTTTTTTATAGCAATTGAGTTTGTTTCACAAAAGTGGTTACACAGACTTTTTATGTTATGTTTCAACTTGACTTGTACAAATTTTTAAAGAAAAATATTGATTATTTATAAAAATGTCGCTATCTTTGTCGGACCCCCTTCGGCATGTAGTGCTTTGCGGTGACCATCATAACAGTTTACATGATCATCTGAAATTAAAAAAAAAAATTAGTTTAATAATAAATCTAGTCCTTAATCGAAGCTTTTTTTTCAAAAATTAACAAAATGGCGGTTTCCGACAGATAACTTTCGATTTTCAACCAAAAGATCGCTCGTTTATTGTTAAAAAAAATAGACATTTTCAACAAAAATGAAAATCCTTCGATTAAGGACTAGTTTTTAATGCTATCAATAAGCACACCAAATTTCATCAAAATCCATAGAGTGGTTTTTGAATTATAGTGGTCACCCACTTGAAAAACATAGTTTCGAGAAAAACGCATTTGAAGTTTTTCGATGTGGATACGGTATTATATGTTCGTGAAATTTTGAGCTCGATAGATAAAGCTAAACTTTTTTTAAATGTATTTTGATCCGCTGAATCCGAATATCACAATTTTTGCCGAAAAGTCGAGCATCCAATTGTTTATAGCCAATTATTAAAACAATTTTTCAAAAAATTAAAGTTTTTCGGGATGAATTATTTTTTTTAAACATTTTGGGCAATTTTAAAACGAAATATTCTTTATAAAATTTTCCTAAAGTTCGTAGTTTTCGAGAAATCATTTTTTTGAAAATTTATGAACGAGTTTTCTGATTTTACACGTGTTTTAAGTATAGAAATACTTATTAAAAAAATATTTACATCGAATCATCAATGCCAGGCCCATACAATAGGGCTTCTGCCGATGTGGAAGCTTCCAAAATATCAATTTGTTGTTGTCTTTGAAGCATTCTGCCTTCCCGGGTATTATTGTTTGCGCGTTTGTCAGCCACGTCCATACGTTGAGAATAGACGTGGCCCCTTCACTAATTGTAGGATATCCCGGAAACTATTCATCGAAATGATCGATTGACTTGAAATTTTCAGGGAATATTTGCGAAACATCATACTTCAAGAAAATGTATTTAAAAAATCGATTTTTTGAAAATTCCGACTGCATCTCACCCCCTAACTAGCAGCAGCAGCAGCCAGGGCGATCAACGCAGGACGTTCCATTGGGCGCTCGACGACCACCAACGCCACCTAGATCACCACCGCCCTCGTTGACCGGCGACTGCGGCGATCCCGATTACGAGGTCATCGAATTCCCGGTCCGATCGCACAGCTCCACCGACCCCAACACCCCCAAAGCCCCATCAACCTCATCAACCCACAAGTTTCCACATGTGGACACAAATGCGCACTCCTCGATGAATCCCGCCAATCAACAGAAATGCGCCCTCTGCGGCACGAAAGTCTTATTCGCCAGATGCGACACGTGCAACGAGTCCTATTGCGAGACCTGCGACGACGTCAACCACAAACATCCGAAGAGACGCGGCCACACGCGTCGCCGAATCGTCATTCAGCATCAATCGAGTGACCATCCGTCGGTAATGTCGAACAACGACGGTGGCGCGTCGTCGGCGAGCTTCAGAACGAGGCCGCCTCTGCCACCGAAGGGCGAGACCCAACCAAATCCACCGCCTGTTCCGCCACCGAGAAGAAATCGTAGAAATACTCAGGTAGGCTGCGTTCTCGCGTAATCCGAGCCCCGCGTCGACTACACCGATCGGATTATACAACGTTTATACAAACCCAAACAAACCCAAACAGTCAGAGTAGAATATGCATGAATATCGCGCATTTCATTGAAGAGGGCGCATCGAATTCTCCTGGAGAGAATTCCGGAGGCGAGGTTATTTCAAATGCATCGAAAATCGTCGATGTAGTTCATCGTTTGTTCAACATGTTTATCGAAGAATCTTATTGCGATAGTCACGGATTCAGTATTTTTGAAAAGACGTTCATTGAACTGACGTTTTTGATTTTTTGTTTACTTTATGATTTCTAAGGGCGGACACCACCACGGGCCGAAAAAGGTCGTTTTCCGATTTTTTTTGCCTTCTATTAGGGGTACAAGTAAGCTTCAAGGGGTCTTCTCACTTTGAACGCTAAAAAGGCTATTTTCATGAATTTTTTCGATAGGTTTATTTTATAGATATTGATATAAAAGTTGTTACACTTAATAAATACACCTTCGGAATACATAATAATTTTTTTAAATATATCTATGTAACCTAAATAAACTTTAAACGCGTTTTTCTCGAAACATTTTTCGACGGCTTGTTGATAAAATCTTCGAAACTACTGAACTCAATGAAATTTTATGAAATTTGTATCTTATGAAACTCAATGAAATTTTATGAAATTTACCTTATGAAATTTTAACCACATATTCTTTACAACTATAGCTATATCGAATATCAAGGATTCTTTTAAATTTTGATATTTACTATTTTTTTCGCAAAAAACGGTGAAAAAAACACGTTTTCTCACTTTGGACGCTAAAAAGGCTACTTTCATGAATTTTTTTGATAGGTTTATATTATAGACATTGATATAAAATGTGTTACACTTAATAAATACACTTTCGAAATACATTTAAAAAAAATGTATTTACTCAAGTCACTATTTATAGACGAAAATGGTAGTTAAAAAAATGTCCTAAACAATTGTAGGTCTGCGCTGTTGATGAAATCTCGGAGATGGATCATCCGAAACAAAGAAATCAAACGGTTTCAGATTCAGTATGTTAATGGCTATAGCGCATTTCATACGATTTTTTATATACACAAAAAAACAAAAGGGCTGACATTTTTCTAAAAAAAAAAAAACGTAGTTGTAAAGAATATGTGGTTGAAATTTCATAAGAAAAATTTCATAAAATTTCATTGAGTTTCATAAGATAAAAATTTCATCAGGTAAATTGCATAAAATTTCATTGAGTTCTGTAGTTTCGAAGATTTTATCAAACAGTGAGAGTAGTATATGCATGAAGATCGCGTATTTCATTGAAGAGGGCGCATCGAATTATCCTGGAGAAAATTCCGGAGACGAGGTTATTCACATGCATCGAGAATAGTCGATGTATTTTATAATTTTTTCAACATATTTATCGAAGAATCACATTGCGATAGTCGAAACTTCAGTATTTTCAGTCACACTTCAACCTAAACAAACTTCAGTATTTTTGGAAAAATATTCATTGAGCTGACATGTTTTTTAGTTTACTTTATGATCCCCAAGGGCGGACATCACCACTGACCGAAAAAAGGTCGTTTTTTTCTTCAATTTTTTGTCTCCTTAAGGGTGTCTCAAAATGATCTGACATTTTAGTAGTTTTAGAGTTCGAAAAAGCTATGGTGTTCATACTTCGATAACATCAGACGTGCTGAAAACTAAAGCGTAATGATCACGCTTAACATGAAAGTTAGGTTGTGGTCCGATGCGATTTAATACTAGTAAAGCCCTCTGTTGTAAATCTTTCAAAACTCACTTGTACCCCGATTATTCATTTGGGATTTGGAAAAAGGTATGGCATTAAGCATACATTGAACTTACTTCGTGTAAATATTTGTTGAAAAAAAATTAACGATTAACAACGTTATTGAGGTATAATAAAGCCTCTGTAGAAAAAAATTCGTCCAACAGCTGGGATCGATAACTTAACTTTGGTCTCAAAAATAAAAATAAATACATTTTATAATCCATATAAATGTAGTTGTCATTGTGCGAAGCCATGTTTCAATTTTTTTCCACAAAATAGCGGGGTTAAAAAAAGTGTAATTTTGGTGAAATTTTTACTTATATTCGGGGGATTAACCCTTGGTTTTGTTTGCGACTTTTTCTCGACAATTTTTTTTGCATGTTGCCATCTCATTTTCGATATAATAATTTTTGGCACGGATTATGCAATACTTAAAGTATGTTCATGAATTTTTTCATCGTCATGCCACTGATACGCTTGTCACATTGGGTCAGATTGGCCCAGTGTGACAAACATGTTTCTCCAGTAAGTGTGAGAACGAAAGGTTAAAAAATACTAAACAAAATAAGAAAAACGGCTACGTACAACAATAGCTGCTATAATAACGGAATTTAAAAAAATATGTCCTATTGAAAATCAGGCAATTATAAAAAGAGTCAAGATTTCGGCCAGGTCGAGAAAATCCGTTTCGACAAAAACGCGATTGAAAGTTTCAGTATACGTAAATCGTTGCGCTACCTATCTTCGCTAAATCGTCAGTAACTTGATAAATTTTCAATATTTTAGTTTAAATTCTTTTTCACATATTCTCGGATGTGTATACTTTGTGAAAATGCAACAGAAAAATCGTTTTTTTGATCCGTCACAGTGGTGTCTCGCCTTATAGTAATAGAGACGAAAACCCAGCACTTCTTAGCGTAGAATATGAATTTTTGACTGAAAGAAGACGGTTGCATACTGAAAGTTACTCCAACAAAATGGTGCACCTCAGCTCGCCCAACCCTAAGAAATAGGGGTTGAAAACTTAAAAATCGCCGTATCTCGATAATTAATAGTCCGAGCAAAAAATGTTTCAAACAATAATTGTTTGGAATAATGAAATACGTATAAAGTTATCTGACATCCAATCCCCTATCTTTCAAAATAGCGGCACAAAAATACGAGAGCACCACTGTTTTTTCGAATCATTTTTGTGCCGCTATTTTCAAAGATAGAGGGTTGGACGTCAGATAACTTTATACGAATATTATTATTCCAAACAACTTTTGTTTCAAACTTTTTTTCATCGGGATATTAATTATCGAGATACGGCGATTTTTAAGTTTTCAACCCCTATTCCTTAGGGTTGGGGCGAGTTGAGGGGCAACATTTTATTGGGGTTACTTTCAATATGCAACCATTTACCTTCAGTCAAAAATTCATATTCCATGCTAAAAAGTGTTGGGTTTACGTCCTTTTACTCGACTATTAACCCTTTAAAGCATACATTTTTCTTTACGTGCAATTAGCTTGAAATTTTGTACTCGGGGGTTTTTGGGGTCGCTGATTACGAATCTCCACTTAAAATTCGGGAATTCAAGATGGCGGATCCAATATGGCGGACCTTAAATGCAAAACGTCCTTTGATGATAGCGAAAGTTGGTACTCAGGGGTTTTCGGGGTCGCTGATTACAAATCTGCACTCAAAATTCGAGAATTGAAGATAGCGGATCCAACATCGCGGACCTTCAATGCAAAACGTCGCTTGATGATAGCGAGAGTTGGTACCCGGGGGTTTTCGGAGTCGCTGATTACAAATCTGCACTCAAAATTCGGGAATTCAAGATGGCGGATTCAATATGGCGGACCTTAAATGCAACACGTCGTTTAATGATACCGAAAGTTGGTACTCGGAGGTTTTTAGGGTCGCTGATTACAAATCTGCACTCAAAATTCGAGAATTCAAGATGGCGGATTCAATATGGCGGACCATAAATGCAAAACGTTGTTTGATGATAGCGAAAGTCGGTACTCGGGGGTTTTCGGGGTTGCTGTTACACGACATAAGCTCTCCAAAAAAATAGATCATCAAATTTGGAAAAAATTCTATAGTTTTTGCCATTTACAGCCGCCATATTGGATCCGCTATTTTCAATTTGACGGTTTAGACTTCAGATTCGTATTCAGTGGATCAAAAACCAAGTTTTCAACTGCTCAGATTAGTCGTAATCAGATTTATCATGTAAAAAGTTCGTTTGTTTGCACTTTCGTTTTTGGTGACACCCGCTACGTGAAAAATAAAAAAAAATATTTGAAAACGAAGTTTTCAACTGCTAGATTAGTCGTAATCAGATTTATCATGTAAAAAGTTCGTTTTGTTGCACTTTCGTTATTGACGACACCCGCTACGTGAAAAATGAAAATTTAATAGTTATGTTTTAGTAGTTATCAAAGTCCTAGGAATCTTGAAACGCATTTACAACCGCCATATTTAATTAAACAACACTTTTGAATCGTCAAAATCTGAATTGAATTAGGTATAACACCAGTGTTACACTATGCCGCAAAGGGTTAAGAATATAACCTCGCCTCTCCGGTAAAAATTAACAAAACGATTGATAAAATCAAGAGAGATGTTGGGTACTTTTGAAAATTATATTTATATACGAATGCGTCACACCGAGGCCACGATATCGAATTTTACTTGAAACATTATATACATACATATGTACCTATATATATATATATCTATATATATATATATATATATATATATATATATATATATATATATATACGGCAGAAAAATATCCTATGCTTGCCCCTTGAAAGTACTTCAATTACCGTTCACATTGTTTTTATGACTTTTCGACTGTGTATACATTTGGCACAATATAAACAAAAAGAGTACACATGGAAAAAATTGCCCAGGAACATGTATATACATTACTCCATACACGATGAAGAGAAAGATCCCTTCTCGAAACATCGAAAGCTCCAATGTAATAGTTAATTAATATAATTAACGAATTGTCAGAAATCCATACAGCGCGTGTGAAAAAATCCTTCCCGCCGATGTTGGCCTTCCCAAAGCTTCGACACGACAATTTTTTATTGTTTGGTTGAACGACTCGTCTTTGTCGTTGTCGTCGTCGTCGTCGTCGTCGTCTTCGTCGTCGAGGAAACGGCGCGTCTGTCTTCAGCTTCGAAGCCAACAGTTAATTTTCTTCCTCACACAGTTTTCACAGAAACAACAAAAAAAAGCAACGGTGCTCGAATGGAATAATATGCAAAAGTTTTTTCGGTACTCGTACGTAGGGAAGTTCGCCGATTAATCGAGAGATTGCGAAGCAGTTGAGCGATAAGAACGGAAGTATGAAAAGAGCAGGCGTAAATCATCAGACGAGACCGCTGCCAATGACGCCGAATAGTCCGTCAACGTTGACAGCTGCGAGATCGGCGCAATCGCTGGTGAATCCCGCGACCGGCGATGTCGCGTCAACGGGAATGGACAAAATGTCGACCCTCCAAGTAATTATGAGAAGATGGCGGATTGATTGAGGGGCTATACCAGTGTGGACGCTGAAAATTTGGGTGATTTTCGGGAATTTTTTGGAAGAAAAGTACTCAATTAAGTGTTTCGGAAAATTAAGAATATTTTTGGCTATATTTGACCTATATTACTACATTTTTTCATAGAATAAAATTGAGATCCAAGCGACTTATGCGCGGCCTTCGGAGGCGCAAAAAAAAGTTCCTCCACTGCTGACATGATTCCGGCCGATTGAGTGGCTGAAACCGAAAAAGGAAAAAAATGTCGTTAAACTGGAAGGTATTTCCTGTACAATGACGTAGCATTTTCGAAAAATATCGAAATCTAACAAAATGACGTAGTTATGAAAAAAATCTGTTTTCTTGCCTATAAAATGGTCGTTTTTTTTCAATGCTAAATCGTCATTTTTTATCCAATCAAAAATATCCTACGCCATTGTAGAGTAAATATATTCAAGAGTACTCAGTTTAAATTTCAAGTCAATCGGATAATTGCTCTTTGAGTTACAATGTCAGCAAATTTGAAAAATCTAATTTTGAGAAAAACGCGTTTCAAGATTTAACTATCGATTTTTGCAAGATAAAATGATTAGAGATACGGCCTTGAAATTTTTACAGGATATTCTTGAAAGTAAGAACTGTCGAAAAAGGCAAAAAAAAATCAATTTTTTGAAAGTGTCACACTGGTATAGCCCCTTAAGGCCTTATATACACGATTTTTTAGGCAAATTTTTAGAAAGTGAAAAATTTCCTCAAATAATTGTTAATAACAAATCAGCTATGCAATATAAAAAAAATCCTACGTACTTCCATAGACCATGTATTTTTCAAGATATATTCAACATTTCAAGTGATCGGTTGAAAATTGTCTGAGTTATGTTTCCGGCCAACATAAAATATACAGTTTTGAGATAAACGCTGCACAGCCGGCATTTTGAAATTAATCGCTTTAAAAAAATTATTGTATGCAGTCACTGACATGTATGATAAATACCCTTTTTGTAATCTCGATTTATTTTGTAGTTTTTCTGAAAAAAAAATACCCAAAAAGCCTATTTTTTCGGCCTCTAGAGTGGCCTCACCCCTTAAGCGGTCCTCTCACTTTAGATGCTGAAAAAGGCTATTTTCATGATTTTTTTGATAGGCTTATATTATAGCTACTGATATAAAAGTTGTTACACTTAATAAATATACTTTCGAAATACATTTTTTTTAATTTCATGAATTTTGGTAACCCAAACAAACTTTAAACGCGTTTTTCTCGAAACAACGTTTTTCGAAGGTTGATAAAATCTTCGAAACTACTGAACCGACCCTTATGAAATTTTAACCACAAAATTCTTTCACAACTATAGCTATAGCACATATCAAGGATTTTTTCAAATTTCGATATGTACTATTTTTTGTTCTCGAAAAACGGTGAAAAAAGCACTTTTTTCGAAAAATGCCCGCCATTTTGTTATTTTTGCATAAATAAAAAATCGTATGATATGCGCTATAGCCATTAACATACTGAATCTAGAACCGTTTGATTTTTTTGTTTCGGATGATCCATCTCCGAGATTTCATCAATAGCGCAGACCTACAATTTTTTAAGGACATTTTTTTAACTACCATTTTCGTCTATAAATAGTGACTCAAATAAATAATTTTTTTAAATTTATTTCGAAAGTGTATTTGTAAAATGTAATAACTTTTATATCAACGTCTATTATATAAACCTAGCAAAAGATTCATGAAAATAGCTTGTTTTTAGCGTCTAAAGTGAGAGGACCCCTTAATCGGCTATCCTTATGCGATTTTTTTCGCCCTTTTAGGAGAGATATCGGAAGTATCAGGAAGCCATGAGAGCCCAGGATGCGAACAGAAGAAGATTACCGAATTCGTCGCATCAGGATACGAACAAGGAAACAGTAGCAAGTCCTAGACCAATGAACGTCACCAGCCCGAGAAATAGCTTTCCGGGATCACCTACTCCACCGCCACCTCCTCCTAGAAACATGATGCAGTCGGCGAGCGTCTGCGACTTGTCGTCATCCCACTTGTGGAATCCTGCCATGCACCAGGTGATTGTCATTGTTATTATTGTTTTCGAGAGAAAAATCCATGGTGTTTACAACAAACGCCCATGGTAAAAGAGGGCATAGTAAAGTTCGTTATAGTTTATTGACACCGCAATCATAATATGTTTAACACGACTATTCGCGAAAAGTATACCTACACTGAGAAAAAAACTAATTGAATGAAAAAATATATTGGTTGATCCAAATGAATGTACTGCTGCGGAGTGCCACCGATATATGAGATTGTTACAATACTATATAATTATATGTATGTATGTCTTTATTTCGTGGTATACCCTCTCAGGGTGTTTACACAGGTATCCCCCCACTACATAACCAGTCCCCTTTTTTGTTTTACTTTCCTTTCGCACGCACTTAAATCTAAATACATTCTATTTGAGTTTCTTCTTTTA
Source organism: Ophion slaviceki (assembly GCA_944452715.1). Lineage (NCBI taxonomy): Eukaryota > Metazoa > Arthropoda > Insecta > Hymenoptera > Ichneumonidae > Ophion > Ophion slaviceki. The sequence goes on from OX101783.1 coordinate 75,792,824, forward strand.
CATAAAATATTTAGAAACTACCCTTACAAACTACTTATATTCTCTATCTATTCCTATGTATATTTCCTTTTCTATCTCTTTTCGGTTTTGATCACCTTCTCAAATTGCCTTATGTATGTACCTAGTGGTTCCGCCGGTCCCTCCTTCAACGCCACTTCTATTCTCCTATTTATCTCCTCTCTTTCTCCATCCCCTAACCACTTTTCCAACTCCTCCACTATTTCTTTTTTAATTTTTCCCTTTATTCCTTCACACGTGCATATGTGGACCAAATCTTCTATTTCTTTTTCGCAGCTCCTGCACTTATTGTCGCTATATCCCTTGTTGCCTTCCTTCCCCACATTCCCGCATCTGAGTCTTGCCCATGTCTCCTTCATTCCCGACGTTGTGTTTCCCTCCTCCCAATACTTTTCTGCTTCGACCGTTTGTTTTCTATTCTTGTATTGTACGCAGTACGTGGATTTTTCGATTTTGATCCAATCCTGCTGGATTTCCTGATCTATTTTTGTTTTCTTTCCTCTTTCTATTATTTCCTTCAATTCCCTTGTATCATTGTTTGCAATGGCCATCCACATTCCTCCCTCTCCTACTTCCTCCATCGCTTTTTGCACCTCCCTTCCCCATTTTGTTGGGTTTCCATTTATAACTCCTCTCGCTTCCTCTTTTAGGCATTTTCGGGGCCATCTTTCCTCCCCCATCTTCATGATTACCCTTAAATAATTTGCCGCTCTCTGCCATGTTTCCGTTGATATACTTCTACGTCCCGATTCCCTTCGCCAGATGTAGTTTGGCGTATTTTTATTGATGCCCATTGCCATTTTTGCATATCCTCCTTCTAATCTCTCGACTACTTCTCGTCTCTTCCAGCCCCACACCTCGCTCCCATAAAGCAAACCACTTCTGACTATCGCATCCATCAAGTACATCCTTCTCTTTAAACTATTTATCCCGGCCCTTTTGAAAGTACCCCAGGTCGCGTTGGTAGCTCTTTTTATTTTCCCCGTTAGGTTATTCAGATGTTTTTCAAATGTATTCCCGGTCGAAAATACTACCCCCAGATATTTATATTCTTTGACTATTTCCAATTCCTCCCTCCCATACTTCCATTTTTGGTTTTCCTTGTTTCTGCCTCCCTTTTTGAATCTCATTATTTTTGTCTTTTGGATGTTAACTGTTAACCTATTTCTTTGTACATATTTCTCTAGTGATCTCAGCATTGCAGCCAGCCCTTCCTCTTCGTCCGACACCAGCACGATATCATCTGCAAATTTGAGTGCGAATATTTTCTCTCCTCCTATTACCGTGCCCCCTTCGTTCTTTGTCACCCATATTTTGTCCATGTCCTCTATGAATAGGCTAAAGAGGGAAGGGCTCAGAGGGCACCCCTGCCTCACGCCTTTTACCGTCTCGAAGCGTTCCGTGACCCCTCCCCCTGTGATTACCTCGTTTATACTTTTTTCGTATATTTTCTTGATCATCCGGAGCAGCCTTCCTTTTATACCTAGTTCTGTTAGTTTCCTGATAAGCAAGTCCCTATCGATCGTGTCAAATGCCGCTTTAAAATCCACAAACGCTGCAAATAGCTTCCCCCCTTTATTCTTGAGTTTATTGTTTATCAAGGCATTTAAGACAAACACGTGGTCCCTCGTCCCCCTCCCGCTCCTAAAGCCTGCCTGGCTCTCCTTCAACACCCCCTTCCCTTCCAACCAGCATCTAAGCCTCCCCGTTATAATATTGGCTAACAATTTGTATCCTGTGTTGAGAAGTGTGATCCCCCTATAGTTTTTCACGCAGTTGACATCTCCATTCTTGTATATCGGGAAGATTCTCCCCACTTCCCAACCTCTCGCTAATTCCCCCTCATGCCAAAACTCATTCAAGATATCCTTAACTTCCTTATATCCATCCTCCGTCATAGCTTTCAGGAATTCGATCGGTATTCCGTCTTCCCCGGCAGCTTTTCCATTTTTCATACCTCTTAGTGCTTTTTCCATTTCCTTCATGTCAATTTCTCTATTTGCTCTTTCTATCCAGATGTCCTCTCCCTGCTCTTCTTCCCTTCCCCTTTGTTCCTCACCGCTCTCCCTAACATCGCTGGTTTTTGCTCCCAACAAATCGACAAAGTACTTCTTCCATTCTTCCTTGCTAATATGTTTCCCTACGTTTGCTCTTCGTGGTCTAAAGGGTCTGATCGCTTTCCAAAGGTCCCCCACCTTCTTACACCTTTCCACTATTTTCCACTTTTCTTCTAGGCTCTGTCTTTGTGTTAGTTTCTGTATTCTTTTTAGCTCCCTCCTTGCTTCCTTTAAACTCTCCTTCGAGTTTTCTCTCTCGTTCGGTGTTTTCCCCTTCAGGTATTTTTTCAGCCATATCCATACCAATTTCCTTTGTTCTTTTATTTCTGCCGTTACCTTCCTTTGCCTTTGCTTATTTTCCCTTATCCTCACGATCATCCCCACTTCTTCCGCTGTTATTTCTATAACTCTTCTTAATCTCTCCCACCTTTGCCCCCCACCTTGCACCGTATCCGTTTTCGTCCAGTTCTCCCTGAATTTCTCCTCGTACTCTGTCCTTAACTGTTCTTTCCACCTGAGCATTTTGACTTCGTTCCCGCCCCCCTCCTTTCCCATTAATGAACTCTTTCTTTGTTGCGATTTCATACTGATTGTCAATGGTAGATGGTCCGATTCCATTCTGATTTCTATTTTCATTTCCTCGATTATATACTCTTTTCCTCCGTTAACAATCAGGTAATCTATTACCGACCCCTCTTTTTCTTTTTCTCCGACATAGGTGTACTGTCCTTCCCAATCACCTTCGCAACGCCCGTTTAATATTACCAATCCATTATTATTGCAAAAATTCAAAAGCTTCCGTCCCTCCACATTTTTTGTCTTATCTTTGGATTTCCTTTCTCCTTCTTCGTCTTCTCTGTCACCAAGGAACCCCCCTTCTTCCCCCGTTCTTGCATTCCAATCCCCGACCAAAATCACATTCTCGCCCTCTTCCTCTATTTTTTCAACCACCTCGGTCAGTTCCGGCGTCAGTTTCCCGATTCCGCAATTGTTATAAATTGTTACGATGGCAACTCTTTCCTCTTCCTTCCCCAGTTTTATCCCTTTTATTATCAAGCCTTCTTTCCACCGCGTAGCTTCCGTTTTTTGTGCCAAATTCTCCTTAATCCCCACCAGTTGCCCCCCCATCGCTCTTCCTTTTTTATTTTTCCTTATTGCCGGTTTTGTGTACCACTTAAACTTTTTGTCTAACGCACTTATAATTTTGTTCTCGTTCTTTTCCTCTATCCACGTTTCCTGTAACGCAATAATATCATTTTTTTCCAGGAATTCCCACGCTTCGTTAATTTTTCTCGCCCCCGCAATGTTCCACGATACCATTCTAATAATACCCTTCGTATCTCCTACTGCTTTCTCGAAACCCCCGAAAGGCTCGAAACCCCCTTCCCCCTGTGTCGTCCGGTCTTCTCAGTCTTCTGTGGTCCTCTTCCCAGTCGCCCTCTAACTCGTTCCACCGGCACCATCTCCCGTTGATTCTCATTTTCTGGTGTCCGGTTTGTATCACATCCCCTCGCCTTTTCCTTTCCTCCGCCGTTGCCTCAATCCAACGTTGCACTTCTCTCTCCCTGTAGGTCCAGTCATCAGTGATACGTAGCTCTCCGCCCCCTCTCCTGTAGTTCCATTTCATGATTTCCGCCTTATCTCTCGTTCCCCCCAAGGTCACTATCAGACCCTTTTCTGTCCAAAACCAGGTCTTGATGATAGGTCTCACCCCTGCCTGCCGATGAATTCTTGCTCCGATGTCCTGCCTCGAAATTCTGCTCCCGCATCTTATGCCACGTATGACGATATTTGCTCTTCTTCTGCTTCTTTCCTCCTTTTCTTTCTCCCATTCGGCCTTTCGCATGCTACCCGGGTGCTTCAGCTGACCTCTGTTCTGTTGTTTTCGGGGCTCCTTATCTTCTTCTCCATTCCTCCTGTTTTCTCTTCTCTCCGTGACGAGACACGTCAGCTCCGCGTCACTAACCAGACTTAAGTTGTCCATATCACCATTTAACTTATTGCCCCCGTTTTGGTTCTTGTCCTTTTCCCCCCTCACATTCCCATTTTCGTCTTTCTTCCTGTTTTCTTGCGCTTGAGTATTAATTGTTTCCTGTTCATTTCCACAGTTCCGCAATTTTTCCAACCTTAGTTCATTTTGCAGCGTCTCTATTCTGCCTTCTAGTGCCTCAATTCTCAGGTCTTTGTTTATGCACTGCACCTCCCACTTTGACTCCTCTGCCCACCACCTGGCTTGCATTATTGCCAGTTCCTCCTCTAATTTCCTCTTCTCTTTTTCGTTCTCTTCCAACACCTCCTTCACTGTTTTCACCACAGTTTGCAGTTCCTTCCGTATCATCTCTTTCCACGTGTTCTCCAACCCTCTTTTCCATTCCTGTATCGCTATCTCGATTCTCTGTTCCGTGTCTTGATGCTCCCCTCCTTCTGGTTGCGTCCACGGCGTCTCGAAATGTTCCGCTCCTGCTCTCTCCTCTTCGATGCACGGCGGATCTCGAACCGTCTTTCTTCCCCCATCTCTTTCTCGCTCTGTCCTTTCCCCCTCCACTCCGTCAACGACCACGGGGCCTTCCGGTTCTTCCTCTGTCTTTCTCCCGCCCTCCCCAATTCCTTGTTGATGCGCATTCCCATCCCGACGCTCTCTCACTTGGTTTTCCGGCGATCTCAGTAATTTGCTTTTTGAGAGAAAAGCTTCATCTTCCTTTATTTCCTCCAGCTCTCCGTCGGGATCGTCTTCTCCGTGCTCAACCTCCCTCTCCATCCAATTCGGCACTAGAAACTTGTCCAGGCTGTTGATTGGTGCCTTCCCTTTCCCTTTTTTGTTGAGCGCGCCCGGTGGTCGTCCTCTCTTCCTCTTACCGGCCGTCTCCGGTTCTACAGCTTCTTCGTTCTCCCGCCGCAACTCCTTGCTGGCGCTCGCGTCGTTCCTCTCCACTTCTTCCATCTCACTCTTTTCGCCGTTTTCACCTAACCTCGCTTTTTCACTTGGCTCCTTTCGTGTCTCTTTTTTGGGTCTTACCACTCCTCCCTCTCGATTCCTATTATTTCCACCCAAACACTGCACCTCACTATTCCTTTTCCGATAGTTTCTTCACCACTCCCGCTTAATCACCTCTAGCTTTGTTTCAATAAAAACACGGGCTGCACAGACACGCGTCTACCTCAGTCTCCGGCCAACCGCCATCTCTCTTGTTACAATACTATAAAATATTAGAAAATGTGATTGGTTTAAATAACATATTATTTTATTTGAAAAAGCTCTTCTGTTCTCCGAATATCTACATTATCCTTCAAATGAAATGATATTCTATTGAAATCATTCTATATACAATCCACTGATGTATGGATGAAATAATTAAGCGGTTGCTACAACATTTTTTATCTCGTACAATAATATAATCAATAGAATGAATTATTTCTTTACTGCATCGAAACGAATATGCCATGGGACGTAAGTTTTTCAATTTGTTTTAAATCTTAAATAAAAAGTGAGCATTCGAACGATCATCCACGATATTGGTGGAGACAATATCAGATATGCAATGGAATATCAATGGAGAGAATATCAGATATTCAACTGATAAGAACAGACACTACACGTTGATCTTAGCCATAGGCCAAGAAACGATACTCTTTAGAGTTTCTCCGGCGTTTAAGTAGATTTTCGGTTCGCGCTACGCTTACGAGAAACGAGCGCGCGTGCGGCTTCTAGCGGTTACTCCGAGAACTACGGGTTTCCTCACTCCTATCATTTCGGTGGCGCTCGGCCATAATTTGGTTGAATTTTTTTCAACCAAATGCGCAAAAAACATTTTATTTTCGCCTAATATTTCAACCAATTCAGACATTTGCTTAATATTTTTCAATAAAAATAAAATATTAATATTTTAACGAATAATGGACTTGGAAATTAATTTCGGATATGGTGAAAAAAATAAAATGACATATTTACTCAATAGAAATTTTATCTGAATCAAACGAGCGAAATTCAATTTTTCTTGTGTACTCGAATTAACAATATTCATGTTATGAATTGATACGCTTTTTTGTTCGTTCCAGAAAATGCATTCAAAACTATATAATTTGTTCCCGATCATTTTTTAGATAGTTTCAATAATATATTGTTGTCGTTTAACAATATATCTTTTGAATGAAAAAAAAAACTTTCAGTTTTATCATGTTATTAAAGTCAATAGCGTTTTGTTTGGACTAATTAATCCGATTCTTTACACAAACAATTTTACAATTGAATCAACGAAATTTCATTCAATAACACCAATGATTTTTTTTCTCAGTGCGGAATTACCCTATATTATACAGCATTGAAGAATAAACGTATGTTCGTAAGATTGGTGGTTGCGGTTAAGGGGAGGGTAGGGGTTTCAGCGTGAAAAAAAAACACTTTTTTGCGAATTTTTTTCATCTATACGAATAGAGTAAATTTATTGAAACCTTTTGTACATTGTTAAGTGTCATTTCAAGAACATTCCGTGAAATTTGTACGCGAAAATATCCACAAACAAGCCGGTGACAAAGCTTTTCCAAGAACGCCTTTGGAAAAACACGATTTGCGGTGTTGACTGTATCTCGGCTAGAAATTATCTGAAATCAAGTACCATTAAAATTTAGTCAAAGTATCATCAAATCCTCCCCCCAACGTTCTTTGATAATTTTTTTTTCATTTCTAAATTTTTGGTGGTCGTGTAAAGTGAAAAGTGCTATTTTTCACGAAAAAATCCGCCATTTTGGGGGTGGAAAACCCCCTCAATGTAAAAAAAAATTCAAACTAACCGTTGGGGGGAGGTATTTTATATGTAGAAAGTGTGTACCAAGTTTGAAATAAATAGGTCATGTAGTTTTCAAATGGCATCGAACACGGACATTGAAAAAGTGGTTTCGAGAAAAACGCGGCACCGGCTTGTTTGTGGATATTTTCGCGTACAAATTTCACGGAATGTTCTTGAAATGACACTTAACAATGTACAAAAGGTTTCAATAAATTTACTCTATCCATATAGATGAAAAAAATGCACAAAAAAGTGTTTTTTTTTTTCACGCTGAAACTCCTACCCTCTCCTTAATATGTGCATAATTCACGCAACTGCTAAAATATCAATAAGCAGTACTATACTTTTGGCAGTAACTACGGCTATAAAAAATTATTCTCCCATCAGGGACATATAAAATATAGTGAAAAATATGGTTGTGAACATTTCTCTCAGTGGTATACCGTCGAAATATATTGGTTATGAAAAAAGTTATTTTTCGACTTCTCCAACCGGTCGTAACCCCTTGATAATCTAATAAACGTAAGTTTATCTTCAGTAACCACACAATCCAGAATCCTTCCCTTCTCCATTCCGATTTCACGTGATGGGTCGACAATTCTCCGAGTCTTTGATGGTCCGAAAAAAACGCCTGATAAATTCGAAAAGTTCGAGGTTGTCCACTTAACTTTTCGTTCGTTCAGAAGTGCCTCGTTGTTACAGGCTCAGTCCATGGCACATTTGGGACCCAGGGGAGTGCCCGTAATTTGGTATCCACCGGTGAATCCTTGGGACGCACCTGTGGGTGGTTCGACCATGAGTCTGAATCATCCACCGATGTGGGCCTACCCGATGGGTTACAATACGCAACAAATGTTACCACCTCATTATCCTGGCACTCTGTCGCGAGGCCAGAGTCCAGCCCGAAGCGTCAAATCGAACAGGCGTGGCAGACCTCCATCACCCTCGCCCAGCTTGAAATCGAGAAAATCTTTGGCTTCGCGATCGCGATCGCGAAGATCACCGGACTCGCCGTCGGACGCGAGCTCCGAGGAATCCGACGATTCGTCCGACTTTGACGATCGTCTGTCGCGAAGCTCGAGGAACCTGAGACGCAACAGCGCTTCGAGAAGCAGACACAAAATTTATCAGGACGACGATGACAGGTCTTTACTCTCGAAGACTCGACACAGGTAAGCCTCGACTAACACACAGACATACATTTATAGGTCAGACAATTTCTTTCATAGGATCTTGAGGGATCATCACAGTGTAAGGACTCGAAAAGTAGCTGATTTTCGCGATTTTTTTTCGATCGTTAAAATACGCTGATCTCTCTCATTTTTTTATGCCAAATGAAAGCACTCGTGAAGAACAGGAAATGATTTTTTTTAACGTTTATTTTTATTTTTTTTTCACAATTTTTAAGGCCTCAGGCCACAGTGGTGGGTATAAAACCATCTGCGAATTTAACAATTTTTTTCGTATGAAAAAGTGATTCACTCATGAAATTAATTACACATCTTTTTAGTATGAATATCAAGCTGCTTTTTTTTTATTCGATGTACAAAATGGCCGACTACTAATATTTTCTTTTATTATCTTTTTTATTTAGGCGCTCCGCGACGTGACATTTAGCATCCACAATTTTTGACCTAGAACAAAAAACAAAAATTCTCGTCAAACTACATTAGAATACCTAGAGAAGTACGTACGGAATTTAAAAAATATTGATTTATTCAAAAGGGGCCGTCCATAAATTACGTAACGCAAAATTTCCCAATTTTTTACCCCCTCCCCCCACGTAACGGGACCCTAACGCTTGGCCAGAACCCCCCCCCCCCCCCCCTATTCCGTTACGTAACGGATGCTTTGTCGTAAATAATTGCGATTTTTTTTTCATAGACATAACTAATTATGAAAGGATCGGGTTTATACTCATTTTATGAAGTATATATTCATCTAGTTTTATACCAATTTTTATGACGAAATCTTGGAAATTAACCGAGATATATAGCCTTGATTTTACGATGAAACAAAAAATTTCTCTTCATTGTCCCATCGATATCTTTATGAAAGGTTATCTGTGAATTGAAAGTCAACAATTTATCGATATCTATACAACTGTAGCTATCGTTGTGCGTAGCCGTTTTTTTTGTTTTTTTTTTACATAATGCCGACAGTTTGAACATTTTTTTCTATTTTCAAGACTCTTTTTCTGTATTCAAGCAGTCTTTAAAAATAGTAATTATCAAATGTTAAAAACGCGGATACGTGCAGCCTTAGTCACTGCGATTGCAAAAATGTTTTTGAAAAAATTGAAAATCAGTTGATAAGTTTTTAAGTATTCGCTCGGACAAGGTTGAAAAAACTAGTTTCGAGAAAAACGCGTTCAAAATTTTCGTTCCGTGTTTCTTGATATAAAGTTACGATTTTTCTGGAATGTTGATACTTACATTGGAGTATCTAGTCGCGGGCGATATGACGGTTCTTCATTTTCATGATAGTTCACAAAATAATAAGAGCCTGTACTTTATCTATTGTAAATGATGCCACACCTGTGGGGACTGAGGCCACTAACTGTTCGCGCTACCTGTTCTCACTATAGTGACTATAACTCCGTCAATTTTCGGACTTGTGAATAAAAATGTTGCCAACATATTTTTCAATACATATACTTTCAAGAATTAAAAAAAAAAAATGTCCTTAAAATTTTGCTTGGGGGATGTGGGAAACCTACTGTGCAAGTTCTTGCACAGTGATTTTCCTCCTTAATTGACATTGCGTATAGAAAACTGTGAGCTGTCCACGGTAAAATTGCACTCGAGGTTTAAATTAAAAAATTGAACATGCAGAAATGTTGCTATTTCTGGCAGTTTTAAAATCGTGACGTAACGCAAACGTTGACCCCCTCCCTACGTACGTAGACCATAACGCCAGCCCCCCCAATGGCGTTACGTAATTTATGGACGGCCCCAAAGTTGTAGGTATTTGAACTTGAGAAATGAATTTTCAGTGAAAAATTTCGTTATAACTGCTCACAAACTACTCATAAAATGAAAAGTTTTCGATTAACGGAGACTTTGTCCTTGGAGTGCCATATTTCAGGTGATTACATTTTTTTTTAAAAGGAAACGAGTAAAGCTTTTTGAGTACGGTTTTTTTCTTGCTTTTATTCATGATATACAGAACGTTAAAAAAATTTTTTTTTGAAAAAAATACCAAAATGGCGGCCGTTGCAGCTCCGCGAAAACAGGTCCTCAAATCGCGGGAGGTAAACGGTTGACATCACTCTTTGTTGATCTGAAACACAAATTCAAAGCATATTATCAATCTGTGACCCTTTGGTCATCGAATGACGGATGGATTTTTCGTTTAGTACAAATTTCGGAAAATGGCGGCAATAAAAAAAAAACGAATTTTCGCGTTTTTTTTGTCGCATAAAAAGATAAATAATAAATGCAAAAATGTATCTATCAAAAAAAACGATCCGTCATTCCGTGAAGACATATTTTCTGAGTATGCTCTCCAAATTTCAGGTCGTTTATTACAGCGTATGTTAATTACAGCGGTCAGGAGAATGTCGGCCATTTTTAAAATCGTGTTTTCGAGAAAAACGCGTTTAAAGTTTTGTAATGTGTTTACACAAATGTGTTTATAATTACCGCTAATCGGCAATGCCTGGTCCATAGAGGCATCCCTCCTCTCCTTCTAGCTGCTCATGTTGAGCTCAAATTGATTTTTTGAAAATTTCAAGGACAAAGCCTCCCTTAATCAGAAATTCCGTACGTACTTCTCTGTAAAATGCAATTAGGAACGTAACTTTTAGATTTGAAGTAAATCGAGTGAAAATTGTTGAAGTTATTTGTAACACCAATTGGAAAAAAGCTGTTTCGAGAAGTTTCGAGTATTCGGCCATTTTGTACATCGAAAAAAGAAATATATATTTTCTAACAGCCTGATATTCATACTAAATAGATGGGTAATTAATTTTATGAGTGAATCACTTTTTCAGACGAAAAAAAATTGTTAATATCGCACATGATTTCATACCTGTTACTGTGGCCTAAGGCCTTAACCCCATAACAACCTTAAGGAAATGAAAAAAAAAAACAGTCAAAAATCCGTTTCTATTCAGATGTAACTCTACTGATCCTGCGACAGGAATAAATGTCACGTAAAAAAGCAAAGGTGACCGTTTTCGTCTGTCCTTCAGGAAATTGCGCTCGGAGGACAGAATAAACGGCTCGGAGGTTAAGAGATGGTCAGGGGGAAGTTCGTTCGAGAGGAAGCGCGAGTCGAGTGTGTCATCGAGAAACTACGATTACGAGGACGTAGATGCTCGTCGTGGGGCGAGATCTCGCCAGCAGTCGGACGAGGATCGTGGTGCGCGAAGCCGAGGAGTTTCTTCGTCGTATCAGGACGATCCGCGATCGACGGTGCGAAGAAATTCTCCGTGCGATTCGCGATCGATCGAGGGTAGGGACGGTCGAAGATCGAGACAGCAATCGGAGAACGAGGACGAGCGAGGAATTATTTCGCGGCAGCAAAGGATCAACGAGATCGCCAGCAGCGTTGCGTCGGAAATCGGCAGAAGTTCTCGAGGCGATGAGGACGGAACGATTGCGAGAGAAAGCAGGCGAAGAAGAAGCGTGGAGGCGGCGGAGGACTCGTCAGATCGCAGATCGGCCATATTGCCACGTTACAGGGCGAATAGCTCGTCCGAGGATTACAACGAGAGAAAAAGCTCGTCGAGAAGCTTGCGCAAGCTCGATCCGAGCTTGCGAAAGCTCGACCCAAGCTTGCAAAAGCTCGATCCGAGCTTGCGAAAGCTCGACCCAAGCTTGCAAAAGCTCGATCCAAGCTTGCAAAAGCTCGACCTGAGCTTGCGAAAGCTCGACCCAAGCTTGCGCAAGCTCGATCCCAACTTGCCGATCACGATGAAGAGAGCTTCCGGGTCGAGGAGAAACTCGTTGAGCAATTCCGAGCACGAAGACCCGACGAGACAGTCGATGAAAGCTTCGTCCTCGGACGAGCGCGACGTCGTCGCCAGACCGGTCGCTGCCAGGCGTCAAGTTCCCCCGGCGAGCCCGCCAAAAAGCACCACCGACCCCGAAATACCGAAAAGTCCAAAATCAACCGACCATCCAGAGAAAATCGACTTCCACCAACAGCAGCGCCAAAAATTCATCCCCGCTCCAAAAGCAACGAGAACGTCCAAAAAAAACAACGGCCTCGAAGAAACGATCTTCAAGGATGTCACGCGAACGGCGGAAACGAAAAATAAGCTTTTCGAAGGCACCGAGCACGCTGAGAATCTCAAAGAACTCGAGGAAGAATGGCCCTGCGAGCATTGCACCTTCATCAACGCGGCGGCCGAAAAAGTATGCACGGTTTGTTGCAAAACTCGCAGCAGCGCTTTGCCCCCGACGGCGTTGTCGAACGACGAGGAAACCGAAAGCTCGCACGACAACGTGACTCGGCAGCCGCGAGATAAGGGGACCGGAAGTCACGCGAAGATTTCGAACAGCGAGGAGAGCGGGGACAGCGCTCAGACCGGAAACGGCAAAGGTAGAACGAGGCGAAAGATTAGCTTTTCATTCGGCACCAAAATGCCGAAGTGAACGCGTTATTCTTATTTTATAAACTTTGGCTTTAATTGTGGAAGGGGAGCCCTTTCGGCAGTAGGAAAAGCGAATTTTGACGACTTTTTTTACGTCGATACTTTTCATTCTACATACGTAAAATTTTAGCCACATATTATTATTTCCTTTGAACGTGGACATTTTGTTACTTAAGGGGTAATAACACCTTGTCATTTTCTCCAATTTATTTAATAAAAACGAAGCCATATTTTAAAATTCGGTTTGCCATACATATTCATGTAAGTCTTGAAGGACAAGAAATGTTTTTTTTTTTAATTATTTAAAAACAAAATGGCGGCGCAGTGAAAGTCCTTTTTTGGAATGACGTACATGGGCGAAAATCTACAGAATTTCCAATCTAGAACAAAATCAAAATTATGTTTCCGAAATACATTTACAAAAATAGTAAATTTGAACGGAGGGTAGTTGAAGGTAGTAGAGCGCGAATTTGTACGATCGTCACTCAGGAGAACACTTTGTACTATGCGAGTGTGTCCGCATAGACAATTCTTTTATGTGTAACCAAAAGATCAACGTTCGACTGTCCCTATGTCTTAGCATCTGTCAAGGGATCATCACAGATGATGGTGACAAGATTTTTTTTTCTTCGATGGTTAAAATTCCGATAATCAGTCTGATTTTTCTTATGCCAAATCAAAGCACTCATCAAGAACGGAAAATAAATTTTCGAACGTTTGTTTTTATTTTTTTGGCATTTTTTTAACGGTTGAAAATGTCTTCGAAAAAACAAAATTTGTCAAGAGATTATTAATCAGTATGAAAGCCGCTATCTTGCTATGGAGGTTCCAAAAAAATCAATATTGACCAAATTGCGGTGATCTGAAAAAAAGTATCGAATTTAACTTATTTTTTCGACAGTTTTTCGAAAAAAATGTGAAGTTGAAAAAAGCTTCCATAGCAAGATACAGAATGGGGCGAAGACCGTGGTGTCAAAATTTGAGACGGATAGCTTGACAACTCTTCCTCTGAGAGTATACACCGTTTTGAAAAACGATATTTCGAGAAAAACGCGTTTAAGGCCTTAGGCCACTCTAGAGGCCGAAAAAATAGGCTTTTTGGGGATTTTTTTTTTTTTTTTTTTTTTTAAACTACAAAATAAATCGAGATTACAAAAAGGGTGTTTATCGTACATATCAGTGACTGTATACAATAATTTTTTTGATGCGATTAATTTGGAAATGGCGGCTGTGCAGCGTTTATCTTAAAACTGCATTTTTTAAATTGGCCGGAAACATAACTCAGACAATTTTCAACCGATTCACTTGAAATGTTGAATATATCTTGAAAAATACATTGTCTATGGAAGTACGTAGGATTTTTTTTTATGTTACATAGTTCATTTGTTAGTAAAAATCGTCAGATAATTGTTTTGTAGTTTTTCTGAAAAAAAAATCCCCACAAAGCCTATTTTTTCGGCCTCTAGAGTGGCCTAACCCCTTAAAGCGTCTTCTCACTTTACACGCTAAAAAAGACTATTTTCATGAATGTTTGGTAGGTTTATATTATAGATATTGATATAAAAGTTGTTACACTTAATAAATACACTTTCGAAATACATTTAAAAAAAATTATTCATTTAAGTCACTATTTATAGACGAAAATGGTAGTTAAAAATGTCCTAAAAAAATTGTAGGTCTGCGCTGTTGATGAAATCTCGGTGATGGATCATGCGAAACAAAAAGATCAAACGGTGTTAGATTCAGTATTATGTTAACGGAGACTTTGTCCTTGGAATGCCATATTTCAGGTGTTTACATTTTATTTTTTTTAAAGGAAACGAGTAAAGCTTTTTGAGTGCGGTTTTTTTCTTGCTTTTATTCATGATATACAGAACGTTAAAAAATTTTTTTTTTGGAAAAAAAACCAAAATGGCGGCCGTTGCAGCTCCGCGAAAACGGGTCCTCAAATCACGGGAGGTAAACGGCTGACATCGCTGCCCCCTCTTTGTTGATCTGAAACACAAATTCAAAGCATATTATCAATCTGTGACCCTTTGGTCATGGAATGACGGATGGGTTTTTCGTTTAGTACAAATTTCGGAAAATGGCGGCAATTTAAAAAAAATCGAATTTTCGCGTTTTTTTTTCGCATAAAAAGATAAATAATAAATGCAAAAATGTACCTATCGAAAAAACGATCCGTCATTCCGTGAAGACATATTTTCTGAGTATGCTCTCCAAATTTCAGGTCGATATGTTAATTACAGCGGTCAGGAGAATGTCAGCTATTTTTAAAAACGTGTTTTCGAGAAAAACACGTTTAAAGTTTTGTAATGTGTTTACACAAATGTGTTTATAATTACCGCTAATCGGCAATGCCTGGTCCATAGAGGCATCCCTCCTCTTCTTCTAGCTGCTCATGTTGAGCTCAAATTGATTTTTTGAAAATTTCAAGGATAAAGCCTCCTTTAATGGCTATAGCGTATATCATACGATTTTTGATATATGTAAAAACAACAAAATGGCGGACATTTTCACGGTTTTTGGCAACAAAATAGTAAATATCAAATTTTTTAAACATCTTTGATAGTTATAGTTGTAAAGAATATGTGGTTGAATTTTCATAAGGATCGGTTGAGTAGTTTAGAAGATTTTATCAAGCCGTCGAAAAACGTTGTTTCGAGAAAAACGCGTTGAAAGTTTGTTTGGGTTACATAAATACTCAAAAAACATTTTTTTAATGTATTTCGAAAGTTTATTTATTAAGTGTAACAACTTTTACATCCATATCTATAATATATACCTGTCAAAAAATTCATAAAAATACCCTTTTTTTGGCGTCTAAAGTGAGGAGACCCCTAAAAGTTGGTCGTCCGAGCCAGGTGTCACGCCACTGCTCGGATCACTTCTTCTGAAAAAGGCCGTAGCGATCAAAATTATTGGAATTTCGCCCCCAAAAATTGAACAGCATGTTTATAACCGTCAATACTATCGGATTAAGCGAAAAAACAATTTTTTGACAATTTTCCACTGTAATGATCCCTTAAGACGAATTTTTTTTTTCACACTCTTGTAGCGCGAGAACTACGTTGAAACAAACGAAAACTGCAACGACTTACTCTCGTGATCGTTTTTCTCACGTCTCCTCCTTCATGGATTTTGTTTCCTAATACACATCGCGAGTGAAACAAAACACGTTTCTATTAATAGATATTACCAAATCACTATTTTACCACTATTAGGGAGAAAATGAAAATTTGTAGGTAGTTTATACATTTTTAATACTTATTCGATGGAGTCGAAGTAATTTGTTCGATGGAAGTCAAAGCCATATTGATTACACCGGTCAACACAAATTTTAAGTCTGGTTTCTCGTTGTCAAATTTTGATTTCTTTCACGTAACTAATCAGATAAAAAATAGCTTCAACAGATAAAGTTTGCTTTTGCTATTCAAACGTACTGCCATCTGCTGCTCGAACTATCAACCAAAAATTTCAAAACTCATTTATCAACGTAAAAAAGCCCAAAACAAACTTTATAAGTAACAGATTTTAGCTATTATTCGATGTATAGAATCAAAATTTCTTAAATTATTAAAATTAAAATTGAAAATTCAATTTTTTGTATGGCCTGTGATATTGTTCTTTTCTCGAGACGATTCCATATCCAGCGTGCAACAAAAAAAAAAAGAAAAAAGTCTAGTGCATTCGTGAAAATTATTTTTCTCACTGATTAAAAAAACAAACAGGAGACAATTACTCGATTATTGCAAAGGGAATCAAAATTTCAAATCACAATTTTTATTTAAAAATTCAAGTCAAATCAAAATTTATTTATCAGAATACAAAATAAGAAAAAAAATGTTGTTGACCTGCGTTATTGTTCTTTTGTCGAGGCAATTCCATATTCAGCGTTCCACATAAGGAAAGCCACAATTCTGGTACATTCGTAAAAATTATTTTTCGCACTGATTAAAAAAATATACAGGAGAAAATTACTTGATTATTGCAGAGGGAATCAAAATTGGAAATCAAAATTTATTTCAAATTCAAAAATTCAAATCAAAATTTTTATTTAAAAATTCAAAAGTCAAATCAGAATTTATTCATCAGAATGCAAAATAAGAAAAAAAATGTTGTTGACCTGCGTTATTGTTCTTCCGTCGAGACAATTCCATATTCAGCGTTCCACATAAGGAAATAAATAATTCTGGCACATTCGTGACAATTATGTTTCGCACTGCTTAAAAAAATATACAGGACAAAATTACTCGATTATTGCAAAGGGAATCAAAATTTCAAATAAAAATTTATTTCAAATTCAAAAGGTCAAATGAAAATTTTTATTTAAAAATCCAAAAGTCGAATCAAAATTGATTTATCAGAATACAAAATAAGAAAAAAATGTTGTTGACCTGCGTTATTGTTCTTTCGTCGAGATAATTCCATATTCAGCGTTCCACATAGGGAAAGAAAAAATTCTGGTGCATTCGTGAAAATTATTTTTCGCACTGATTAAAAAAAAATACAGGAGAAAATTACGCGATTCCGTCATAAGGAGAAACGACTCACAGTGCGAGTAAATGCTGTTCAATTTTCGTAAATCACAATCCCTCCAATTCCACCCCAATGGCCTGCATTTTTTTAACTTCATTCGCCCAATGTACTCGTTCATCGTGCAGCGAATCTCCCAATTTTCGTCGACAGTGTAATTAAGCAAAAAAAAACACACACACACGTATATGATAAATACATCTATATACATAATTTTAATATAATCTACACAAACATCGAAGAGATCTTTATTGTCCTGTCGCAATGTACGTTGAATGAATAATAAAGAGACATGTGTCAAAGCTGAAAATTCGGTATGATGATTATTGCAATACGATGATGAATTATCGAGAGTTTAATCGAAACGTCGCTCATTATTATTCATTCGAGTCTCGTTGCATCGTTTCGCACCCACGCAATGCTTTTTTCTTTTGCACTCTCGGGCCGCGATTTGCATCGTCACGAGTTATTCCCGATTTGCAGAGGAACTCGAAGTCGATGTCGAGCAATCGGAAGCTGGAGAGAATTTTCATTCCGATGAGAAAAACGCTTCGAACGCGATGACAACGAGAATTATCGATTCACCCTCGAGCTTTATCGTGTCGTCGAGAAAAAACGACACTAAGACCACGTCGACTTCAACCTCGCCGATCAGAGAAATCGTTTCATCGATCAGCGATCCGGCGAAACCTCCCGTGGCCTCCAATGAGCCACGTCCGGTTGCAAAAGAGATAAAAGCCTCGGGGGATAGTACGGTCACCGCTCCCAGTGCCATTTCCATCGAAAGGGGAACTTCACCACCACCCCAAAGTATCTCGACGCAGGTTAGTTACTATAAATGGTCTATAATACTGCCTATAAAACACTGCTTATAAAATGGTCGTTTTTTTCAATGCCAAATCGTCAATTTTCATCCAATAAAAAATATCCTACGTCATTGTAGAGTAAATATATTGAAGAGTACTCAGTTCAAATTTCAAGTTAATAGGATAATTGCTCTTTGAGTTACGATGTCAGCAAATTTGAAAAAACATTTCGAGAAAAACGCGTTTGAAGATTTAACTATCGATTTTTGCAAGATAAAATGATATTGATATAAATTATATAAATGATAATGATATTTTTGAAAGTATACACTGTCGAAAAGGCGACAAAAAAAATCAATTTTTTTAAGTGTCACACTAGTATAGCTTCTTGACGAGGCGAAACTTGTTATTTTCTTTTCAGACGTACGACGTATCGCCACTAAAGTCAAACAGAAATACGAAGCGATCAAATCTATTTCTCAATCGTGACGACAGCGATTCTGAGGTAGAGAATGTGCGTTTTTTTTAAATCCAAAGCTTTTGTAAACAAGTATTAAAGTCTCGAACGAGAGTGTTTCTTTTTCTTTCAGGAAGGAAGCAGATTCCTGAACAGTCCGGATCTCTATCCTAGACAAATGCAGCACCAGCAACTGCAACAACAACATCCACATCATTATCTCGTGCAATCGAACTCGTCTCATTGCACGAGAAGAAACTCCGTCGATTCAACGTCGCAGCTCTATTATCATTCTAGGGTAAATTAAAGTGAAAACAAAAGTCACTTGTGCCTCCGATAACCATCGTCCTGAATTACCTCACAATTTGTTTTTTGCCCACATTCCCAATCGTTTTTCTCGTTGGATATTCCCTTCGTGCGCTTCATCGTCGTGGCTTAATTATGTCGTACATATCTAACGCTTGTTGAACAGTATTTTATATTTACGTAGCCTCGGTGTAAACGCATCCGTATCTCAAATAGGTTCGATTCTGATAATGATCAATTATTGGAATTACGCGATTATTTTAATAAGATAGCACACCTTCTCGATGAGCCTTCGACTTTGGGGATTGAGGAGAAAATAAATCTCCGGGTCGATGTGAAAGCATGCGATTTTTTTAAATTACTTCGCAGGCCGGCGAAGCAACATCGACGAGTTTCATGGCGAAGTAGAAGCTGCCATATTTTATTTGTCATCGCTTATCCTGGATTCTGATCATCTGTGCTAATCAAATAATTCCTCATCAGCAGTCTAGATTATGAAATTTCGGTTGCCTCTTTTTTCCTACTTTGTCACCCTGAGTCATTTTGACCCGAACGAATTTGAAATAAAATACTCACTTTGCCAAAAGTGACTTTTCGATCTTTTTTTACGACAATTTACTTTTATACTTTCCGAACTTTAATTTTGCAGACATATTAAGGGATGTCTAAAGTTTTTCCTTGATTTTTGAAAAATGAAAACCGACCGAAGAGTTGTTAATGGCAGGTGTCAAAATCGTCGCTAAATAAAAGTGAGTCAGCGAAGGATTAATGACTTATTTACGAATTTGCTCGTTGTCCGGCAGCATTACAACGGAATTTAGCGAATAAAGGGCTTTTTGCCGCGCGTGCTTTATTTGTAAACTCAATTTTTCAATTGTTTTATAACCTTGCTGAAAAAATATATTTTAAACAATGATATTTCCCCAAATTTAGGTTCATATAGAGCGTAATTATATAATGAAAATATCACTTTATCAAATTGTAGGTTAGAAACTTTGGAGTTAGAGTGTACACAAATTGAAAAAACCCGTTTCTAATAAAACACGTTTGATAAAAAAAATTACCGAAAGCAAAAAAATTGAGGCAGTAATGAATTATTTATACTACTTTGGGAACATATTCTTGAATAGTATGTACTTACAATTTACGGAATAAGAAAAAAAATCGATTTTTTGTGTAATCCAAACTGGTTTCCCGCCTTAACACAATTAATAAAATGATTACAAGGTTCACGATTTTACCTGATAAATCTGAAAGGGGAGGACGCCAACCAAGACTCGCCGATTTTGCCCAAACTGCGTAAGTAGAAGCAAGGGGTCCCCTCTGAACGTACTTAAAATATTTCGCCTGAGTGGGCCATAGGAAAGGGTAAAACGCTCTCCAAAGATTTCCGAGTAAAGCTTGAGGGATGTTTTTCAAGCATTTCTAAGTCCGCGGCGTAGCGCAGTGGTCGCAATGTGCTTATTGCCTGTCACCCCGCTGGCTTGGGTTCGATTCTCGCTGCTACCGTTAATTTTTTTTCCAATTTTTCGCAATGTTTATCTATTTATTGCAGTATTTAAATATATTCAAGCAGTTAATTTATATAATTATCAATTTCATCCCAAAATCGAATTGTTTTAAATGATACATTTTTGAATTGTATTCTCTGTAAAACGTGGCTTGCGATTTCAAATGTTCTTCAATAGAATCTTACTGTTGACGTAATATCCTTGCCCTACCTAAAAATTGTAAAATTATTCCTGATAATGAATAAAAAGGGTACATAATTAATTGCGAGAATGTTCGAAATTTTTATTTTCATTCAAAGTTCACCTAATTATATAATTTAACTGCTTGATTATATTCAAATTCTATAATAAATAGTTGAACATTGCGAGAAAAAAGAAGAATTAAAAAAAAACGGTAGCATTGAGAATCGTACTCAAGCCAGTGGGGTAATGCGCATGACTACTGCGCTACGCCGCTGACTTGGGCCGGCAATGCGCTTGACCACTGCGCTACGCCACTGACTTGATCCGGCAATGCGTTTCATCACTACGCTAAGCCGCTGACTTGGACTGGCAATGCGCATGACTACTGCGCTACGCCGCTGACTTGGGCCGGCAATGCGCTTGACCACTGCGCTACGCCACTGACTTGGTCCGGCAATGCGCTTGACCACTGCGCTACGCCGCTGACTTGGACCGGCAATGCGCTTGACCGCTGCGCTGCGCCGTTCACTTAGACTGGCAATGCGCATGACCACTGCGCTACGACGCTTACTTGGAAATGGTGGAAAAAATATCCTTCAAGCTCTACTCGGAAAGCTTTAGAGAGCGTTTTACCCTTTCCTGTGGCCTACACAGGCAAAATATTTTAGGAACGTGAAGTGGGAACCCACCTCCTTCTACGCGGTTTGGGCGAAATCGGTGGGCTCCGATTGGCGTCCTCCCCTTGTGAGTTCTCTTTTCACATATTTCTCTCTAATTGACTTAGCTGCAAATCTCTCGTTCCAGGAGCCAAGCCAGCACAGATACGTTTCGGACACACCAACGTCCGCCATTTTGCAGCCGAGTGTTTCGACTATGACCCGTCAGGGTCTCGAACTCGTCGAGTTGCTGCGGGACGCTGAAAAATACGGTTTTTCCGCTGATGACATTCAGGTCGCGCTAGCACAGGGTGCAACGGATCCTGTGGATTGGCTGAACAGGCAGTGGCCCCATCTAATCGAGACCGTGCAGGTTTTGGTTACGACCAGGGGCAAAGAGGTGCCCGATAGCGCTGACGACGTCGGCGTTCTCAGCCCTGGAGAAGCCAAGGAAAGCCTGAGACTCTCCAAAGGTGATGTGTGGTCCGCTGTGGCTCGAGCCATTCAGCAGAGGCAGAGAAAAGTACGTATTCGTTTTACCAAATATCACTGACGAATGAATACAATCATTCGAAGAAAACGTCCACGCTACAACGATTATTTGTCTCATCGTTGTCTGCAGTGCGCGGATATAATGACGAGAGGTAACTTTACGATGATCGAAGTCGTCAAAGCTCTTAACGAAAATGCGGGCAACGAGGATGCCGCGTTGTTGGAACTTCAGAAGAATCAGCTGAAACCGTTTTTGATGAGGATTTGGGGTCCGCCTTCGGGGGTGGAGAATGAGGAAGCTGCACCTCGCGTGGGTATGTGTATTTAGGGTGAGGTAACAACTGTTATTGGGAGACATATTTTCTAACCTGTGATGGTGCTCGTTAGCTAATAGCCTAACATCATTGATGCCCAATAGACATCACTTCGCCAGCCTTTGCAATCTGAGAATCTGCGGACAAATCGGACGTCAACGCTTGCGCAATTTGATTAATTGCAGCTGTATATCAAATCAAAATTTACATAAACATTCCCACCTATGAATATTTGTGATGGTGTTCGTTAGGTAGTAGTCGAACATCATTGATGCCCAATAGACATCACTTCGCCAGCCTTTTCAATTTAAGACTCTGCGAACGAATCGGACGTCAACGTTTGCGCAATCTGATTAATTGTAGATTTACATCAAATCAAAGTTTACATAAACATTCCCACCTATGAATATTTGTGATGGTGCTCGTTAGGTAGTAGTCGAACATCATTGATGCCCAATATACATCACTACGCCAGCCTTTTCAATTTGAGAATCTGCGGACGAATAGAACGTCAAAGTTTGCGCAATTTGATTAATTGCAGATGCAGCTGTTGCGATCGGTGGTTTATTAATGGAAATGGGGGACCGAGTACCGGATGCATCGGATAAGGAAGCAAAGAAGCAGGTAATGTCTCCCGTAGTTGAAAATTTGGTGGCGTTGCAGGCCAGCTTTCAACAGCATTCGACTCCGAGCGAGGGATCGGGACACTTGGTGAAGGATGATGCGACGAGGGGTATAGTCGGTAATAATCCGAACGGTTTATTCGGCAGTTACGATAGAGACAAGATTCCCGAGAATAAAGAGAAAAGTTCTCCGGCTACCAATAAAATACTGGAGCAGCAGGACGTCATCGTCGCTAAAGAGATAACCACCACGCCTGATCTTTTGCCTCAATCCGAATTGTCCTTGATGGAAAAAAACCCACAGGCGGTAGAAGTCAAAAGTAATGCGAGAAAAGAGACTTCGGATAACGAGGACGAGAAAACAGTGGAGGTTTCCGAGCAGAAGTTCGATAAACCGCAAATTGATACCGCCCCGATTCGACCGATCGATGATGCGGAAAAAACCGTTACGAATCAAGCTGACGTTGAACAACTATTGTCCGCAGTCAAGGGACTTCCGGAGCAGCTCATTGGGCCTCTGACCATGGCGTTGCAAGGAATGTCACCGAAGAAATCGGTAGAATCAAATAAGCTCGAATCGGCCAGAGACGAGATGGTGAGCCAAAAGTTGGACGAGACTCGCGTCACGACACTGTCCGATCTTTCGGAGACTTCAAAAGAAAGAGAGAAAATTCCCGAGAGAAATTCCATACTAAACGATCCGTCGATGGAATTGGCAACCGATGCACCTAGTTCGATCGAGCACGAAGTCATTTATGAAAATGCGAAGAAGACAAGCTTGGAAGAGAACGAACGGATGGTGAACGATGCTACGGTACGTAAAATCGTGTCTGAACAAACTGGCAGTACTAACGTCATGACCGCGGATAACGTTCGTGAGACTGAAATAAATTCAGCCACGAGAGACACGAGAGAAGTGGAGCTTGAAACTTCTGGATCGCACGATAAAAACATTAGTCGCATCCCTGATGAGTTTGCGAAGAAGGAAATTCCGCTGATACCCACTATAACGACCCCTGATCTGTGTGTAGATGTTAAAGATAGTAGTCGCCCCGCCCTGTTGGAAAAGACTCCAGTCCCAGAAGCCCCGCAATCCCGCTTGAACTTGAGATCTCTAAAAAATAAATTGACAAGCATGATAGCTAGACTACCATTGTCCAAAGCTAGCATAACGTCCCTGAAACCGAACGCACCGTTGAACGTGCAACATCAAATTCCCGAAACGTCGTCGAGCCTCAGAAAATTGGAAGTATCAGATGTTCCTCTGAGCAAGATGAATAATATTGAAATTCTTACGAATAATGCTGCGCCGAATGTTGAAATTCCTATTACGATCGATTCGTCGATCACCGAAGTTTATCCGGACTCAAAAGTCCCAGAGACTTCTCTGGAAAATTGGAATAATCGTGAGATTCGTTTGGTGAGCGATGCAATCGATCCTTTAGCTTCTCCCGTGGTCATTTTACCGATCATCGAAGCTTTGTCATCTTCTGTCACGAATGACAGTGTTTTGTTGACCCCTAACGATGCTGTTTCGCCTAACCATCGATCATCTGACAAACTAGTCGAGTCAGCCGAGGCACGGAACACCTCGGAGACACTTGAGATTTCAACGATGATCGATGAAACTGCCGTTCGTAATAATCATCCCTATTACGTTGTTACAACGAGGCCAAAGGTATCATCAATTTTCTTACAGACAAACGGGACGACTGTCGCGCCAACTATGACGAAACGTAGCGAGATCTATATCCAGCCATCTGTTTCTGAGATCAAAGTAGAGTCTCTGAGCCAAACAATTATCCCTGTAGTCCCTGTCTATAATCAGTGTGAAATTGGTTCTAATATTGACGCGATTAGTACATTTGTGAATATTGTAAATCCGCCTGTGGACAGCGAATCCCTGATAATCGGTCCGAACGATCAACAAGTTGTACCAGAAACCCAACATCTGTTGCTTTCAAGCCCCGATCCTAAAGAAACTCCCCTAGACATTGCAATCTGTTTGCCGGAAAACAGGAAGGAATCGAGCCCTCTATTTAATACTACTAGTCTTGCTCATACTTTTGAATTCAAAGTTACCGGTTCTCCAGCCATAGCAGTTAACGATTGCCCTCCTTCCACCGAAAAGCCCCTAGAAGTTGACGTTGATGTTCCAAGCAAGCAAAGTCAGGTGCCGATTGATGTTCCCAAATCATCTGCGGTTGGTCAACCACTGAATTCTCCTCGCAAACTCAACAAAATTGTCGAACATCAATTGCCAGCTAAGAAATTAAAAATAGAACAAGCACGCGCCAATGGTAGTTCGAAATCAGTCCATCAAACGCGAACTAGACCGCGATCTCCAATCAAGAGATCTGTCGTTAAGAGAGTCCCTGTGAGATCGTCAATTAAAAAATCAACGCCAGCCTCGAGAAAAGTTGCCGCAATGTTTGGCAGTGTACCGAAAAATACAACGATAACAAAAGCCAAAGAAGTGGCTGAGCAAGTTGCCAATAATTCTTCCGGTTCGGATGAGACTCACAAAGAACAAAAGTCCCTCGGATCAAAATTGATGTCGCCAAGGAACCCCGAAAGGCCGGAAAGCTTGAAGACCGGCAAGAAGCTGAACGAAGCAATTAAGACAGACATCAATAGATCGTCAATTACGAATAAAGCGGAAACTCTCGTGGCAAACATCAAACCCGTAGATTCAAGCACGATGAAACTAAAAGTTGCGCCATCCCATCAGAAGAGGACGACAAATATTCCCACAAAGATAGCGAAGGATAAAGAGTCTTTGGCTGTTAAGATTGCACAGTCGTCCAATAGATCAATGAAGATGGTAATGCCCATTGAGTTGTCACGGAAAAACGCAGCGCCTTCGAGAATTCCAATCTTCAAGGGCGCACCTCGTGTCGCAGCGCAAAATGTAACGGTTCCTCATAAGAAAAGCATCGACGTTAGGTCTTCCAAGCCATCCAAGTCGATGACATCAATCATTCAGACGGCCAAGTTCATTCCCCAGCCGAAAATACCAGTCTCGGCACCGCTTGCGGTACGTCAGATAATTATCCACGAAAACGTCAATGGCGTCGAGAAAGTTCAGACTCTAGGGGTAGAAATTGATGACAAACGGTTGCTTGATGCTAGCAATGTGGACCACGACATTGCTCCTGGCAATTTCGAGAATCAGAAGATCGATGAGGTGCAAAAAGGGGTGAATCCTGCTACATCGTCTTTGACGGATTCCATTGACGATTCCATCTCTTCGGATAATTCTGAAATCTCCGAAAAGCCACTGGAATCCGAGAAAGTCCGTGAACGTGTCAACGATCAAGAATCTCCATTACTAGATGAATCTGAAGTTGAGGATGACTTTCAAAACGATTCGGAAAATTCCGTTTACTCGGAAGTTGGAGAAATTTTGGAAAACGACAAGACACGTGATACTGACGAATCTGAGAATGACAGATCTGAAATTTCAAAGGTATCGGGTCAATCATCAAACGTGCATGACTCGGATGATGATATGACGGATGCTGAGTTGATGTTGCAGAAAACACTGGACGGCATCAAATCAGTGATGTCGGACAGCGAATCTGAAAAATCCAGCGGAGAGAATGAAGAGTCGTGTGATGATGATGATTCGGATGTGAGCGAAGACTGGTCGAAGAGTGCGGAAGCTGAAGAATTATCGGGCGAAGAGAGTGTCGATAGCGGCTCTGAAATTGAAGAACGAGAGGCAGCGGAAGAAGAGGAAGAAGCAAGTGCGGAAACGGAATCCGCAGACGAGGATGAACAACCATCCGTCATAGAAGTATTGATAACAGATCGTGCAGTAGAAAAAACAGAAAGCGATTTTAATCTTCAGCTTAGCAGACGCAATGAAGTAGCTGCCAAAGAAGAGGTCACTGATGAACCAAAAGAAACAAATGGAAGACAAGAAAATTGGCAAAGTGACGATTCTAATGCGAATGAGCGGCTAAAGAATTCTACCACTGTCGAAAGCGTCACGGCGAAAGTCACACCACAAAGATCGAAGGTGAATAAGGCCAAAGATACCTCTGGTAAGACTAAAACTTTAAGAGCGATAAAAGTTTCGGAGCCTGAGGTTATCGTTGAGAAGAAAATACCGACGAAGCGTTTCTCGATCGTGGCGAGTTACGTGCAACAATATGAAAACGAAATACCGCGAGTCGAGAAGAAAAGCACGTACAAGAATTCCGCGGCTGAGGACCAGCCGGATAACTCTCCCAAAAACGAGAGGGAGGTCAGTAACAACGGTTGACAAGATACCAACAATCCACAATGTCGAGTGTCAATCTCCCGACCTACCAATGTCTACAAACGCAGCTAGAACATTTGAACAATCAATATGAACTGTATTCCGTGCAGTAAGAAATGGGACGAATTTATTTCATCCACGTTTCTGTCGATACAAACGAGAAATGTCTTCTTGATTAACCAACGTGTGTTATTATTCTGCTATTAAACAAACAAATTAACAAGAGTCAAAGAACGCTTGCAGTAAGTATATTTTGTTCACTAACATACTTTTCTATGATTATTTTCGCTTTTATTCATCATGGAATATATTTGTGCTTCTATTGATCATGAAATCATTCAATTACAAAGTCCAAGGTATCGCGTGATCTCGTCCACTGCACATTGCACTGTAAAGGAAGCTCGTTTATAGACGTTGGTGTCGTGTGCTATTCTTTTCATACCTTGCATGGTCGTGATTGTTTTGCATTTATTTTCTCGAATACGTGTTTTAAGGCGGGCAACCACTTTAGGAAATCGAAAATAAGGTGATTTTCTGGATTTTTTAAATTGTGAAAATAAAACGGAAATTTCCGCAACTCTGACAAAATTCATATTTTCATACATCTCTGGTAATTTTTTCAAGTTATTTCATGCATTCATTAAGGTGTAATCCGCTGAGTCCCTTGGCGCGTCCTTATCGTCGTTGTCGATTTGCGGGAATTGTGCAGCTCGCAATTCGCATCACAAATAGTCCAATAAATTTTTATGCATTCTTGAGATGTTTAAAAAAAAACGTGAACCTAAATTTGGAAAAAAATCGAGAATTGAATGTTGGAACGTGTTTGAAAAAAATGATCGATTTTTAATAAGATAATTTCGCAATAAAAAACATGTTTTAAACAATCTAATCTTTCCAACTTTGGATTGATGTTTTAATAATTTATAAAAATTCATTTATAAAAAATTAAAAAATTGATTTTTTGAAGCATCTAAAGTGGTTGCCCGCCTTAATTAAGGTGATGCAGAATCGAATTTACCAGGTTGATTTTTTGCATCACTTGAAATATTCAACAGTCACCCTGGCTATTTTTTATTGTCAATTCCAGAACATTACTATGCCAATATAAATATTGACACGAAATTTAAAAAGCTGGCGACATATCACGTACGTAGTGTTTTTTTTTAAAGACCACACGATCAGAATAAAATGGTAGTTAGGAGAAACAAATTATTCAGCGTTGTTCTTAAGGTTATTTTTTATCCGGTTTGTGTATTCATCGACACAATGGCTTCAAACCTTTTTGCTCAATTATTTCACAATGCATTGGATTTCAACACTTCTGGCACTTGGGATTCCTAGTCCACCTTTTTTTTAATCAGCTGGGGATATTCAAATTCTCCTGTAAAATTCAGCACCTCGTTGTAGCATTATCTTTATATACAGAATATCACCGACAAAAAAAAACAGCTTAATTACATACGTTAAACTGATAACATGAGGGGTTAGTCTACTGAAAAGACCCGAAAATCAGGGTTCAAATCAAATTCATTTCGAAGGACTAACAAGGAAAGGTTGCGAGGCCGATCTC
Source organism: Ophion slaviceki (assembly GCA_944452715.1). Classification (NCBI taxonomy): domain Eukaryota; kingdom Metazoa; phylum Arthropoda; class Insecta; order Hymenoptera; family Ichneumonidae; genus Ophion; species Ophion slaviceki. The sequence continues at coordinate 75,821,006 of OX101783.1, forward strand.
TCCTATTTCGATGAAATTTGGCATGCTTGCAGAATGGGTAGAAATAGGCGACACGTATTTTTTTATATCTGCGGAATAAAATTACCGATTTTTAAGGGGTAAAACGCACCCCCGCAAAATAGGGGTGCTTTTCGTTTTTCGTCGATAACGTTATTGTTCTCATCTCCAATGTACACGAAAAAATAAGCATTGTTGCAATTTGAAATTTTTTCATATCTCGTACTGGTAAAACGTTATCGACGAAAAACGAAAAACACCCAAATTTTCTAGGGTGCGTTTCAACCCTTAAAAATCGGGAAGAATCGTTGGGACATTTATTTCTATTACCCTAATCAAAGTTTTATAGATATCGAGATATGGTGAATCGTTTAGAAAAACATAGTTTCGAGAAAAAGGCGTTTCAATTTTTACTAGCAGTTCTATCGTTGTAATCATCAGTTTACCTTCAATCTGCGATTCCTGCACCTCATGTTGGATCTTCCTCTACAATTTTAGTTTCCTCACGCAACGCACGATTTTTTTTTAGTAGTCTAACCCCTTAAGTATTGAAAAAATAAAATGTCCAACGTGACTTGGATTAACCTGTCTGCAGTGTTTAACTTCTCTTGGAATACTTACTAGAAAATATTACTATAAAAAATTCCGATTGAATGTCAAGATGGTTGTCGGACCGTATCGAGCGCTTTGAAAAATGATCGAACATTGTGCAATTGATGCAGAGAACTGCAAGACGTTTGCTCGCCGAGGGAAAAGTTTCAAGCTACAGCGAGGCAGAAATTGCCGCCAGTTTGCTCAGCCTCGATTTCACCGACAACGAAGCGATTCAGGCAGCCGCGGAGTGCACGAGCGTCGAATCGGCGATTGCATTTTTGCAACAGGAGTGTGAACTTTGTACAGGACGATTCGCTGCCAGTCAGGTTAGTCGCGATACCTGCTGTTTTCTATTATTCATACACTGAGAAAAAAAGTCCATGGTATTACAACAAACGCCCATGGTAAAAGCGGGGATACTAAAATTAATTATTCAAGCGGATAATTGCTCTTTGAGTTACAGTCAGCAAATTTGAAAAATCTCATTCCGAGAAAAACGCGTTTAAAGATTTAACTATCGATTTTTGCAAGAAAAAATGATATTGATATAAATGATATAAATGATAATGATATTCTTGAAAGTACAGACTGTCGAAAAAGGCAAAAAATCGATTTTTTTTCTATATATTATTTAAATAATATATAGAAAAAGATAAATTTCTCTCAGTGTAAATAGTTTATTACTCAATAAAAAAATCAACCAAAACTAATCTCTATTTGGATATGAAGTTGTATTATTTTTTCTTTTTTACAATTAAAAAAAATTATAAAACGTTTCTTGTGATAAAAAAAACTCGCTTCGAGTGGACGCGTTTAGCTTCTGCATTAGGGCGTTACCCCCACTTGTAGCGCAAAAAGGCCTTTTTCATGAATTTTTTTAAAGAAAACTACAAAACTTTTTTAATCGATCAATATACCATCTTAAAGAACACATCTTGAAGAACTTTCAGTAATTTTTTTATTGAAAAATATTACATTGTTTAGTGGCAAATGGCCGTCAATGAAATAATGTTTTTATATACACGGTTTGCGGTGACCAACATTGCGGCGAAGTGGATCATCTGAAAAAAAAATGCGGATGGATTTAGTCAAATATAAGTATAAACTAGTCTTTAACGAAGGATTTTAAAAAATATTCATTTTTCACAAAATGGCGGACAATCAAAGTTAATGGTTCGATTTTAACGAAAAAAACGGCCGTTTTTTGGCTATAAAACGGCCATTTTTTTTTTCGAAAAAAAAAATCGAACGATTAAAGCCTACATTTTTATGTATTAAATAAGCCTGCAAAATTTCAAGAAGATCGGTTCATTAGTGTTCGAGTAATCTTGGTCACCGACTTCAGAAATGCCATTTTGAGAAAAACGCGTTTAAAGTTTCAATTTCAGTTTACACGAAGAAAATATTTTTTTTTTGTAAACTTACATAGAGTCATCTATTCCGGGCATAAAAAAAACTGCACTTCAAATTGCACTGCAAAAAAATGCAATAAAAAAAATCGATTTTTTCAAAATCGCAAGTGGGGGTAACCTCTTAAGATGACTTTTACAAAACAGGCATTGATTTCCTTTTTCAGACGATTTCAATGCTAAGATGCGTTCATCGTTGCTGCAACGATTGTGCGAAAAATTACTTCACGATCCAGATAAGCGATCGCAACATAATGGACGCGGTGTGTCCATTTTGCAAAGAACCAGACCTCAAAGATGCCAACGAGGATGACGTGCTGGAGTATTTCAGTATTCTCGACATTCAACTCAAGTCCCTGCTCGATCCACCGATTCACGAGCTCTTTCAGAGGAAACTGCGCGACAGGACTCTAATGCAGGATCCAAATTTCAAGTGGTGTGCACAGGTAATCATTTTTGCGATCATCCTTATTTCGAACCGGCGAAACGAAGCTTATCGTCGAACATGCTTGCGATTTACTTTTCACTCTTTTTCCCCTTTCCCCGCAGTGCTCTAGCGGATTTTATGCAAATCCGAATCAGAAGCGCTTAATCTGTCCCGACTGCCAGTCCGTGACCTGTGCATTTTGCAGAAGACCGGTACGTCCAAAATATTGAGAAGTACAAACAAAAAACATATTTCGAACACCTGTTTCATTCAAGGCGGAAAACCAGTTTAGATGACTCAAAAAGATTTTTTTTATTTCATAAATTGTGAGTCAAACTAATCGCTGATTAACCGGTAAGCAGTATAAATCATTCATTACTGCCCTGAATTTTTTGCTTTTGGTAATTTTTTTTCAAACGCGTGTCTCTCGAAACGACTTTTTTCAATTTGTGTACGCTCAAAAAGTTTCTAACTTATAATTTTATAAAGTGATAGTTTCTTTATATAATTACGCCATATATGAAACAAAATTTGGGGTAATATTATTTAAAGTCTAATTTTCATAACAAAAAAGGTTATAAAATAATGAGAAAAATTATTATACCTTTTTTATTCAAATTATATTTTTATTTATCAATTTTTATTTACTATAACATTTATTATAACATTTTACCTACTTGTATAATTATATAATTATATAAAATTATATAAAATTAATTATATAGAAATTATAAAAAAGGTTATAAAATAATGGGAAAAATTATGAATTATAAAAATTAAACGCCTCTGAAAAATGCAATTTTCTATTTGTTCGTATTTCATATTTTCAAAGGAAATGATTTAAAAAAAAATACAATATTCGTTTGAGAATATGTATAAAGTATTCCCAAAGTTTGCATTAATTCTATTGATTTATTCCTTGTAAAAAAAATTAATAAAAAACACAAAAAAACGTACTCCTAAACTGGTTTCTCTTAATGAACAGCAACATAATTATTTGTCGTTCAATTTCGAACGTAATCTGACAGAGAATATTTTTCGATCAACTTCGCCATGATCGTTAGATCACACACACTGCTCAAAAGTTACCGATCTTGGAAATCTTACGAAAATCATCAAAACGAAACTTTTTTGGAACTATTATTCACCATCTTACAGTTGACAGAAATGTTTCGTCTCACATTGCCAACATTTTTTTGTTCCTTTCGATATAGAAGTCAAACGAGTTTGTAACTACAGTTTGAGTGCAATTGAATATAGTATTAATTTTAATTCTAAAATAAATTTCCATCAATGCAATTGGACTTAGCTTTACTATTTTTATATTTTAACTTGCACTTGAACTATAGTTTGAGTGCAATATTGGATCACGTTACTTTTAAATTCAAATAGAAAATGTGTGCTCAGCTTGAGTGTTTGTGTCTTGATCGATTCAATCTATAAGGATTTACTTTATCATCATGTGTTTGACTTGTGATATCCTCTATCAATTGATTCTCTCAAGTATTATAAATTTGGCTATTCAGTGGGAGAAGCAACACGAGGGCATAACTTGCGAACAGTTTGCCGCGTGGAAAGACGAGAACGATCCCGACAATCAAGCTGCTGGTCTCGCCAAGCACATGGACGACAATGGAATTGATTGTCCCAAGTGCAAGTTCCGTTATTCTTTGTCCCGTGGCGGTGAGTCTTGCCAACGCGGAATCCTCGTATTTGTTTTGTTTGTTTGTTAAGTTGGAATTTTTTTATTGTGATTTTAATAATTGTTCTTTCGGTGTCATGAAATTATTACCCTTACTCGTGAAAACAAACGGTAAATATTTTTATGCAGTTGCGTTGTACAAAAAGTAATGTCTCATTAAAGGGGAAGATTGAGGTCGACTAAAATGATTTTTTTTCAGTTACATTAAGGTATTCATTTTTTTCGTCAAAGCAAACGATACGTTTTTTTATGCAATTGAATTGTACAAAAAGTAATGTCTGATTCAAAATATAGATTGAGGACTATTATAATCATCCCTTCAGTTATGTAAGATTATTAAGCCTTCGTTGACAAACTTGTATGTGGCCACGATTTTGACACACTCGGTCATTTTGACCCAAATAGTACTTTATTTACCTGCCATCAACAACCCTTCGGTCGGTTTTGATTGAAAAAATCAGGGATACTCTTTAAGGGGCTATACCAGTGTGAACGCTGAATATTTGGGTGATTTTCGGGATTTTTTTTGAAGAAAAATACTCAATTAAATGTTTCGGAAAATTAAGAATATATTTGGCTATCGTCAATTTTCATCCAATGAAAAATATCCTTCGTCATTGCAGAGTAAATATATTCAAGATTACTCAGTTCAAATTTCAAGTCAATCGGATAATTGCTTTTTGAGTTAAAATGTCAGCAAATTTGAAAAATCTCATTTCATATTCTTGGAAGTATAAAAATCTTGAAAGTATAAATATTGAAAGTATTAAAATCTCATCTCATATTTTTGAAAGTGTAAATTGTTGAAAAAGGCAACAAAATAGATTTTTTAAAGTGTCACACTGGTATAACCCCTTAAGGTTGTTATGGGATTCAGCCGTCGGGGGTGAAGTACGAGGGGAGCGCCCTATGCTTATGCACGGAGCCGAATGACTGTTGCCAACTGTTAGCTTTCAAATAATCGTCATATTGAACGTTTTCGAACTATTTTTCTACATCTATTTCTAAAAATATGCATTTTTGAACATTCGGTGAGTACATGAAGTGTTTTCATTACTTTGTATAATTATTTTCTATAACTTTTTCCCGCTCAATTAACGCGAATCGAATTGGCAACATAGTAAATCGTGGTATATCATAATGCCCAGGTTGGCAGAAGTGTCGCGAAGTTAGAGACATATGCGCCCCGTTCGTAACCTCAATATCGGCCCAAGCAGCTGTCAAAAATAAAGATCGGTCCGGGTAAAAAAAATTCCGCTGAATGAAAAAGTGTGTAATAAAGCTGTCTATAATCTCGAAGAAATCAAACACTTTAATGATTTTCCGATATTCTAAAAAAAAAAAATGATGTATGAAAAAAAAATCCACGTTATTTTGTCTTTGCTTAGGCATGTCTAGAAATGTATAATTTCTGGACATAGTTATCAAATTAATATTAAGTAATTATTACTAATTAAGAGAATAAGGACCAATAATATTCGTTGTTAATTATCCTGACCGAGTAGTTTGAGGTTCCCGGGCATAATTACCGAATACCGATAACATAGGTAGCATTTGTACCATCTACGACGTTGCCATGATTGCACAGTCTAATATTTTGTGTGCTTCATTTTCGCATAAATTCGCTATCAAAAACATTAATAATTTTATAACGGTACTGTGAATCCTCATTTTCACGGTACCAAGGGTTAGTCCGATAATTAGTCGAACCGTACCTATTTTTTCAGCTCCGTGGTAACATTCACTTAGCAGATATTAATAATGTACTGAAAAATCATCGGGAGTTTTCCATAAGCGTAATGTAATTAGCCCTCGAAATACGTCGAGTTGCCGATTTTTTTTATCTAAAAAACGGTGCTGTGGATCGTATTCAAACTGCACAGGCTGATCAGCAAAGAGGTTATAGAGGTCCAGAAAAAAATTCAGCTCGGTGGCAACATGTTGACTTAACCCTATAACAACCTTAACCCTTGTCAGTCACACCTTCAGATTGTGACGTAATAGTCCTTAGGGGTGTAATCAACCCCACTGTCTTTGGAGTGGTAAGTAATTGAAAAATTGAAAAAAAAAAATACTACAATGCATTTTCAACCCTTGTGTGTAAGACCATGCCGATTATTTTTAAGTCGTGTAATTTTTAATATGAAAAAAAAATTCGAAAATCTCAAAATTTCTGGAAGGTATCGCAGGTCAAAAAAACGGCTGGGGTTGATTCAACCCCCGATGACTGTTGAGGGTCAAACATCTCTCAATATGTCTGCATAATTGAAATTCGAAGAATATCAAATTGAGTTCTTAAAAAAAAATTGAAAATTGAAAATTTTGGTAAAGTGATGCTTTTACTGAAAATTCATCCGGGTAAAAATGACCCAGTGTGTCAACGTAGGGTTATCTTTTATCGTTAAAACAAACGATAAATATTTTCACCCAGTTGCATTGTACAAAAAATAATGTCTCATTAAAAATCTAAATGTAGGGTAATTATAATTGTTTTTTTTTTCAATTATACGAAATGATTACTCTTTCCTGTAAAAACAAATGGTAGATATTTTCGTGCCATTGCATGGGGCGAAAAGTGATGTCTCATAGAAAAATACATATTTGAAACAATTTTTACAGCAATTAATCGAGATTGTTAAAGATCTGCGAAATAATGAATTTAAAGAAAATGACCAATTTGCCGATGTAATTATCGTTTCCCCGGCTTCATTCAGGTTGCATGCACTTCACGTGTAATCAGTGCAAGCATGAATTCTGCTGCGGTTGCGGAAAGCCATTTTTGATGGGCGCCAAGTGTTCGATAAGCCCTTACTGCGCTAAACTCGGCCTCCACGCGCATCATCCGAGGAATTGTCTCTTCTATCTACGCGACAAAGAGCCCGCGCAACTGCAGGACCTTTTGCACGAGCACGGAATCGAATACGACACGAAAAATCCGACGGCCGAGCAGAAATGCAGGATTCAACTGCAAAAAGAGACGCCAACGGGTGTCGTTGACACCGTATGCAACTCGGACGCCATTGAAGATCACGCCGGATTGTGCAGGTATGAAATATAGCTGAGAATCGAGATGAGGAAAAATCAAATGAAAGCAAACAAAATTATAACAATTAAACATGCAAAGTAAATAAAATATGCGAAAAATATCATCACACAAGCATTGTAACAATTATTTTAATACGGAGCAAGATTGTGGATTTTCAATTCTACACTCTGAATTTTTGCAGTTTGTTCAAGAACAAACTGAACTTTATTTTTTATATTTTATGTTTTCATTTTTTATGTTCAGTTTGTTTTGTTTTTTTATAATATGTTTTTTGCCTTGGCAAGACCAGCAGATTTATGTCTTTATTTTTTATGTTCAGTTTGTTCTTGAACAAACTGAAACAAACAAAAAAGAAATGTAAAAATGTTTTATTTGGAACCGATTATCGTTTAAATGATACGTACATTTTTTGTTCATTGGCTTTATTGCAAAAGCACGCAATGAATTTAGAAATTGTCGTAAATTGCGTAGACTGAATTACGTTGCGTAGATTTTGATTTTTCAGACATCGGGATTTTTATTGTTTCATTGTTATCTTCATTATTTAGTGAATCAAATAATATCATCAAATAGTTTACTGTACAAGCACGCAATAAATAAACAATAGATCGTAGTTTTTTTAGACTTCGAATGATGTTGCGTAGATTTTGATTTTTTAGATATCGAGTTTTTTCTTGTTTCGTCGTTATCTTCAATAGTTGGAGAATCAAATAGTTTTCTGTCAAAGCACGCAATGAATATAGAATTGATGGTAACTTTTTAAGACTTTGAATTACGTTCCGTAGATTTTGATTTTTTAGACATCAATTTTTTCCTCGTCTCGTCGTTATCTTCATTAATTAACCAATCAAATAGTATCATCCACAAGTTTATTGTAAAAGCACACAATAAATATAGAAATTATCCTAAATTTTTTACACATTGAATTGCGTTGCGTAGATTTTGATTTTTAGACATCATTTTTTTTCTCGTTTCGTCGTTATCTTTATTAATTGACGAATAAAATAGTATCATCCACAAGTTTATTGTAAAAGCACGCAATAAATATAGAAATTATCGTAATTTTTATAGACTTTGAATTGCGTTGCATAGATTTTGATTTTTTAGACATCAATTTTTTTCTCGTTTCATCGTTATCTTCATTAGGTGGCGAATCAAATAGTAACATCAACAAGTTTATTGTAAAACCACGCTATAAATATAGAAATTATCGTAATTTTTTTAGACTTTGAATTGCGTTGCGTAGATTTTGATTTTTCAGACATCAATTTTTTTCTCGTTTCGTTGTTATCTTCATTGATTAATCCAATAGCATCATCAACAACTTTATTGTCAAAGCACGCAATAAATATAGAAATTATCGTAAATCTTGTAGACTGAATTACGTTGCGTAGATTTTGATTTGTCAGGCATCGAGTTTTTTTCTTATTTCGTCGTTATCTTTATTAGTTGATGAATCAAATAATGATTTTCAAATTACGATAGAGAGAGGTGAATCTAGAATTTTCCAATTTTGATTTTTAAATGTAGTAATTATCATCACACCACGAATAGTGGTACTTTCTGCCCGGAATCATTTTTATGATTATTTGCCCATGATTAATGTCTTGTCAATAACGAGTTTTCGCGATCAGGACCCATTACGTTGAGTATCTCGTGAAAAAGATTCGATCCTCGAAGCTGGAGCCCCTAAAATTGTTGAGCGTCGATGATCTGGAGGCTTGCCTTAGAAGGGCGGGCCTGGCGTTACCGGCGAATTGGTATAAACGCGATCAGGAGGACTATCAGCGTGAACTTGTCGAGGTAAATCAGAGAAATATGAGCAAGTTGTTTTAATTAAAGTGTGGGTACTTTTCCCCGCAGGCAGCACTACATTGAGTACTTGGCGGGTCTGGTGCTGAAGGGAAAACTGGACCCCGTGGGGATCTTTGATTTGAACGACGCTAAGCAAGAGTTGCGCCGACGGGGAAAAGTGCCGCCTGCTAAGGGCCAGGAAATGTCCGAGCAGGATTATCTCAAGGCGTGCATTCAGGTGATTCATACGAAATTAAAAAAAATCATGATTTCACTTTAATACACGCTTTCTCGCAATCTCTTGAGATTATTCAAATTAATTCGTTTGTTCCAATCGTGGACAAATGTTGTTGCACAATTACGTCATATGTCATCACTCGAGGATCGTTGTAGTAAAATGGGGAAATTCTATGTCCAGATGGTGCTAAAGGAGATCCCGTTGGAATGATCACGTGGAGGCAAGGCTTTTTCATCGTTGATGCATCTACACCTACACGTGAAGACTTTGATGGACAATTTTTCCTCGAATCAAAATATATATGCCCAGATAATGTAAATGTATATGTGTTTTGTTTAAGCTTTAAGGACTTCAATATACATACTTTGTGGATACAATGTTGATTTGGAAAGAAGAAATAACCAATCGGCGTGTTTTTTTGTTCATTTGTCACTTGTGATTTTGTTGATACCTTTCACCAGAAAACGTGATGACACTTCTATTACTGATAGAAGATCCGGATTACCGAAGGTTTTGGAGCTGTATTCATTGATTTTTATGCACCCAAATTGACTGTTCTGTTTTTTTTTGCAATATGCCTACTACTGCCGGCTTTCCAAAAGTTTTTTGCACGCACTCAGTGACTTTAGAATTGTCTGAATCTTCTGCACAACGGAGTTCGGTACAATTTCGGTCGAACAATATGGAGGATTTGACAATTTGAACGTGGATTTGACGATTTGACAATTTGACAATTTGAAAATATGAAAGTGGATTTAACAATTTGACAATTTCGAAGTGGATTTGACAATTCAAAAGTGGATTTGACAATTTGACAATTTGACAATTTGAAAGTGGATTTGACAATTTAAAAGTGGATTTGACAATTTGACATTTTGAAAATGGACTTGACAATTTGACAATTTGAAAGTGAATTTGACAATTTGACAATATGAAAGTGGATTTAACAATTTGACAATTTCGAAGTGGATTTGACAATTCAAAAGTGGATTTGACAACTTGACAATTTGACAATTTGAAAGTGGATTTGACAATTTAAAAGTGGATTTGACAATTAGACATTTTGAAAGGGGACTTGACAATATGACAATTTGAAAGTGGATTTGACAAATTGACAATTTGAACGTGGATTTGACAATTTAACAATTTGAAAGTGGATTTGACAATTTGACAATATGAAAGTGGTTTAACAATTTGACAATTTCGAAGTAGATTTGACAATTTAAAAGGGGATTTGACAATTTGACAATTTGAAAGTGGATTTGACAAGTTGACAATTTGAAAGTGAATTTGACAATTTGACAACTTGAAAGTGGATTTGACAATTTGACAATTTGAAAGTGGATTTGACAATTTGACAATATGAAAGTGGACTTGACAATTTGACAATATGAAAGTGGACTTGACAATTTGACAATTTGAAAGTAGTTTTGACCATTTGCTGCCTTTTGTTTCCGCATTAAGCTGCAAATTTGCGCCACAGTGCGTGGTTTGGCGAAATAAATGTGTGATGCCAAGACGGCAAGTTTGCAGCATATATACGCAACAATTACCTGCTGCAACAACGGTACTGACGCGGCAAGCTCCAGATTTGGAGTGATGTCATATTTATATCGCGTTTTAGTCATAAATGCACCACGCTGTGACGCATTTGGCGGCACGCTGTGACGTTCCATTGCCGGCAAAAACAAGGTACATGATTATAACCGTAGGCAAATTCGCTACGGCAAATGTCATGATCCTCAAATTAGTTATGTAAGTTGAACCAGTTGGATGATCGAGTGGTTAGCGTGCTTGCCTTCTAAACCAGCCCATCGTAAAATTGCGGTTTCGAATCCGAGCCTCTTACTTTCGGAAAAAAATAATTACGAGCATGACGCGTAGTTCTCAGTCCTACGCGGGCGTCGCACACACGAACCGGTACGTGTGTGCGATTGTATTCAATAAAATTATTTACTTTGTTCTCTTTTTCTTCCCACATGCCCAGTTACCGGTTATGCAGAACCCCATTTAGCCGGTCACAACACCGCAATAGCGGGCCTCGTTTATGTCGACGAAGGAGCGTTACGGTGTGTTCCAAATATGCCGGCAGTGGAACGTCACAGCATGCCGCCAATGTGCCCTCACCTTGCCGAATAGCGTATTCCAAATTTTCCGTCTCAATGCCGCGATAACGTGCCTCGTTTCTACCGGCAATGGAGCGTCACAGCGTACTTTCAATGTGCTCTCAGTTTTCTGAAATAACGCATTCCAAATTTTCTGCCGCAATGCTGCAATAACCCAGCAATGAACGTGCTCCAAATGTACCGCCAATATTCTGCATTTTCGTACTGCAATATTAACAGTAGCATTGCCGCGAGGATGCTTAATGCTGTGCTGCTAGAACACAGCTTAATGCGGCGGCAAAGGATGCCATTTTTCCGTCACAACTTGCTCTCGCTTGGCGTGGTGATGCCAATGTGTTGTCGCCAAATTTCTTACTGGGTAAGCAACTTTTTTAAGTAATTGTCATGATATGCGTAGTTTTTTTTACACCGCAGGCCATCAAAGTCAGATGTTCGAATCGGTTTGTATGAAAATTCTGCATAAGATCTTTTTTCATAAAGTTCCTTTAACATTTAAGGTTAAGAAGAACACTTTTCTAGATAAAACAAATAATCAAGAGCATTTTTTTTAAACCGGGTGAAAAAAGTTATCGTTTGTAGAAATGGCATGCGAAAAATCAGAAGCTGATGATTTTTATCTCGAAAGCCGTGGGACTTTTACTAAACTGAAGTTCCAGCATATTATAGGACATGATCTGACCTATCGATAGTTGCAGGATTATTAATTCATAACTGTTCTGTATATGGAAATTTGTTCAAAGCTCTACTAAGGCATACTTCAAGTGTATCTAATTCTTATAACCTGTCAAAAATCAGGCGTGGAGGAATTTTGATATTTTTATTCGACCTTCTAGGCGGAATTTTTGTCATTCTTAGTGCACGATGAAAATAAATTATCACAAATACGTGTCAGGTAGTGGAATAGGGTAGAGCGTAGACGACCATGTTTCGATATTGAAGCAATGCATACTTTGCCAGTCGCAGGCGTCGTTGAATCCAACGTGCTCGACCCAGTAGTTTGCCATGTTATTGTACTGCTTCAGTCTCCATGTCTATAAAATTATAATCGGTAAAGACAACTTTCGAAATCTTAGTAAGCAGTAATGAAAAGACTCGTCCAGAGGGAAATAATTTTTGGAAAACTTCGATATCAACGACAATGATTGATCGATAACGCAGGGGAAAATAAGGAAGCAATTATCGCCAAAGAGAAATATTACTTTGCAAGGGTTCGCTCCATTTCATGACGAATATTTTTGGTACATGCAAGCACGAAAATGCACAGGAAATGTCACATAAAATTTGGACAAATTGTTGTTCGTTCATTTTCTTCGAAGCTGTATGAAAATGGTACTGCGGTTATTATGCAAGATTGTTGGAGAGATTTTTCAAAAGTTTAGTGCGTTCAATTATTCCAGCTTTTAGTTTTAATTGAGCTCAAGAAAAGGATTCAAAAAATGATTCGCAATTAATGGCGAAATCCTTTTTTAGTGGCAAAAAGAATGAAAGGTTGAAAAGTGAGAAAAAGTCTAATAAGAAATATAAATGACCCTGAGCATAAAATCTTGTTGAAAATCCGAAATTTCTCTCGTGTTTTTCATCCAATTTTAACGATATAAATACACAAAAACTCTTATTCCTCTTCCACCGTCTCAATATTTCGTACCCTTTCGTTCTGGTAAATCCACGCCAGCATCATCGCATTCAATTGCTCAGCCGCGAGTTTGGATGCTTTTTTCAAATATCGCATAGCCGTGAGCTTGTGACTGCGAACAATTTCGAAATATGCGCTCAGCAAGTAAAAACGCGGTTTCAAAAACTGTGCCGGTTTAGACATTTTTTCGAGAATCGTCACGATGCATTTAATATCGTCGAGGAGCGGTACGAGTTGTTCCGCTCTTTTCATATTTATGCAGCGCGTCAGTGTGAGCAGACAACACTCCAAAGCCTGTCAAAAAAAGAGGGGCGTGAAAAATCGTGAAAATGTCAACTCGATTTTTTTCTTCTTACTTTGGCCACTGTCAATACGTGACAGAAATTCTGTCGGATGTTTGCCGTGTAGAAAATGCTGCACTGGGCGAAGGTAGGTGGAAGACTCCTTATTCCCAAAAGAAACGACATTATTATTGCAGCTTTGTCAAATGAAAAAGATGGAAAAAAGATCACTAGTACATTATGTGGAACATAAAAATGACAATGCACGTTGGAGGAAAACGATTTAAAAACTATCTTTATGTCAGTCAGGAGATTTTTACGGGGTAGAGTTATGGGGTGTCGATAAAAAAGCAGAGTAGTACAAAATAGACATTGCAAAATGGCGTTAGGAATCGACAGAGGTACTCCCAGATACACTGCCGCTCAAAAGTTTGGATACACCAGTCGATATTTTTTGCCGTACTAAAAGTTACATAGCTTTGTCAAAAAAAAGATAAACGGAAATTTACCGAACGGTTTTGAAAATTATAACAAATATTTGAAAAATATTTTTTAAATCATAAGAAAATCATAAAAAATATATATTTCAAAAAAGCAAAACGAATCTGAATTTGTTCCCTGAAGGGAACTGGAATGGAAGGTCAGTATCGATGATACAAATCTAAATATCTCGGATCACTACCAAATATCGGTAGTGATACGAGATCTTTTTTTTTTTAATAAAATTTAAATTACAATCTGTTCCGTCGGGAACATTCAATAATTGTGCTGTGCTATGAAATTTGTTGGATTGCTTTTACATTTTAGAATGGATGACCCACTGGTATTCCATCTAATGATCACTGCTTTTACGTTCTATGATTTTGTCTTTATTTATGCACATTGGTTTGTTTAATTAATTAGGTCGAGAGGCTTTAAACGTTTCAGTCTTTTTACTTCATTGGTTCGGTCGAGAAGTTTACGGGCCAGTGCGTTTGGATGATTTTGAAGTCTTTGTGTGTATCTTCTGCTGTGTTCTTGGATGGTTGATTTGACGTATGGTATTTTCAGGTCGTTGTGTAGAGTTTTATTGCTTACATAGTACGGCGCATTTGCGATTATTCTTAGAGTTTTCGATTGGAGTCTCTGTAATATTTCTATATTAGATTTCCTGGCAGTTCCCTACAATTGTATACTATACGTCCATGTTGGTTTGAGTATCGCGTTGTAGAGGAGCGTTTTATTCTCTATTGAAAGCTGTGATTTTTTTCCCATCAGCCAATATAGTTTTTTTAAGTTTAAGTCCATTTCTTTTCTTTTCGTTTTTATGTGTTTATTCCAAGTCCAGATCCAGATACATCCCGAGATATTTTACTTCTCTCTTTGTGGGTAGAGATTGATTGTTGAGAGTGACTGTTGGACAGTCAGCTTTTCGCAGAGCGAATGTAATATGCACCGATTTACTATCGCTGACCTTGATTTGATCCGAGATATTTAGAATTGCATTTCATTTTAATAGGTGACCTTGAGTGTCCTTGAACGGCTTTGACCCCCTAATGTTTTTTATGCGGCTTGAGGTGCTCCACAAGATGGTTGAAAAAAAGTTACCATTCCATTTAAAAAAGTGGAGGTGACCTCCACTGTGCGTCAGCGCCTCCACCGAAATAAAAAAATTGGTCGCATTTGATGGGTCCCTTCACACCGTACAACTTTTGTCTGGGACATTTTTTTGTGCCGTCGATAATTACAGAGTTATTTCGGATGGCAGAGATAAGAGGGACACCCTGTATAGTTAATGTATAGAAGTATATACGTGTACATGTGTATTCTCAGGTATAAATTTAAAACAGCTGCCAGGGACGCGAGGCGAATAGCCGTACTAGAGCGCGTGCACCGAGCACTTCTACTTTAAAGCGCTGTACTGAGTCGATAAAATGAAAATCGACTTTACCAGCAATTGGGTATCAATTCTATGATAGAATAGAGTTGAAAAATGCAAAAAAATATATTTTTCCATCCCTTCACAGTAGAATAGCCCTTTAGAGGAAAGGATAAGTGTACATTTTCCAGGGAAATAAAAAAAGAGTGTAAGAAAAGAGAAACGGTGGTAATGGAGAGCGAGAATGCAGAGTGTGATAAAAATTAAAAATAATAAAAGAGAAAATATAAGTTAGAGTACATGTTTAAGGGGTTAGGTCACAGTAATGGGTGTAAAATCATGTGCGAATTTAAGAATTTTTTTCGTATGAAAAAGTGATTCACTCATAAAATTAATTACACATCGATTTAGTGTGAATATCAAGCTGTTAGAATTTTTTTTCGATGCACAAAATGGCCGACTACTCGAAACTTCTTGAAACAGCTTTTTTTCCAATTGCCGTGACAAATAACTTCAACAATTTTCACTCGATTGACTTCAAATTCAAAAGATATGTTCCTAATTGCATTTCGTAGAGAAGTACGTACGGAATTTCTGATTAGTCGATAACTTTTCATTTTATGAGCAGTTTTAACGAAATTTTTCACTGAAAATTCATTTCTCAAGTTCAAATACTTACAACTTTTGAAGAAAACAATATTTTTTAAATTCCGTACGTACTTCTCTTGGTATTCTAATGTAGATTGACGAGAAAAAAAAGATAACAAAAGAAAATATTAGTAGTCGGCCATTTTGTACATCGAAAAAAGAAAATATATATTTTTTCTAACAGCTTGATATTCATACTAAATAGATGTGTAATTAATTTTATGAGTGAATCACTTTTTCATACGAAAAAAATTGTCAAATTCGCACATGATTTTATACCCGTTACTGTGGCCTAACCCCTTAACGGTATAACAGCTTTGTAAAAAGCCAAAAAGGCGATGCAAATAAAACTTGCTACTACTATCTTTATGTTATCCATTTGATGTTAAAATAAATTGCATTTAAATTCGTAATTTATAAGTGTTGCATTCCTAAATTTCCACGACTCACATTCGAAGCTGCCACAGCCAGAGGCAAGTTAACAATCGCCTCGAACTATCAGGATCGCGAGCTGCGCATGCCCCAAAATTCGGCCCTGTCAAAAGTTTCAGTTCTTCGATTTATGATACATTTTTTTCGAGAGCTGACTTTTTTTTCTACCATTTATCTTTTTCGCGTGCTCGACGCAACTTTCGAACGATTCCAAAACCATTCCAGCATCAAGTGCAAGATCCAGAGACAGAGCGTAGTACCACGTGATGCTCGACTCGTCGACGTCTTCCGGCGCCAAGTGAAACAATTCCCTCATCAAATCGACCGTCTCATATATTCGCTTCGTTCTTATCTGCATGAGAAAATGATCGATCTGGCATCCATGATTTGACACTCTTTTCTTTGTCGTTTAATTCAAAGGACAGAAGAGAGAATTGCCTACCGTGAGTTGAATCAATTGAGGCAAAATCATCAATTTTATTCGACTCATTTTTAGCGCTGTGGTTAGCTTGAGTACTTTGATACCGATGATCAAGGCATCCTCGTATTCCGCCTGGAGCAATCTAGTTAACATTTCATTAAGGGGTCTTCTCACTTTCAACGCTAAAAAAGGCTATTTTCATGAATGTTTTTGATAGGTTTATATTATAGATGTTGATATAAAAGTTGTTACACTTGATCTCATTAATCTTGATCTTATTAATGTTAATCTTAATTAAAGTTACAATTAAGTTACACTTCATTAAATGTATTCTTTCGAAATGCATTTAATTTATTTTTTATTACATTAGCCTGAACGGTTAGGAATATTTTAAGCTTTACAGAATTGAAAAATTCCAAAAATTGTTAAAGTTACAGCATTTAGAGCTGTTAATAGATACCGCGCGGCGCGCCCGATCGCCAACTTCAAAGCCGTTTTTCCACGATTTACTTTTTTGAACCTTGTGAAAGTTCTAACTCTTGAAGGAAGGTTCAGATCGCATTGAAATTTTGGCAACATATTCTTAGTATCATCAGCTATCGTGTGAACCACAGAAACAGAAATTTCAACGACACAAACAAATATAAAAAATAAAATACCGACAGAAAATTGAGTAAAACAATTTTAAGTTTCGAATTTTTATTATAATAATTTTTTATAAATAATATTGTCCGTTCACACTGAAGATACATTCATTATGCAATTATAAATATGCATTTATAATATTGCATGCATCATGCAATAATAAAATACCGACAGAAAATTGAGTAAAAAAATTTTAAGTTTCCAATTTTTATTATAATAATTTTTTATAAATAATATTGTCGGTTCATACTGAAGATATATTCATTATGCAATTATAAATATGTTCATTTTTTCCAGACACCCACATCGATGCCGAGAACTTTCACCATCAACGCGCGCGCAAAAAAAATATATTGCTTTATTATGTTATATCTCCGCCATTTGATAATATTTCTGATTTTTTTTACATATACTTAACCATGTGCATGAATGATGTGTAAAAAAATGTTGTCAATACATGCGTAATTTTTTTAACCGCGTCTAGAAAAGTACCTTCGAAAATCGGCGAAATCGCGTATATAAGGCCTTAAGTCACTATTTATAGACGAAAATGGTAGTTTAAAAAGTGGAAAAAAATTGTAGGTCTGCGCTGTTGATGAAATCTCGGAAATAGATCATCCGAAACAAAAAAATCGAACGATTTTCGATTCAGTATGTTCATGGCTATAGCGCATATCATACGATTTTTGAGATATGCAAAAATAACAATATGGCGGACATTTTTCGAAAAAAAAAAACAAAAAAAAAACGTGTTTTTTTTTCACCGTTTTCGGCAAAAAAATATGAAATATCGAAATTTAAAAAAATCCCTGATATGCGCTATAGCTATAGTAAAGAATATGTGGTTAAAATTTCATAAGGATCGGTTCAGTAGTTTCGGATATTTTATCAACAAACCGTCGAAAAACGTTGTTTCGAGAAAAACGCGTTTGAAGTTTGTTTGGGTTACATCAATACATAAAAAAAATTATGTATTTTGAAAGTGTATTTATTAAGTGTAGTAACTTTTATATCAATATCTATAATATAAACCTATCAAAAAATTCATGAAAATAGCCTTTTTTAACGTCTAAAGTGAGAAGACCCCTTGAGGTAATTTAGGATGTGACTATAGAGAAAACATTGTAGATTGTTTTATTGTAAGTTTTTTGTACATTTAAAGCGTTTTTAGAGGATATGGAAGGTCACATTTTCAAAACCATCAATTATAGTGTCGCCGTCTAAGGGGCTATACCAGTGTGAACGCTGAAAATTTGGGTGATTTTCGGGAATTGTTTGGAAGAAAAGTACTCAATTAAATGTTTCGGAAAATTAAGAATATATTTGGCTATATTTGACCTATATTACATAATTTTTTCATAGAAAAATATTTAGATCCAAGCGACTTATGCGCTGCCTTCGGAGGCGTCAAAAAAAAGTTCCTCCACTGCTGACACGATTCCGGCCGATTGAGTAGATGAAACTGAAAAAGCAAAAATGTCGTTAAACTGGAAGGTATTTCCTGTACAATGACGTAGGATTTTCGAAAAATATCAAAATCTAACAAAATGGCGTAGTTATGAAAAAAAAGTCTGTTTCCTTGCCTATAAAATGGTCGTTTTGTTCAATGCCAAATCGTCAATTTTCATCCAATCAAAAATATCCTACGTCATTGTAGAGTAAATATATTCAAGAGTACTCAGTTCGAATTTCAAGTCATTCGGATAATTGCTCTTTGAGTTACGGTATCTGCAAATTTGAAAAATCTCATTTCGAGAAAAACGCGTTTAAAGATTTAACTATCGATTTTTGCAAGATAAAATGATATTGATAAAAATGATATAAATGATAATGATATTCTTGAAAGTATAAACTGTCGAAAAAAGCAACAAAAAAAATCGATATTTCGACAGTGTCATACTGGTATAGCCCCTTAAGGAAATGGGCGAGGAAAGGAACTTCTGCAATTCACTACACGGAGAGAATTTTTAAGTAATTTTTACTGTAAAATCACAGTAACTCGGTGACAAATGTGCAATTCTTCAGGTTTTTAGGAAATAAATTATAAATTTTCATGGAAATGAATCAAAATTTACTTTTGCCTAACAGAAATTTAAAATATTTTCCAGAATTTTTACTGAAATTAATAGTAAAATTTCATGAAACGTAAAGATTACGACAATAAGTTAAAAAAGTGCTAATATAAATGAAATTTTTCAGTGGAACATTGAGAAATTTGCGTGTTTTCCATAAAAATTTAAAAAAGGAAGCCGAAATTTTCCGTGTGTCCACCGGAATTTTACGTTCTTTATAGTAAAATCAGTTAGGGCTAGGTCGCCTGACTATACGCGTGAGCTGTGTGTGAGCGTACGTATACGTGAACGCAAGCTGTGAGAGTGTGCTTGTGTATGACGCAGTATGACGAGCACGAACGACGCCGACCCGCGTTGCTTAGCAACAGCGGTACCGCGCATGCGCATTATAGTACGAAGCATGGGCCAAGAAAGCCTCGTGGTCTCGTGCAGTCTAACGTGTTCTACGCAGTTCTACGCAAGAAAACAAAGAAACGTGAAAAGAAACTTCGATAAAGGACGTCTACAATGGTACGGAAAGATGATATGCTAAAATAAGTAGCAATCAAGAACACAAATATTCAGAAACGCCGATGAATACAGTATATAGTGTATTTATTTAATCATAGGGAATTAATTTTTCGCTAGGGATTGTAGAAATTTCAAGTTTGTCCAGGTTATTTTTACTGTAGAAACTTGGAATTTTTAAGGCAGCCCATTGTTAAAATTCTACATGAGAATGTGTCAGAATTTTTACAGAAAGAAATGTAAAAAATTATGCTACTTGCTTAAATTTTTTACATGAATGAAAGCAAAATATTAAAAGCTAGTGTCAATTTTTGACTATGTGCACATTTGTCACCGGTTTCAAATTTTTAATGTAATTTTTACGGAGATTTCACCGTAAAAAATACTTAAAAATTCTCTCCGTGCGTCGAACACTTGTGGTAAAATGTAGACCATCTACCATCCTTCATTTTCGTCACTGAATTGCAATTCTTCGGATGGCGACCCCGTAATAAACTGGGTCTCAGTTTATTACGGGGTTTATTACAGTTTATTTTTCATTGATCAGTTTTCCGGTCAACTTTCCTATACCGCCAAGGCCTGGCGTTTTTTTTTTTGTAAGCGCGAAGTCTTGTACTCATTCGTCTTTGTACGTGACCAACACATTCTTTTGTTTATGACAACAGAAGAACGGTACAGAAAAGCATCCACTATTCCTTTATAATTTTCGAGTCACCGTTGCCTATATATAATTGGTATATTTTACACCGTAACTGGATTCAGATCGTTGGAACATTTCACAGATTGCATCCACTTTCATTTTCTGAAGAAACAGTTAGTCTTTTCGTTGAGCCCTCTATTTCTTCCCAATTATTCGCTTTCATCGTTTATTATTCGACAGTTCACAGCATTTCGACATAATACTTGTTTGCAAACAGCGTCCGAGGCACTTACTAAACGCTCCTAGGTAGCCTGAAAAACTGGTCGATGCAAATCCATTATTCCACAGAATTTTGTTGCTCCCAGCAATCCGATTCCCAACAGTCGCATAGCGGAGATGGATGTTCGATTTATGTAATAAGTGCTTCCTAATCGTAAGTGCTGCCTAATAACTTCAATGTTTGTCAATCTTTTTCCATTAAAAAATAACTCAAACTCGGCAAAACCTTTGATTGTGTATTACATATCGACCTCATCATCCTTATACTCTCAGCATAAAAAATGTTGAAAATCGACCGGTTTTCTGAGTCCCAAGCTAATGCAGGTGCCTTTATATGATTTCGCGCACATTTCCTATACTTATTATCGCATACAGAATATTAAAAACGGAGGGTCACAGTGATGATATTTTCGTGAATATACTATACAATCGATTGAATAACAGTAATCGTATTCAAGTTATCATCAGTGGGTCGAATTATTTTCGAGAAGCTGATTGCTCGATAGATCGGGGAATATCTCTTGTATAGATTTTTTTTCATGATATTTGCAATCGGTATTCCCTTGTCCCATAAGTGTACTAGCAAGAAGCAAAAAAACAATGTCTATTTTTGTTTATATTATACATGAAATTAAGTTTGTTTTCGAAATGAAAAAAAAAAAAACTATATTTTGAAGAATTGGCTTGCATCCCGGTTACAAGGCGATATGTATTTCGGTGAAATATACATAGAGGTGGAAGGAATTAGCATTAGTTTTTACGATAACACCTCTAGAATAAACACCTGGACTACGTGACGTTTTACTAATTCACTGCTCATTGTTAGAACACAGACAAGCGACGAAGAAGTGATTATTTGCACGAAGATGAAAATTCGTATGCAAAGAATTTGCAACGTGAGTTACATTTATATTTTTTTAAATTTAAGACGTAGCAAAATTTCACATCGAGAGATTCGATTTTTCGCGCCGTTCGTCCGAAGCCCGATTGTATAACAGTTAAGGGGCTACATCTACCTAGAAGCCCGAAAAACATGTTCAAACTCCGATTTTTTTCTGGGAAACGATTGGTGAAAACGGAACAGATTTCGTTTCAACACAAAGGCACACATATTGAGAGCCTTGAAAAAAACACCAAAAAATACAGGAAAACAACCAAAACATGCCCGCCGCCAAATGATGAAATTTTTCCTGGAGGGGATTAAATGATTATTCTCCTCCAGGAAAAATTTTATCATTTAGCGGCGAGCATGCTTTGGCTGTTTTCCTGTGTTTTTTGGTGACTTTTTAAGGGTCTCAATGTATGTACCTTTGTGTTAAAACGAAATCGGTTTTCTTTTCACCAATCACGTGAATGAGTCGAGGTTCTTTATCCGTCGAACACTTGTGGCAAAACGTAGACCATATAGTACTTCATTTTCGTCATTGAATTGCAATTTCTTCGGATGGCGAAGCCATAATCAATTGGGCGTTCATCGATCAGTTTTCTGGTCAATTTACCTCTGTCACTAAGGCCTGGCGTTTTTTTGTAAGCACGAAGTCTTGTACCCATTCGTCTTTGTACGTGACCAACGCATTCTTTTTTTTATGACAACAGAATGACCGTACAGAAAAGAATTTACTACCCCTTTAGACGTTTTCGAGTCACCATCGCCTATATAATTGGTATATTTTACACCGTAACTGGATTCAGATCGTTGGAATATTTCACAGATTGCATCGACTTCCATTTCCTGCAGAAACAGTAAGTTCTTTCGTTGAGCCCTCTATTTCTTCCCAATTATTCGCTTTCATCGTCTTATTTTTTCTTCGACAGCATTTCAACATAATACCTCTTTACAAACAGCGTCCGAGGCACTTACTAAACCCTCATAGGTAGCCTGAAAAACTGGTCGATGCAAATTTATTGTTCCACAGAATTGCTCTCAGTAATCCGATACCCAACAGTCGCATGGCGGAGATGAATGATCGATTTATTTCGTAAGTGCTTCCTAAGCGTAAGTGCTTCCTAGTAACTTCATTGTTTGTCAATCTTTTTCCATGAAAAAATAACTCAAACTCGGAAAAACCAACGATTGTCTCCAACCAACATCTCGACCTCGTCATTCCAGTACTCTCAGCATAAAAATATTGAAAACCGACCGGTTTTCTGGGCCCCAAGCTTATGCAGACCCCTTAATATGCTTTCGCGCACATTTACTTATTATCGTATAGAGAATATTAAAAACGGAGGGTCACGGTGATGATATTTTCGTGAATATAGCAAACAATCGATTGAATGACAGTACTCGTATTCAAGTTATCATCAGTAGGTCGAATTATTTTCGACAAAATGATTGCTCGAAAGATTGCAGAATATCTTTTGTTTCGATTGTTTTCTTCATGATCTTTGCAATCGGTATTCCCTTGTCCCATCAGTGTACTAGCAAGAAGCAAAAAAAATAATGATGTCTAGTTTTGCTTATATTATAGATGAAATTAAGTTCGTTTTCGAAATAAAAAAACCATATTTCGTAGAATTGGCTTGCATTCCGGTTACAAGGCGATATGTATTTCGGTAAAATATGCATAGAGGAAGGAGGGATCAGCAGTAGTTTTTGCGATAACGCCTCTCGAATAAAAGCCTGGGTTACGTGACGTTTTACTAATTCACTGCTCATTGTTAGACCACGGACCAGCGACGAAGAAGTGATTATTTGCACGAAGGTGAAAATTCATATCCAAATAATTTGCAACGTGAGTTATAATATTTTTTTTTCAATTTAAGACGGAGCCAAATTTCACATCGATCGATTCGATTTTTCGCGCCGTTCGTCCGAAGCACGATTGTATAACAGTTAAGGGGTTATATCTACCGACAATTCTGAAAAAAATGCTCGAACTCCGATTTTTTTTCCGAGAAACGATGGGTGAAAAAGAAACGGATTTTTTTTAAACAACGGTAAACAAATTGAGAGCCTTAAAACAAATCGTCGAAAAATGCAGAAAAACAACCAAAACATACCCGCCGCCAAATGATGAAATTTTTTCTTGAAGGGAAATAATCATGTCGAGTTTCTTTATCCATAGCAAACTTTTTCAAGGCGTGGAGAACGCAACCGGAGGCGATCATTTACAGGGGACAATTTTTATTATTATTATTAATTACATTCACAGTCTTAAGAATGATCAAAATCACAGTCGAATCATTCTAACAAGGAACATCACTTAAGTGTCCGCTTTATATTTGGTTGAAACTCATATATGTGATAAAGCATTAAAAACTATTAGACACGTATTTTCTTGATCTGTGGAAAAACGTTTTTAAGGGGGAAACATTCCCTCAAAGAAAGGCGTGTCGCCCTTAATTTCATTTTCTATTATTCGATAATGAATTTTCTATCGCTTTACATTACGTTTTAGGCAAATTTTAGGGAAGTAAAAAATTTGCCTAAAAAATCGTCAGATAATTGTTAATAACAAATGAACTATGCAATATAAAAAAAAATCCTCCGTACTTCCATAGACAATGTATTTTTTAAGATATATTCAACATTTCAAGTGAATCGGTTGAAAATTGTCCGAGTTACGTTTCCGGCCAACTTAAAAAATGCAGTTTTGAGATAAATGCTACCCAGCCGCCATTTTGAAATTAACCGCTTCACAAAAATTATTGTATACAGTCACTAATATGTATGATAAACATCCTTTTTTGTAACCTCGATTTAATTTTTATTTTTTCTGAAAAAAATATCCCCAAGAAGCCTATTTTTTCGGCCTCGAGAGTGGCCTAACCCCGTAAGTGACGTCCCTTGTAAGAGGGTTATTTTAAGGTGTACAAGACTTTCACTACGTTCCAGGACATTCGTTTTGTTTTAATGGGCAGACTATACCTGGGGCTGCCGCTGCAGAAGAACAAGGGCCTATACTTATAAATGTAGCTGCTGAATAAAAATAGAGTTAATTCGATGCCCAAATTTGGTAGATTCGGGGCTGGAAATATTTCTGAACAGGTTTTTACTAACTAAGCTATAAAATCACCGGTTTATCAACACACAAGAAGAAACAAAAATTGTATAAAGTGCCAACGAGTTTTGATGCCCAAAAAAATAATTCTTACTACGATAGTTGATGCAATTATGAGTGAATTGGAGATACATGGAAAAAAAATACACCTGACTTCGAAGATCGATTTGAACGTGATCGCTGCCATCGCCAATTCCTCAGCATCCGACCACCAATGTTTTCTTGCTATAGTGTACATCATCGGTTTTTCGAGACTTCGGACGAACGGAAGATCGTCGAGATTTCGAAAAATCTCGGAAATTCTCAAATAAACGTCGCACTTTTCGACAAAACATCCAGAGCATGCAAAAGCACCGTTGAAGCTCTCAAGTGCAGTAAGCTTTGATGCAGAAATTTGATCCATTCGCTACACATGGTGGATTTTTGACGTAAGAAATTCGTGAATTAATGTTCAAGATTTTATATACAGGGTGTCCTGTTATGAATGGATAATTCTGCAACTGTCGATAGGTCCGATCATGCCCTACTATATGCTGAAATTTCAGTTTAGTAAAAGTCCCACGGTTTTCGAGATAAAAATCATCTGCATTTGGTTTTTCATATGTCGTTTCTACAAATGATAACTTTTTTGACCTGGTTTTTTTGAAAAATACTCTTGGTTATTTGTTTTATCTAGAAAAGTCTTCTTTTCAACCTTAAATGTCAAGGAAACTTTATGCAGCAAGATCTTGGCCTGTGGTATAAAAAAATGTACTACGCATATCGTGCCAATTACTTCAAAAAGTTGATTGAGGCCTTAGGCCACCCTAGAGGCCAAAAAAAGCATATTTTTGTGTTTTTTATTCGGCGAAACCATAAAATAAATCGAAATTACAAAAAAGGGGTTTTATTATACACAATTGACTATAAAAAAATATTTTTTCACGATACATGTAAAAATGGCGACTGTGCAGCATTTTTCCGATGACGCCTTTATTTCTGGAAGGTCAACCGGCCGGACCACACTGAGAAAAAAAAACCAATTGACTCAAAAAAATATATTGGTTGATTCAAATAAATGTCTGATCGCGGAGTGCCAATGATACATGAGATTGTTACGATACTATAAAATATTGGAAAATGTGATTGATTCAAATAACATATTATTTTATTTGAAAATATTTTCTGTTCTCTGAATATCTACATTATGCTTGAAATAAAATTATATTCTATTGAAATCCTTCTATATACAATTCATAGATATATGGATGAAATAATTGAGCGGTTGCTTCAATTTTTTTTTATTTCGTACAAAAATATAATCAATAGAATGAATTATTTCTTTACTACATCGAAACGAATGTGCCATAAACGTAAGGTTTTCAGTTTGTTTTATATTTTAAATAAAAAGTGAGCTTAGAATGATGATCCACGATAATAGTGAAGAGAATATCAGATATTCAACTGATAAGAACATATACTACACTTTGATCTGAGCCACAGGCCAATAAGCGATACTCTTTAGAGTTTCTCTGTCGTTTAAGTAGATTTTCGGTTCGCGCTACGCTTACGAGAAACGAGCGCGCGTGTGGCTTCTAGCGGTTACTCCGAGAACTACGGGTTTCCTCACACCTAATATTTCGGTGCGGCTCGGCCATGATTTAGTTGATTTTTTTCAACCAAATGCGCAAGAAACAAATTTTATTTCGCATAATTTTTTAACCAATTCAGAAATTTGCTTAATATTTTTCAATCAAAATAAAATATTAATATTTTAATGAATAATGTACTCGAAAATCAATATCGGATATGGTGAAAAAAATAAAATAACATGTTACTCAATAGAAATTTTATCTGAATCAAACGAGCGAAATTCAATTTTTCTTGTGTACTCGAATCAACAATATTCATGTTATGAATTGAAACGCTTTTTTTGTTCGTTGCAGAAAATGCATTCAAAACTATATAATTTGTTCGCGATAATTTTTCAGATAGTTTCAATAATATATTGTTCTCGGCTAACAATATATCTTTTGAATAAAAAAAAAAACTTTTAATTATATCATGTTATTAAAGTCGATAGCGTTTTGTTCGGACTAATAAATCCGATTGTTTACACCAACAATTTTACAATTGAATCAACGAAATTCCATTCAATAACACCAATGATATTGGATCAATGATTTTTTTTTCTCAGTGCAACAGCTGCTATAATTTTTGAGTTATGATGAGACACTAAAGTTTTTTCCATTATATATAAGAGTGGCTATCGAAGTACGTAGGATTTTTTTGGTATATTGTTTTTTGCCAAAATATCGCATTTCCAAAACAAAAAATTTAAAATGCCGTGAGAAAATCTTCGGAAAATTGTTTATAAAATGGAAATATGCAATATAATTTAAAAAATCCTACGTAGCCTTAGAAAATGTAATTCTAAATATACAGTTGAAATTTCAAGTGAATCGGTTGAAATTTGTTTGACTTATGAGTCTGGCCGACTTGAAAAATATAGTTTTGAGATAAACGCGTTTAAAGTTAGTAGAAAGTCACGACATGAATAATGTTTCAATACCTTTAATCTACAATGCCTGCACTAGAATTCGAAAGCCGAGTACTTGAAGATTTTTCACACCCACAATTTTTTGGAATATCATTTTATAAGTACTAAGGTACCTTTATGACAAACAAAAAAATCGATTTTTGGAAAATGCTAGAGTGGCCTAAGGCCTTAATTATGGTCGATTTATATCAATTGTAGAAATGGCATGCGAGAAACTAATAGCAGGTAATGTTTTTCAAAAAATGACAAAGCCCAATATCGCAAAAACGGTGGGACTTTAACTAAACTGAAATTCCAGCATATACTAGGCCATGATCTGACTTATCGACAGCTACAGGGTTATCCAATCATAACAGAACATCCTGTATACATTTAGGATGAAGATTTAAATGCGTACCAGAAGAATCGTCGAGAGACGAGAGAGGTACACAGCAGCGCTAATTTTCGTCAGTGCTTCATGCCCTGTTATTCTATTAACAAATAAATCTGGAAATCTCTGGTAAAATTTATGCTTGCAAGCTTGATCCAAGATTCGATAAGAAACGCAGAAATTGTGACTGCCGCTTGGTTGGGCTGATTCGCGAATTGCTTCGGTATAATATTTCTTCGCTTCACCATAATCGCCGAGATTCGTACAAGCATCACCTGAGGTTTGAAGTGGAGGACCATTAGTGCATATGCGTTACACCAACACATTGCAACTGAACTTTTTTCTAAACGTGTTTTTTTTTTCAAATTGGAACCCTTCGATTTTCAAAGTTATAAAGTTTTCTATGCTTCGTCACGACAGCAACTTTTTTTTCAAGTTAAGGGGTTAGGCCACTCTAGAGGCCGAAAAAATATGCTTTTTGGGGATTTTTTTTTCAGAAAAACTACAAAATAAATCGAGATTAGAAAAAGGGTATTTATCATGCATATCAGTGACAGTATACAATGATTTTTTTGAAGCGATTAATTTCAAAATGGCGGCTGTGCAGCGTTTATCTCAAAACTGCATTTTTTAAGTTGGCCGGAAACATAACTCAGACAATTTTCAACCGATTCACTTTAAATGTTGAATATATCTTGAAAAATACATTATCTATGGAAGTAAGTAGGATTTTTTTTTATATTGCATAGTTCATTTGTTATTAACGATTTTTTAGGCAAATTTTTGGAAAGTAAAAAAATGTGCCAAAAAATCGTCATATAGTTGTTAATAACAAATGAACTCCGCAATATAAAAAAAAATCCTACGTACTTCCATAGACAATGTATTTTTCAATATATATTCAACATTTAAAGCGAATCGGTTAAAAATTGTCTGAGTTATGTTTCCGGCCAACTTAAAAAATACAGTTTTGAGATAAACGCTGCACAGCCGTCAGTTTGAAATTAATCGCTTCAAAAAAATTATTGTATACAGTCACTGATATGTATGATAAACACCCTTTTTTGTAATCTCGATTTATTTTGTAGTTATTCCGACAAAAAACCCCAAAAAGCCTATTTTTTTCGGCCTCCACAGTGGCCCCTTAAGACGGAATGACACCTCATCGCGGTCGGTATGGTAGAGCAATTGTAGATACCCAAAAATCTCTGAAACGGCTCTTCAGATCCCGTCGAAACTTTGCCAAACGACGTCAAATAGATAGACGAACAGCTGTCTGCCCCTCAAATTTTCTGAATTTGAGAAAAAAACCGTAGATTGGCTTATGATAACCCGATCTACGTTTTTTTTCTCAAATTCAGAAAATTTGAGGGGCAGACAGCTGTTCGTTTATCTATTTGACGTCGTTTGGCAAAGTTTCGACGGGATCTGAAGAGCCGTTTCAAAGATTTTTGGGTATCTACAATTGCTCTATCATACCAACCGCGATGAGGTGTCATTCCGTCTTAATGGATATGTCCCACATAATTGTAGAAAGTTTTCTCACCCATTAATGTAATAAGTGCGCCACGGCTTATTTGTCTTTCGTCCATTGCATTTTCCGTCCATGCAATATTGCTATCTTTCGAAAACTACCAAAATTACCGCACCTTAGTTATTGCATCTTTAATCATTGTGGCTTCGGCGAAATATATATTTTTTATTACCTTTATTTTTTCATATGTAGCTGCGAGTAATTGCTTTGCTTGAAATGATTGGCTGGTTTGAATCAAACCGGCCCCGTAATTTATTATGAATGTTTCAAGTCGTTCGGAGTGTCCTGCTATTTCAAATAACGTCAATAACAATTATTATTATTATAATAATGTTGCATTCGCAAATTACTAAAGTTCTGCCGCTATAGTATACGTTACGTATGCGGAAGTATAGGAGTATATATATAAATACACACACACACACACACACATACACACACACACGCACGCACGCACACGCGCACGCACACGCACACGCACACGGACGCGCACACGCACGCACGCACACACACACACACACACACACACACACACACACACATATATATATTGGACTGGCCCAAAAAAAAAATAATAATTGACGTTTTTGTATAAAATGTTGTTGGGAATGATAAAAAAATGAATGCTGACCGAATTTTAGCACTTTTTATTAATATTTAGAGGTCCCTTATCGCGATTTACTATTTCCCATTCATTTAACATGGTAAAAGCTTTGTTTGCTGCTTCTCAGCTTTATAACTCGCGTACGGGTAAAAGCACGGAAATCCCCACGGCAGTTTTTATAGGAAATTTAACACTCTACAAAAAAGGTCCTTAGACTTCATACGATAAATTCACTCGTTCGGATTTTATTCAACGTTAAAGTTGAATTTATGGTACATTTCATGATTTTGTGAGATTTTTGGACTTTTACGACGAAATTATTGATTTTTTTTGTTTTTTTTTTCTGATTATTCTTCAAAAGTATTGTATTATTTTCAAATTATTCCCTTGATAGTTTCTGAAATTCCTAATAGATTTAAATTTATTGTTATTTAAAAGTACATTAGTACAAAAATCTGCTCCTAAACCGAATTCAATAGCTCGTAGCATGATAAATAAATATCTAGGGAATAATTTAAAAAAGATACAATACTTTTCAAGATGAATGAGAAAAAAAACGACGACAAAAAATCAATAATTTTGTCACAAAAGTCCAAAAATCTCACAAAATCATGAAATTTATCATCAATTCAACTTCAATGTTGAATAAAATTTGAACGAGCTAATTTATCGTATGAAGGCTAATTTATCGCGATGAGTGACTTCTAAATATTAATACAAATCGCTACAATTTGGTCAGCATTCATTTTTTTCTCATTCTCAACAATATTTTCAACAAAAATTTTAAAAGATACAATTTCCTTTTTATTTGGGCCAGTCTAATATATATATATATATATACAGGGTGTCCCAGAACTGAATGCGTTCCCTGAAATGGGGGTTGGGGGTGAAATTCTGAGTCGATTGATATAAGCATGTGTGGGTCTCTGATTAACCCCTGAATTATTATTAATTTTTAAAGGCGGGCCAATCAGGTGCGCCCGCCTTTAAAAATTAATAATAATTCAAGGGTTGATCTGAGACCCACACATGCTTATATCAATCGACTCAGAATTTCACCCCCCACCCCCCACTCCAGGGAACGCATTCTGTTCTGGGACACCCTGTATATTTATATATATGAATTATATATATTTACACTACTGTTAAAAAATTTCGATCACCTTAAATTATTGCTAAATTGTATTAGAAGAATATAAATCATTTTATGGAGCTGTGTAGTATCTTCGTACAATAAAAAATAAAATGGAGTTTATTATTCTAATATAATTTTATAATTATCCGGATCGATCGATAACTTTAGGACGGTTATGTGTGTCTGTGTGTGTGCGTGAGTGTACGATATATCAGTTATGAGCGACTAACCCAGTATACCTGAATTTTCGAGATGTTGATGAAGTTTCCAGAACAGACAGTCAACGATCAGACTGCACTGACAAGTGCGATAATCAATGTGACTGAAATTTCGCAAATGCAAATCGCGCGATGGTTCGCTTTCTGTAGTTAAATGACCTATCAACGTTTTTTTGCGAGATTTAATTAATTCGTTGCCGCTATCGACATTGGGCAGTCTTTGGAGGGGAATTGTAGTTCCTTCTGCATCCAACGAGAACGTAGATTCTGTGCAAATTGTGCAAAGGAAATTACGGTTCTGCGTATTTCGGACATAATGATACAAAGGAGTGTAATCATTCGGTGAGTAATTGTTGAATAAAGATAATTATTGATATAGACACCTTCATCAGTATCAGAGTGAGCGGGCATGATGGAAATCCTCCGAAGTTCTACTTCGCTAGAGTGACCTCTCAATTCATCGTTATTGATGGAGACAAAGCTTCGTTTTTTATCATCAACTCTTGGAAACTCGTCGATCGGAATTGCTCGCGATGCATGGCGGAGCTTGGAATGTTCGACCGTAATCTTGTATGAACACAGCAAGCTCGTTAATTCGTTTACGGATATGTTAAGGGGCCGTCCATATATTATGTTATCGGTTTTTGCTGATTTTAACCCCACCCCCCTGAAATCATCCTACACTGAGAAAAAACCAAATGAATAAAAAAAAATGTATATTGGTTGATCCAAATAAATGTGCTGCTGCGGAGTGCTACCGATATATGAAATTGTTACAATACGATAAAATATTGGAAAATGTGATTGATTTAAACAACATTATTTAATTTGAAAAAGCTCTTCTCTTCTCTGAATATCTACATGATCCTCCAGCTAAAATTATATTCTATTGAAATCATTCTATATACAATCCGTAGATGTATGGATGAAATAATTAAGCGGTTGCTACAACATTTTTTATTTCGTACAAAAATATAATCAATAGAATGAATTATTTCTTTACTGCATCGAAACGAATATGCCATGGGACGTACGTTTTTCAATTTGTTTTAAATCTTAAATAAAAAGTGAGCATTAGAATAATCATCCATGATAATAGTGGAGAGAATATCAGATATCCAATGGAATATCCATGGAGAGAATATCAGATATTCAACAGATAAGAACAGATACTACACTTTGATCTTAGCCACAGGCCAAGAAGCGATGCTCTTTAGAGTTTCTCCGGCGTTTAAGTAGATTTTCGGTTCGCGCTACGCTTACGAGAAACGAGCGCGGGTGCGGCTCCTAGCGGTTACTCCGAGAACTACGGGTTTCCTCACACCTATAATTTCGGTGGCACTCGGTCATGATTTGGTTGAATTTTTTCAACCAAATGCGCAAGAAACAAATTTTATTTTCGCATAATTTTTTAACCAATTCAGACATTTGCTTAATATTTTTTAATCAAAATAACATATTAATATTTTAAGAAATAATGTACTTGGAAATCAATATCGGATATGGTGAAAAAAATAAAATAACGTATTTACGCAATAGAAATTTTATCTGAATCAAACAAGCGAAATTCAATTTTTCTTATGTACTCGAATCAATAATATTCATGTTATGAATTGAAACGCTTTTTTGTTCTTTGCAGAAAATGCATTCAAAACTATAGAATTTGTTCGCGATAATTTTTAGATAGTTTCAATAATATATTGTTCTCGGCTAACAATATATATTTTGAATGAAAAAACTTTTAATTTTATCATGTTATTAAAATCAATAGCGTTTTGTTTGGACTAATAGATCCGATTATTTACACCAACAATTTTACAATTGAATCAAGGAAATTTCATTCAATTACACCAATGATATTGGATCAATGATTTTTTTTTTCTCAGTGCACCGTTTGAACACAAACAAACATACCTTTTTTCGCCTCATTCTACGCTAGAACGCGAAATGCACAAATATTTCAACTGCAGCTCAAATTAGATGGAATTTATTCGGAATTCAGTGTTACCGGAATTGGAGAGGGCTTACTGGTTTTTCTCGCCCAGGTATCCTCAGGAAAGGACCACCACCGCAAGCAGTACATTTTCTCGCATTTCTCTCGTAAAATTCAATGATCTTCGAATTATAGGCATTTCTCTGGGCGCGGATGATATACCCATCGACAGATTTTCGAAAATCATTGCACGTAAACTCTAGTAATCTACAGTGAGAGCGCTCTGCAACAAATCTGCCGATCGTGACATCTTCGCGAGGATCCGAAAGATGGGCATGTAAAAAGAGGGTAAACAATTATTAGTATACTCGTCAAAGGAATGGACACGATTATTGTTCTAGGGATTCCTTTAAAATGACTTTAGTGTATTTACAATTATGGGGTAATATCTGTTAGAAGCATACAAAAGGGAATTTTGTGGATTTTCTTGTAGGAAACTATAAAGCCAATTAAAAAATCCTTTTAGCCGTTTCTTCATTATATATTGAGGTTAACAAAAAAATATTTTTTTTTCTAATTAAAAAACAAAATGACGCTACACAGCACTTCGGTCCAAGACCATTTTTTTTTCAAGGTACCAATCGGCACGCAGTAAAAGTGATGAACATGAATCTGGACGGAAATTATTTTTTCCACTGTCAACATGTGTTTCGTCACAGATGTACATAGCAATATTAAAAAATACTGATTTTTGCGAATTTGCCATTAGTTCGAAAAAAAATAAATTTTTACCGAAAAAATCGATCGTAATTTGTTTATAAAAACCGTAATTTGAAAAGTTGCAGTCAAAATTTCAAGTCAATCTAATAAAAATTGTTTGAGCTCTACTGCGTGCCAATTAAAAAAAAACACGAATTCGAGAAAACCGCGTTAAAAAATTGCTGCTTCTATGCTCTACATAATTAGTTTTACTTCCTTTTTTGTTCATATATACTCTATCCCTCATTTTTTAAATCACAATACCAACAAAAATAAGCAAAAAAACTGTTTACAAATAGCGAATGCACAAATGGTACGTGCTCGCAATAAGAAACGGAATTTATCATTCCGGAGCTATGAGAGGCGCTTCCTACTTCAGATTTTAAAATAGTTAAAAAAATGTTCATGAAAATATGTTAATGAATGTTATTCTTGAGATGTTTTTACGTCATTAAACCAATTAAAAAATTCAAACGGATATTATCCCTTAAGTTTGCTGCATAGAAAAACGGAATACATTTTGTACAATCGCAAATTTTTCTTCTAATTGTGAGAGGTAGGAAGATGTTGACATTGTTCAAAGGCATAACATTTTTAGTTAGTAATTACCAACGTAGCTGCAAGAGCATGGGTGAATATGATGCATGTTCGAAAAGGTGGTGCGATTCTTGAATGTCCAGAGATTGGGATCGTCAACATGAAAGTCTCGACGTTGAAGGGAAGCACATTCGAATATTCTTATGTTGGTCATGCGAGCCACAGCTGTGCAAAACATATTGTCTCCATTAGTTTCGTGACGCGAATCCTTATGAATTTAATCTCATGTTGTACAATTCAGAATTCAATGTTGTACAATTCAGAAACGAAAATAATAATAGTGTCTTTACTGCCAAGATATTAGCTTGACGAGTTTAATTTTTCATTCAAACGCGTACAAGGGTGCATTGGATGCAATACTGTCCAGTGGTCCAAATGACTACCAAACTATTCTACTGCTAATAAGCTGTTGTGCAATCCATTAGGATGAAAGATGAAAAAAAAAAACTTCGCAGGCGTAATTTTGGCCAAACTGCTGATTGTTTCTTTCAAGCTCGTGGCAACACATGTGGAAAGAAGAGATCGCGTTTAAGCAGGGGCACAGGAAAATTGTAAAAGACCAGTGTCGATATAGTCGGCAATATTTAACTAACAAGGAACATCCCTTAAGTGTCCGCCTTCGATTTTGTTGAAACTCATATATGTGATAAAGCATTGAAAACTATTAGACACGTATTCTTTTCATCGGCGGAAAAACGTCTTTAAGGGGGTGAACGACCCCCCAAAGAAAGGCGTGTCATCCCTTAATGTAATTTTTTTTCAATACTTCTATACTGGTTTTGTTCATCGCTTCACGTTAGAAGAATTTGGTATTTGTTTCATTCAGATGAATGGACTGCTTGTGGGCGAAACTGCAAAACCACCCCGGACGCCTTTCTTTGAGGGGTGGTTTCCTACCCTAAAACCGTTTTTCCGCGGAGAAAAAAAAATACGTGTTCAATAGTTTTCAATGCTTTATCACATATATGAGTTTCAACGAAATCGAAGGCGGACACTTAAGGGGCTATACCAGTGTGATCGCTGAAAATTTGGGTGATTTTCGGGAATTTTTTGGAATAAAAGTACTCAATTAAATGCTTCGGAAAATACAGAATATATTTGGCTATATTTGACCTATGTAAGATAATTTTTTCATAGACAAATATTGAGATCCAAGCGACTTATGCGTTGCCTTAGGAGGCGCCAAAAAAAAGTCCCTCCACTGCTGACATGATTCCGGCCGATTGAGTAGCTGAAACCGAAAAAGGAAAAAATGTCGTTAAACTGGAAGGTATTTCCTGTACAATGACGTAGGATTTTCAAAAAATATCAAAATCTAACAAAATATATTCAAGTTCAAATTTTAAGTCAATCGGATAATTGCTCTTTCGGTTACAATGTCAGCAAATTTGAAAAATCTCATTTCGAGAAAAACGCGTTTAAATATTTAACTATCGATTTTTGCAAGATAAAATGATATTGATATAAATGATATAAATGATAATGATATTCTTGAAAGTATAAACTGTCGAAGAAGGCCCAAAAAAATCGATTTTTTGAAAGTGTGACACTGGTATAGCCCCTTAAGTGATGTTCCTTGTGAGCTTCAGTTGCGTTACCATCGGATGATCAATAAAACTGCCACCTGTTTAGTCGTCGGGGTGCAAAGTAGCGCTTTGCTGAGCTGCCATCTAATTGGACCCAGCGTTAGTCCAGGCTAACGTTGCTCGTCAGCGGGGGCTCAACAGCCGCGCGTTCAGATCTCCAAAAGTTTGCCAACTCAAAAACATCATGGAGTCCTGATTTCTATCTGTATTCTACTGTAGCGGGCCCTATTCTACTGTAACGGGATTTCTATCTGTATTCTACTGTAGCGAGCCCTATTCTACTGTAACGGGATTTGAAAATCGATTTTTTTGCATTTTTCCGCTCTGTTCCATCGTAGAATTGATATCCCATTGCTGGTAAAGTCGATTTTCACTTTGTCGACTCAGTACAGCGCTTTAAAGTAGAAGCGCTCGGTGCGCGCGCTCAAGTACGGCTACTTCTAAGGCGTTTTTCTCGAGACGACTTTTTTTCACCTGGCGTTGGTGACTCCGGGAAAACGGCTTAACCCATCGGCCTAAAAATTTCACTGCTTATTCAGCATATGTATGGCTATTGCTTGGACTAGGATTATTAAAAAAGATTAATTTCAACTTATACTTTCGCCCGAATTATGACGAATAAAAACGTGTTTTTCGGACATATTTGCACAAAATAGCGCCATTTTGTTATTTTGCAATATAAAATAATAATCTTTGTTTGGCCAATGGCGACACTCATACAGATTAAGAATCTTTTTGAACTTTTTGTTTCCGATTACCTGCAGAGCGCAAATCATTAATGCCAGCAACATACTTTTTAAGATTGTTAAATAAATATACATTTAGGGGAAGTCGGGGCAAGATGATAACGCTAAGGTCCTGTTCAAATGAAACAATATATGAGTCAGTCAACTTTGATTATTTGTTAAACTAATCAGCATTTATTAATCTTTTAATTTTGGAAGGAAAAAAATCAGTCTTTCTGATTTGTACCATACACTATATATTTTTAATTAAACCTTTATTTTTCCCATCTTACCTCGTATGCGAGGCAAGATGAAACAGCGCTGGAATAATGATGGGACACGAATTATTGGCATCATTCGCATATTAAAGTGGTTTCATTCTCAATACCATCAATTTGATAAGCCAATCGTCTAAGTTCTGTAGGATTAGTCTGAATAATCTTGCTTCCATATCATTTTGATCATTTGTAAGTTCTTTTTCTTCCCCTGGTAGAAACACCGGTTGAAGAGGACCCAAATGCTTTACTAGTTCCATTTCACCCCTTCTAACGTAAATAGTGGTATGTTGTAAAATATTCCGGGGTGGCGATAGCTTGTATTCATCTTGCCCCATTACACGGTTAACGAATTAACAAAAAATCTCGCAATAACCTTGAAAATTTCTAACTAACCGTTTTTATTATATTAATAATTAGTACTTTCATTGTGTTTACCTACCTGTCTCTAATCAATATCAGCAACTCAAATAAACTGAAACGATGTTAAACTTTATAAAAAATTGCATCGTTTTGTCAAAAAATCGATATCGTTTTTTCACTCGAGACGCGTGCTTCCATCACAGTTGATACTTTCACACATATTCACCTCACCGGCACCCCACCAAACTCCAACGGGAGCACTGTGTTCGCACACACTGTTTAGTGGCTAGGCTTATGATTCATCTTACCCCGCGTATTCGTCTTGCCCCGAGTTCCGCTATATGCAACAAAAAAAAATTGTTTTCTATTCTGTAAGAGTGTACCTTCAAGCGAAAAAAATGTTCGTGCAGAAACATGCAACAGTTTAGAAAAAAAATTGCTTATTTTTTTAGTCGTCACATTAGAATATCCCTTTAATGGCGTCGACATAAACTCACCTCGGGTCGTATCCAGAGCACTGAAATCGACCATCAAATTGTCGAGCGCGCTTCTCGTAAAGACATTGCCAAGTATGGTTGCCAACTGCAGCAAATTTTGTTCGAGACGGCTCGATCGGATGTAAATTTCACGGCGAAGCTGACCGATGGTAAGAAACGCGTCAACATCACCGGTAAACTGGTCGCTGATCAGACACACCATCGAGTCGGTTTTGCCACGAAGCCAAGGAATCTCCGGAGTCGTGTCCTCCGGCGAAAGATCTTTCAAGATTTTTGTTATCAAGCTAGGATGTGGATGGACAAGATTCTCGCGCGAACCTTCCACAGGCGTTACGGATGACAATCGTAGCGATTCGTTTTGAAGCATTAAAGTTATGAAGGCTTCGCACCAGCCTGGATGATTGCCACTTCTTGATCTAAGGATCCTTCGTTGTCCCCGAAAAAAAAGGACGGATGATCATTTCAAGTAGCCACGTCTTTGGTCGACATTAGCGTATTTACTGGACGGCAACTGAATCACTTCATCAATCAAATTAAGGCAGTATTCTAGTCTAGAAAATTGAAAGAACCAATATTTCTTGCCATTTTGTTAAAGGATAGACTCTTAAGAATTTGTCCCCAAAAAAAAAATTCGAAATTCTCTATTCCCGAACTTCAGAAGTTTCTAAGGAAGCTGGAACTGCTCGAAAAAAAAACAAAGCGTTCAAAAAATCATCATTTAGAAGTCGAGGAATGCAAACTCTACACTGTAAAAAAATTCTGTATAAAAATTAATATACAAGTGTAGGAAGTTTTGATGCGGATACCGCTTATGAAAGTTCAGATACGATTTTGAAATGCCAAAACAGGTTATTTTAAAAATGAAAGTGTAGCTCCGTAATATTAATATACGTGTGCGTTTGAAAAATAATGCGCGTGTAAAGAAATAATCACGTCCAAGTATATTGAAATCAAGAACCATTTGCTGATATCAAAATATGAGTGTATATTACATTCAAGAACCATTTGCTAATATCAGTATACGGGTGTGTATTAAAATTACTGATCCTAAGTATGAAGTTTATTTCAGAAATTGATAATTGCAATACGTCTTTATGTTAAAATTATCAAATTAAGACCACTCAATTCATATACTGGGCGATGCTTTCGTGATACTTGTGTATATGATTTTTTCGCAGCTTTATCCCATAATTAATATTAAATACTTGAATAATAAAATTTAAATGCAGTGAAATTACTGCACGTATGTATTTTTTTCTTTATATATGTATTCGTGAGAAGCACGGGGTACTTCTCCTTTTACCATCCCCTCCTTTATTCCTTCCATCATTTACAATCCTTCCAGAGTCCCCCCCCCCCCCCCCCCCCAGAGTGTTGACCGCATCCACTCTTTCCTAATGCACTACTGTATCGCATTTGCACGAGGGCCCAGGGAAACTGCGGAAAACCTGGGCCGATACAGGCGGCTATATTTGGCTGAGTTTCAGTTGTATTACCATCAGAAACTCAGACAAACTGCCTCCCACTCAGAGGTTGACGCGCAAACCAGTGCACGGGCAAGCGGTCACCGCTCCATGTATTGGCAGTCTCCAATGCTCCTTAACTTCAGTGACCGCCGAGCCTGCACACCGACCGCGCGCCCATCTCTGTCCACTGCACGCATGTATTTGAAATT
The DNA here is from genome assembly GCA_944452715.1 of Ophion slaviceki. Taxonomy (NCBI): domain Eukaryota; kingdom Metazoa; phylum Arthropoda; class Insecta; order Hymenoptera; family Ichneumonidae; genus Ophion; species Ophion slaviceki. The sequence continues at coordinate 75,860,569 of OX101783.1, forward strand.
CATGTGATTTTGAGATATCGTCCGGGTCAATAATTATGAAAATCATAAAATGTTTCTTCAATATTGATATACGAACACATTAAATTCAACTTACCTGTGATTTGTTTTTGACAAACAATTGTTATTCTCAGTGGCTTTTGCCTTGGAAATTTCTGAATCGAATCACAGTATTCATGTACTGGATGGGATTATTCCGAGAAGTATATAATCGATATTTCTAAAGATTTGTCTTATATTTAACTTAGCGTCGATGAGAAATAATATTAGATAGGGGTACAATCACTTATACTTTCCAATTCCAATTCAGTTCCACATGTATTATTTTTTTCAGGCAGCCGTAAATAAATTTCAAACTTGTTTTGTATTTTCAATACTCTGTTTTTTATAGTTGAATTAATATACAACTGTTGTAATCTTTAATTGAAGGCACGGGTTGATGCAATACATTTTCCATAAATTTGCAAACTTTTCTTGGAAATTCCATGTTGCATCTATTAAATTCTATATTCACGTTAGAATTTTATGTTCCTGTTTTAAATTTACGTTACAAGTGTCTTAAATTCAATTTCATTTACTGAATTCGTACAATTCAATTCTTTTGTGCCTTAAATGTAGTGTAAATTTAATATAATTTTCACATTTTATCATGTGATATTCATCAGCGTTTGTGAATTTTTTTCAATTCCAGTTTCGCTCTTTTAAATAAATCTGTTGTGATCATGCATTGTACGTATCGTAAAAATCAGATTCACATATATTATATTTTTCAGGCAGCTGTAAATAAATTTCAAACTTGTTTTGTATTTTCAATGCTCTGTTTTTGATAGTTAATTTATTATACATCTGTAGTCATTTTCAATTGAAGACACGGGTTAATGCAATACATTTTCCACAAATTTACAAACTTGTCTTTGAAATTCCATGTTGCATCTATTAAATTCTATATCCACGTTAGAATTTCATGTTCCTGTTTTAAATTTACGGTACAAGTGTTTCAAATTTAATTTCATCTACTGAGTTCGTAAAATTCAATTCCTTTGTATCTTAAATGTATTGTAAATTTCATATAATTTTTTTACAGTGTACGAGGCAGGAGTTGCCGATTAATATAACGTAAGTATAACATGCCATTATACCAGTTACTTAGATGGTTGCGGTTATCTGAAATTGTACTCAAAACTTTAAACGCGTTTTTCGCAAAACTACTTTATTCAAACTGGTTGATATAAAATCTCGAGTTCTATTCAACCGATTGATTTAAAATTTGGTATGGCCCTTATTATATCCCTCCATCGTCCTTACCTCGGCCATTGTGAAATTATTATTATTTAAAAAATGTTAACTTTGAAAAAATAGGGCAACAAACTAACTGCTTTTCAGACAGTCGTTAATTTTTTTTTGATATCTGCCATAATGGCATTATTATTGATCAAGAAAATTGGCTTTATTTCTGATTTAGACGAATGAAATCACATTTAGAGGCCCATGACGGTTTAAATTTTTTTTTGTTGCACAAACATTATTTTGTAAGTTCTTGAAACATTAATAAGAAGATCTTAAGAAATTGGATACTAAATATATTTTATATTTTTCTAGGCTTCTAGACTAGAATAATGCCTTGACTCTGCCAGCCTCAAAAAAATTTCGTCTTAGGAAAACGATGTTTAGATTATTTAAAAACAATAGTAGGACATAAATTGAAAAGTTAACCGCGTAAAATATGTCTGAAAGACCAGAGTTCGTACTTGTCGAGTTTCCGGGGAATCGCCTGAACGTTTAATAATTGACAGACGAAAGCGCTCAAGTGATCAGGCTTCAATCCCTCCAAATGATGTCTGAGAATTCTTTTATCGCTTGTAATAAAAGTGTGCGACTCCGGAAAGTTCGTGGGAGATACGGGCGTTCGCATTGACATGGCTAAGACAACTTTTTTACTGTTTATCGCGCGGGATATGTATGGCCGAGACATGGAATCCACGAACTGTACATCATCAAGCAGTATACATAGTGGTTTCTGCAGCTGTATAAAATAAACATTGAATTGTGTCATGGCTAATTGTCGAATACCGTTTGCCTTCCTATTGTTCAATATTAATAACGATACAATTATTATATACAGGGTGTCTGGTGAATAGATGATCCTGAAACTGTCGATAAGTCAGATCATGTCCTACTATATGCTGGAATTTCAGTTTAGTAGAAGCCTCACGGTGTTCGAGATTTTGGGCTTTATGTTGTTTTTTGAAAAAAATCATCTGCTTTTGGTTTTTCGCGTCCCATTTCGACAAATGATGTCAATCGATAATAACTAAGCAACTTTTTAAAGTAATTTTAAGTTTCCTTAACATTTAAGGGGCTATACCAGTGTGAATGCTAAAAATTTGGGTGATTTTCGGGATTTTTTGGAAGAAAAGTACTCAGTTAAATGTTTCGGAAAATTAAGAATATATTTGGCTATATTTGACCTATATTACATAACTTTTTCATATAAAAATATTGAGATCCTAGCGACTTATGCACTGCCTTCGGAAGCCCCCAAAAAAAAGTTCCTCCACTGCTGACACGATTCCGGCCGATTGAGTAGCTGAAACCGAAAAAGGAAAAAATGTCGTTAAACTGGAAGGTATTTCCTGTACAATGACGTAGGATTTTCGAAAAATATCAAAATCTAACAAAATGGCGTAGTTATGAAAAAATAATCTGTTTTCTTGCCTATAAAATGGTCGTTTTTTTAAATGCCAAATCGTCAATTTTCATCCATTAAAAAATATCCTACGTCATTGTTGAGTAAATATATTTAAGAGTGCTCAGGTCAAATTTCAAGTCAATAGGATAATTGCTCTCAGAGTTACAATGTCAGCAAATTTGAAAAATATCATTTCGAGAAAAACGCATTTGAAGATTTAACTATCGATGTTTGCAAGATAAAATGATTAGAGATACGGCCTTGAAATTTTTACAGGATATTCTTGAAAGTATAAGCTGTCGAAAAAGGCAAAAAAAATCGATTTTTGAAAGTGTCACACTGGTATAGCCCCTTAAGGTTAAAAAGAAGACTTTTTTAAATAAAACAAATAACCAAGAGTATTTTTTAAAAAACCGGGTCAAAAAAGTTGTCATTTGTAGAAATGACACGCGAAAAACCAAAAGCAGATGACTTTTATCTCGAAAACCGTGGGACTTTTACTAAACTGAAATTCCAGCATATCGTAGGACATGATCTGACCTATCGACAGTTGCAGGATTATCCATTCATGACAGGACACCCTGTATAACGATTTGCGTCTATGATGAATGTCCTTAAAATAGTCTTAGATGTTGTGACATACCACTGAATTTTGATTGTCATCGCAAAATTACTTTGCCTCAAATATGTTGTCCGTTGACAGAAAAGTAAAAAAAAATGTTTTCATTGAAGACAGCTAATTATTTGGATTGTTCACAATCGCGATTTTGTCATCAATAATGAATGTTTGGATGCTAGTACATTGTCGAAACTTACCGATCGAAGGATCGCATCGAAAACTTTCAGAGACTTTGCCAACCGAACCTCCTCGCCTTCCGAATGGTAATTCGGTGAGAGAGGAAATGAAACCCTTGACACGATATTCATGTAGCAAAGATCATCCCAGGGTACAATAGTGCACAACTTCCGCGCTAAAGCTCTTTCGCGTTCTTCTATGGTTTTGCTGTCTTCAGCATCGAGCAACTGTCATAAATATGTCCGTTCGATTTTATGCGATGAATTTGTGTTCTAACGCTTGGCAATGATGTTTAAAATAGTTTAAATTTAATGCAGAATAATATAGACAACTGTAAGCAACGTTAAAAAACGACAAATTTCTCGGAATAATTACGATAGATAATAATTACATATATAAATGTTCGAAAAATGCATTTCTATTTTACAGAGTTGAGGCAGTATTGATGCATAGAAGTTTGAAAACATCGTTTTTTTTTAAATTATATTTTACCATTCTACAGACCTTCCTAAATACGTCTGTGAAATCCGTTTAGAGATACAGCATCACAACACTTATACAGATTAACGGAAGGTTCTGCCTTGTTGGGTCAAAAAATGTTCAATTTTTCACCAATTTTTTATCCGAAAAGTATTAAATATAGAATGTTGGTATTTGGTATGTTGACTAAGCGGTCTTTCTAGAACATCAAAATATTTTTTAAAGTTTGACAAAACATGGTGGTGGGAGTGAGAGGAGCCACGTATGTCAGTGCGCGGGCGATGACATTCTTCGCTTGCGGAAGTCCTAAGTCCCGGACAGGTGATCGGAAGCAAAAAGATCAAACATATTTTCACTTTGTACAATATTGTGTATAAGTTGACCTAGAATCAAGAAGAAAAATTGAAAAATAAATAAATATTGAGCGATCGGAAGGAAGTTTGTTTTTTTCCCACAAATTTTCGCAGTTCTTTGCTCACTTTTTTTATTTTTCAATTTTTCTTCTTCATTCTAGGTCAACTTATACATAATATTGTACAAAGTAAAAATATGTTTAATTTTTGACTTCAGATCACCTGCCCGGGACTTAGGACTTCCGCAAGCGAAGAATGTCATCGCCCGGGCACCGACATACCTGGCTCCTCCCACTCCCATCACCATGTTTCGTCGAACTTTAAAAAATATTTTCATGTTCAACAAACACCGCTTAGCCAACATACCAAGTATCAACATTCTATATTTAATACTTTTCGCATAAAAAATTGGTGAAAAACCGAAAATTTTTTGACCCAATAAGGCAGAACCTTCCCTTAGGTATGTGTTTGGTTTTAGTTCAGATTCGTACCACATCCACACCACTGGTCGCCATTTGGGGGCCTTTTTCGCGCATAGTTGTAAACATACCAACAAAGGTACATGACAATATACACAATTTTATTTTTATTCGTAACATATTCTTGTAAGATAAATAATCACGTGTATTTTATTTTAGTTATACCATTCTAAAAATCACCTTCAAAACAGTGCTTCAGACAACACTATTGCTTTAAGGGGTAAGAATAAAATGCGTTTCTCATATCTGCAATCACAGCTGCTCTCATACAGTATTGCAATACAATATAAAGTCCCTTTTCAAAAGAGTAGGGAAAAAGTGACTTTTGATTAAATCACGCTGTTGAAATGTGAAAACTCTTATAAGCAAATACGCGCCATAGTTCAAAAGTTGTCACTTACTTGCATGAGAAGCCGGTAAATAGTGGCGTAGGGTTTTGCAGCATTCGTCTCGTCAAGGCACAATTTAATCCCAGATATTTGTCTAGACTCAACGACTCTTGCAAATTCATCGAGAAGTCGAGACTTCCCAACTCGTCCAGGACCCTGGACAGTGTTAACACTTATCGTAGATAAAAGTAATTAATAATAGACCACTGATAAACGTGGGGTATAACATTAAGGCAATGACTGCAAAGAATTGGAAGGCATTGTTATTGGAAATAAACACCAAAAGGATGCATTAAAAAATTAAGGTGTTAGGGTCAATTAGCAACTTAAAAAAGTCGACTTTTTTTTATCAGGTTGATAAAAAAGTTTTGGCGCAAAAATTTTAAAAATGTCTTTTTACGTATTGACGCAATATGACATCGAGTTATGTCGGGAATATTCTAGAATGTTTTCTACTCTTCCGCGTGACAGGGTATAAAAGGGCGAGCGCGCGTTCTAGTGGACAGAAATGGCTTCGATCTCGCAGGAGCAACTTCGACCGATCATTTTTTACGAGTGGCGGCGCGGCACGAACGCAAGCACAACTGCTAAAAATATACAGGATGCATTCAGCGAGAACGTAGTTTCTCATCGAACAGTCCAGCGTTGGTTCAATCGTTTTAAATCTGGAAACACAAGCCTTCAAGATAAGGAACGTTCCGGACGACCGTCGACCATCGATGATGAAGCATTACTCCGCTGCATCAAAGAAAAACCGGAAGCAAGTACGCACGAGCTAGCAAGAGAACTTGGCTGCACCCAACCGTCAATAGTCAATCACTTACACAACTTGGGATACAGGAAGGTTCTAGCTCAATGGATACCACACCGTCTCACCGACGACAATAAGAACTGTCGCGTGACCATCTGCCAGTCTCTCCTGCTTCGCCACCATCGCAAGGAGTTTTTAGAAGATCTTGTGACGGGAGATGAAAGCTGGGTCTTGTATGATAACAGAACGCGTTTAGCCTACTGGCTTCCTATCGGAGAAAAACCGCCACACCAACCGAAATCTGATCGTCACTCACAAAAGGTTTTGTTGTGCTGTTTCTGGGACGCAAAGGGAATGCTGTTTCACAATTTTCTCCCTGTAGGTAAGACGATCTCCTCTACACGATACATCGAAAATCTCCAGGAATTGGCAAAAGCTATAAGAAAAAAACGGCCAAGACGCGCGACTGTGCACCTTCTCCACGACAACGCGAGACCCCATGTCGCAAAGGAAACCCACAAAACAATCACTGAGCTTCACTGGAATACCGTTCCTCATCCACCATACTCTCCCGACATCGCGCCATCTGACTACCATTTGTTCAGACATTTGAAGGCATATTTGAGAAACAAAACTTTCGAAAACGTCGACGATCTCAGAAGGGATATTTCAAATTTCTTTGAGTTCCAGCCGCCGCAGTTTTGGGCAAAGGGAATAAATGAGTTGCCAACTAGATGGTCGAGTGTCATAGAAACCGATGGCGAATATATTGTTGATTAGAAATGTTTTGCATAAGATATATAAATAAATAAATTATATTGAAATTATTGCGACAAAACTTTTTTATCAACCTGATATTTTCATATTTCGAAAGTACAACATCTTGAAAGTATTCTTTGTAAATTTCGTCAAAATCGTACCGTAATTTATGGAGATATACGATTTCAAGTGAAGCTGTCTCGAGCAGGTATACTAAAAACAGCAGACGGCACTGAACGCCGTAAGGTATTATTTTATAAGGATCTTTCGGCCTACCTAAGCTGAATCTTTTAATAAATACTTAGATATACATTAGACTGGCCCAATTTTTTTTCTTCAATTGAATTTATTGTTGAAAATGTTGTTGAGAATGACAAAAAATGAGTGCTTACCAAATTTGAGCCCTTCATATCAATATTTAAAGGTCCTTCATCGCGATTCACTATTTTCCATTCATTTAACATGGTAACAGTTTTGATTGCCGCTTCTCAGCTGTATAACTCGCTTACGGATAAACACACGGAAATGCCCAAAACATTGTTTCATAAGAAATTTAACGCTCTACAAAAACGCCTACAAAACTTAGCTCTCATACGATAAATTCACTCGTTTGAATTTTATTCAACGTCAAAGTTGAATCTATGATAAATTTCATGATTTTGTGAGATTTTTGGACTTTTACAACGAAATTATTGTTTTTTTGATGGTCCATCTTAACGAGTATTGTATCCTTTTCAAATTATTCCCTAGATAGTGTCTAAAATTCCTAATCGATTAGTTAAAAGTACATTTGTACAAAAATCTATTCTTAAGCCGAATTCAATTCCCATAGCATGATAAATAAATATCTAGGGAATATCTTAAAAAGAATACAATACTTTTCAAAATGAATCACAAAAAAACAACAACAAAAAATCAATAATTTTGTCATAAAGTCCAAAAATCTCACAAAATCATGAAATTTATCATCAATTCAACTTTAATGTTGAACAAAATTTGAATGAGTGAATTTATCGTATGGAGGCTAAGGACATTTTTTGTTGAGCGTTGAATTTTCTATAAACAATATTTTTATATAAACTTTTTTTATAGCTAAAAAATGAGCGCCTCTTTTTAGAGAAAAACAAAATTTTGCACATCCGCCACTTTGTAAAAAATCAAAACTACCCTAAAACCTTCGTCCACTCGGAAGCTAGTGCTGTTAACTTATGATCCCATGAATTTTTTTCATTACAGATCATCCAGTGTTGAGCAGCTGTGTACACCGCAAAACGCCTTGTTTTCGACATGTCGGAGATCGCTTATAACTCGGCTGCAAATCAATATTCTGTGGTGAAAAAATTATCGGAACTTCTTCAACCATGTATTAATTTATTGAAAAAATACTGGTATGAAAGTAAATAAACCGGCTGTAAAAAAATCATATGCGTTTTTTTGCCTCCCAATTGACCCTAACCCCTTATTTGAAATGAATAACGTGTGTTCTTATATTAAGTAGAATGCATAGCAGGTAACTGAACTTCGATAAGGAATCCGCAGTAAGTTCGATCTGCGACGCATATGTCGTCTAAAATATCAGTGAAAATGTCCAATTCTTGGTAACGTCCCAAAATCGGATATACGTAATCGAGATTCGCCAAATTTTTGGATTCTTCTCTACGATTTAAAATGCCACAGAACATTGAGACTCAATATGATAATTTTTGCAAATTCTTCATTTTCATGAATATTTCTTACGATGCTTCATCTATAAATTGGTAGAGATGACAACGTCCGAAGCCCTTTAATTCCTTCATCCCCCGGGAACGAAATTGCTTATGGGAAAGGCAACTGTAAAGCATAGTATCCGTGTCGCAATATATCTAGAATTATTGATGAAATTACTAAAACCTCGAAACGCTAACACGGAGCGAAGAAAAAAGTATATTAGATCATAGAATACATTGCCACTCGAGATAAGAGCGATTTTATTCGCCTTTTCTGCCGGTGGACCAAAAGTCACATAATTCATTCTTTCAAAGTGGCCGATCACACCGCAATATACCATACCTGCAAATAAAGTTTATTTTGTACGCACCGCTTACATTCTTTATCACAAGTCTCGTTGAGGCTTCCGAATGATTTAAGGGGCTATACCAGTGTGAACGCTAAAAACTTGGGTGATTTTCGGGATTTTTTGGAAGAAAAGTACTCAATTAAATGTTTCGGAAAATTAAGAATATATTTGGTTATATTTGACGTATATTACGTAATTTTTTCATAGAAAAATATTGACATCCAAGCGAATTATGCGCGGCCTTCGGCGGCGCCAAAAAAAAAAGTTTCTCGACTGCTGACATGATTCCGGCCGATTGAGTAGCTTAAACCGAAAAAAGAAAAAAATGTTAAACTGGAAGGTATTTCCTGTACAATGACGTAGGATTTTCGAAAAATATCAAAATCTAACAAAACGGCGTAGTTATGAAAAAAGTCTGTTTTCTTGCCTGTAAAATGGTCGTTTTTTTCAATGCCAAATCATCAATTTCCATCCAATCAAAAATGTCCTACGTCATTGTGCAGTGAATATATTCAAGAGTACTCAGTTCCAATTTCAAGTCAATCGGATAATTGCTTTTCGAGTTACAACGTCAGCTAATTTGAAAAATCTCATTTTGAGAAAAACGCGTTTAAAGATTTAACTATCGATTTTTGCAAGATAAAATTATATTTACCATAAAAACTGCTAAGTATAGACGTAAAGTATAAAGTATAAACTGTCGAAAAAGGCAAAAAGTAAATCGATTTTTTTTAAGTGTCACACTGGTACAGCCTCTTAAAGAAAATGCAAACCATACGAAGAACATTCCCCAAACGTTTACGCCAATTGAATAATGTGATCATAATATCATTAGCAAGGGAAACTTATCTAGTGATTAGTTAGCAGTGAATTGCAAAATATTTTTCCTACATCTCGAAATGCAAATCAGAGGTAACAGACCTGTCGAAATTCCGACGGAGATCTTGCAAATACCAGGACCAATGGACTTCAAAGTTCTGATGCCCTCGGCAGCGCAAAGTATTCCGTTTTTGCAGTGATCATGGGTGTCGGGAACCACACCAAAGGCCACAACGAAGTGAATCACTTTATCACGAAGGCTCAGCGTGTTCAAGCACCCGGAACGATTAGAAATGACACTGCAATAAAGGGTGTATTGCATCTCAACTGGGCCTTGTGGTTAGGGTAATTCCGAGGGAGTTGGCCATTAGGGGGAGATGGCCAATAGAAATGTTTCGTAGAACCGCGCACTAGATTTCACCTGTTGCTGCTTAATTCGCTTCGCGTCGTGAGCAGGTGTAAGTGTACGAGCAAAAGTTTAGCAAAAAACATGTTAAGTAAGTAAAATCCTTTTCAATTATTCAGTCTACTGCAAAATTTTTTTGAAGGTTTCATGTTTTACATTGTGGTGATGTTATTTTGTAAAAGTAATGGTTACTTTTGAATTTCTTAAATAGTTCACGAACAGTGCTTTGTTATAACCTCAAGATTTCGCATGTATTGTTTCTACTGGTTTACATTTTGATGTGGCCATCTCTCCCGGGATATTAGGAGAGATGGCCACGTACAGTCGGTGTATGATGGCCATAGTATTAGTTGTAATGTGTTCAAGTAATTCATTTTTTCTACATTTTTTTTAGATGCTTAATAAGTACAAGAGAAAAGCAATTGGTCTGCGAGAGAACTGGACTGAAGAATCATTAAAAGCAGCTATTAGTGCTGTAAAAATGATGAATTGTCGGTTCGTGCGGCCGCTAGGACCTACGAAATACCTAGGTAGACCTTAGAAAGACGATATAAGAACAATGACAAAAAATTATTTATATATTATTATGAAACTCGTCTTATCGAAAATTGGCTTCAGTGGATAGTATGTCAATTTTGGGTACACAAAAATTATAGTGATTTCGATTATATGAGGTCTAGATGTGGCCAAAAGAAAAAAAAAGAATCAAAACATTAAACCAAAGAGAAAACCGAGAGCATAATGCTGGGTAACTAACCATCTCACCTCTACTCCTATGGCCATCACACCCGGATACTCCGGGAGAGATAGCCAATCGTGATTTTAAAAAATAGTCATTTTAAGGTTGATCTGATAGGAGTTTGTTTTGATTTCGTAAATTATTTCAAAGTTAAATGTTCAAAGTTTAATTACAAATAAACAAAAGTTAAGAAACGTCTGTACTTTTTTTTTACGGATCCTTGAAAAAACTGTGGCCAACTACGGACTTACCATATCAATGATGAATCTCCTAACTTTTTTTTTATACTCAATCAAATTTCCGTATTTGCTTAAGGTTTGTCGTTTTTAATAACTATCATACGACCCCGCTATGATTGTTGAAAATGTCTTAAAATTGATTATAATTTGTTGTTTGGGTGTACCGATTTAAGAGTATATAGCACTCGTCGACTAATGTCAGGAGTTCGTATACTGAGCTATTCAGGCAGTCAAGATCCATAACCACTATGGTGACATTTTTGGTTTTCGTTAAATGTTCCAGCGGTAAATCTTTCTCGATCTGCAAACGTAAACAGAATAACACGTGGCATATAATTTTTTGTTATTATAAATATTGTTTGTTTTTTTTTTCATATGAAGCAAAGGAGATGGGTGGAACAGAGAAATGGAGAAAAACGACGCTCTACATGTGAACTGTTATCGGCATGCGTATCTTTCCCATTTTATATTGATCTGCTTAGCGTGCAGAAATTCCGATAATCGATGGTCCAATGCGCATTTGGATTTGCGCAATACAAACAAATTTAAGGGACCATTCCAGTGTAACATTTTTTGAAAATTGTTTTTTTTTTGCAATATCCAAAGATATGGACTTTCGTAAACATACTGTTGAATTTTTGTTGCGAAATTTGAATTATTCTGGTCGTTTCAGCCTTTCTTAGAAAAAGGGAGCCGACCAGCTGTGTTAGACCTGGCGCGGAAAACGCGTTTTTCTCGAAACGTCGTTTTCCAAAACGGTGGAAAATTTTAAACGAAGAGTTTTCAAGCTATTCGTATCAAATTTTGCCACATCGTTCTCACGCCTACATTTTTTTTTAACGAAAAACTGCCGAAAAAGGGTCAATTTGATACTCAATTTTGAAATGGCCACCATTTTGTTAATTTTCATCGAAAAATAATCGTCCTTACGCCTCTACAGTTTTTTCATGCTGATTAATAATCTGTTAGATTTTTTTCTTTTAGACAATTTTTGCAGGAGAAGGACTTTCCACCGTCAGGCGCTACTTTTTTAGACACGCATCAACTCCGAATTTTATAATCCTTTTTGTTCCGCTATTTTCAAAGATAGAGGATTGAACGTCACATACCTTTATACGTATTTTATTATTCCAAACAACTTTTGTTTGAAAGATTTTTTGATCGGGCTATTAATTATCGAGATACAGCGATTTTTAAGTTTTCAACCCCTATTTCGTGAGTTGGGGCGAGTTGAGGGGCAACATTTCATTGGAGTTACTTTGAGTATGCAAACATCTAGCTGCAGTAAAAAATTCTAATTCTACGCTAAAAGTGCTGGATTTTCGGCTCTTTTGCTGGACCACAACCCAAGTGCCGGGTGTCCCGAGCCCATGAGGTGTTTCCCTTGTCTATTCACTCGTACCACCGGGTTGACAAGCGAAGTGCCTTGCACGAGGATTCTCGCTCGTTTGGGTGACCTTGTCCATACTAATATTGATGTTCTCATGCCTTATCATGAACTAGCTATCACTTCTCTCAATGACCGTCGCCCGAAGCCTTTGTTACTTGCACTATATTTGCGTTCTGCAACGCAAATGTAGTGCAAGTGCTAACTGGCGTTTACTATATTCGTCAGCACGAGAAAATATATGCAGATGTTTACTGATTCAAAGCTCACTCCGTCCTCGATGTATAACTCTTTTTTTTATTATTCTCGATTAGGGCCATTTGACGGGTAGGTTCGTTTAGTTACTCTTTTAAAAACTTTCAAAAAGTTAACTAAATACGCCAAGTAATGAAGTATCCGCGCGAAACATTGCTTTTTCTTATAAAAAATTATGGGCTGACTTAAAAATAATCATTTGTTTTAACCCTTGTCAGTCACACCTCCAGATTGTGACGTAATAGTCATTGAGGGTGTAATCAACCCCACTCACTTTGGAGAGTGATGAATCATAGAAAAATTGGAAAAAAATACAATGCATTTTCAACCCTTGTGTGTAAGACCATGCCGATTATTTTCAAGTCGTAATTTTTAATATAAAAAAAAAAAAAATTTCGAAAAAAAAAAATCGGAAAAAATGACTTTTCTACAAAAAGTCATGCAAAAATCCGAATTTTCAATGAAAAAAAAAAATCGTTTCTTAAACCTGAAATAGCATGCTTTCAGGTGGGAATTATACAACACTGAGAAAGAGAAATGGTTGAATGTGCAAAATGCATTTTGTTGTCTCGAAATTTTTTTGTTTTAACAGTTGCTCAAACATGCTAAATAGGCTACGCTTCACACCACTAAAACTATCAGTTAGATTAACAAATCGTTTGTTATGCCAATCAAAAATCAAGTTGAACGTATTTAAAGATACATTTTGTTAAACCAACTGAATTTTGGTTGGATGAACGAATTTTTTTTTCAGTGTAGCAACCGTTCCAAAAAGTATATTTATTTGAACACCTGCAGTGCGGATTTCTTCAGAAAAAATGATACGCCAATTTTGTGGGAATTAGCGATATTTTATTATGAAAAATGCTTTAAAAAAATGTAGAAAAATATATATACGCGCTTAAACATTCATTCACACATAAATTGCATTCACACACTCATACGTTTTTTTATTCCATGCTGAAACTGCATTCTACGCAAAGATAAGCGCGGTGCCTATCGCACATCGCGCGGTTGCAGCTGCAATACAGTTTTTTTTATCCTTGCTTCGCGAACACAATTTTCTCCTCCACTTCCTCGAGCAATTCTTCTCGGACAGTTCGCGTCCGCAGGTTATAGGCCATCTTTTGAATTTGTCAATTTAGCGTGTACTTAAAGAAAAAAATTACCAACTTCACAATTATTTTTTTTTATTACTTGCCATTGAAGATTATCACAAAAAATATTTAAAAAACCGTGCTCCGAAACTTTTTTTTCGCGCTATAGTCACACGGGGTTGTAGGCACCCCAGATTTCCGCACTGTTTAGCTTAAGCGGCTGCCAAAATAAAACTAACGGGCCCTTTCAAATAAAACCGACGAGGCTCCCTACTAGAAGGTTCAAACTACCTACAGATGGCGAAACATGTCCCATTTTCTCAAAATTTCTGGAAGGTATCGCAGGTCCAAAAACGGCTGGGGTTGATTCAACCTCCGATGACTGTTAAGAGTTAATTCAAATACTAGTTTTAGTATATTTTTCCCACTAATCGTTTGTGCGAAAAAAATGGCATGCTTTGTAAAATAGCCAAGTACAATGTACGCATTACGCAAGTGTACAAGAAATGTTGTTCACGAAATTTTTTAACTTTAGAAATAATCTTATTAAAAAAAAGTAATGTAACAACATATACATATCATGTCGCAAGAGTTATTTATGCGGATGGTAGAAACGAAAAATTCTATATCTTCTCGACTTTTTTCAACCATGCACGCAAAGCCCTTGCACAGCATTTCCAGTGGGCTTGTGTGGTTCATACGATATATTTTTTCGAATTGGCAGTATTGGCACCTTGGAAACTCGATAAATCATTGAATCTTTTTGTACAATTTATTCATGGAAAAAATATAATGATACCATTGATTGAATTCAAACAAATAATTATTATTTTCAAGGTAAACCATAATTTTTTATGAGGTCAAACAAACAACCATGTATTCTGGAGTTTTGTTGAATTATTTCGCGGACTTCTTTGATTTTTCAAAATTTTATAATAGAGTTTATTTTCCCTCATCTTGACATAATATTATTACACACGTAAACGCTCACGAAACGTGCAGATTATGTTTTGATACGCCGAGATTTTTCTTGTGACTTTTCACAACTTTTTTATTCGAACGTGATAAAAATTCTCAAACAGCGTTCATTGGGGAATAGTGGAGAATCCAATTGGATCCCAATGAGAACTCCCCGACAAATTTGTGCACGGGACCACGAAAACATTTTTTCTTGGGAGATCCAACAAATTCCGGTTGAGGATTGAAAAAAAAAATTAACCAATTTCCATTCTATATAATGGTTTTTGAAACTTGAGCTAGAAAGCTCAAATTCAAGACGCATTTTCGTCCCACCTAATATTGTTTGAAGGGGTAGAATATTACTGTTTTTCAACATTCTCTCGGTGTGTTTGAGTGTATACTAGGGTGGCACAAATTTGACTTCTATTTTTTTTTCCTTTTTCTCATCATTCAATTATCTACTTTCGGTCAAAAAATATTTAGAGGTCGCTCAAGCCTCGGGAAAATACAAATTTTCGTTAAAAAAATCGATACTTTTTTTCTTATGCTCTTTTTTTCTTATAATTTTTAAATTATGCTCGCGAAAGCTCTAACCGCCCAATGAATATTTAGTGGTCGCTCAAGAGCTACGAAATTTCCAATTGTCGCGAATTTTTTGTTCTCTTTTCACTCATAAATTTAACACTTTGTAAAATTTCCAAAACAATTAATCCTTTTTTTCCCTTTAGAGACGGATTTATTAAATTTACCTCACACCTCTAACCCGATAAAACGTATAATTTTGTTTATAGTTTTGTCCAAGAGCTTTAAAGAATTATTTTATGAGAATAAAGATTATAGTTCTTGGATTAGTAGTGGGAGATAAATTTGAAAAATCGGTTTCTAAAGAAAAACGATTAATTGTTTTGAAATGTATATGAAGCGTCAAATTTACGAGTAAGAAGAGTAAAAAAATAGGCGAAAATTGGAAATTTCGAAGCTCTTGAGCGACTACTAAATATTCATTGACCGGCTAGAGCTTTCGCTTGGTTAAGGGTCTATACCAGTGTGACACTTTCCAAAAATCGATTTTTTTGCCGTTTTCGACAGTTCATACTTTCAAGAATATCCTGTAAAAATTTCAAGACCGTATCTCTAATCATTTTGTCTTGCAAAAATCCATAGTTAAATCTTTAACCTCGTTTTTCTCGAAATGAGATTTTTCAAATTTGCTGACATTGTAACTCAATGAGCAATTATCCGATTGACTTGAAATTTGAACTGAGTACTCTTGAATATTTTTACTCTACAATGACGTAGAATATTTTTTATTGGATGAAAATTGACGATTTGGCATTGAAAAAAGGACCATTTTATAGGCAAGAAAACGGACGTTTTTTTTCATAACCACGCCATTTTGTTAGATTTTGATATTTTTCGAAAATCCTACGTCATTGTACAGGAAATACTTTCCAGTTTAACGACATTTTTTCCTTTTTCGGTTTCAGCTACTCAATCGGCCGGAAACATGTCAGCAGTGGAGGAACCTTTTTTTGGCGCCTCCGAAGGCAGCGCATAAGTCACTTGGATCTCAATATTTTTCTACGAAGAAATGATATAATATAGGTCAAATATAGCCAAATATATTCTTAATTTTTCGAAACATTTAATTGAGTACTTTTCTTCCAAAAAATTCCCGAAAATCACCCAAGTTTTCAGCGTTCACACTGGTATAGCCTCTTATTGTAAAAACTATTGAGACAGGAAATTTTTATTTTCTTTTTTCCTACACCTACCGCGGCCAGGGTCCCTCGCCTGGTAGGGCTCTGGGTGATCCATAAATTTTATTCGCTAGATAAAGTTGGGCGCCAGCTAGCTTTTTGCGAGGCTAGCTACTCGTTTCGTTTGACGTAAATTTGCAAAATCAAAATTCATGGGCAAGACTCTTCTGTACAGGGAGGGAATCGTTGGAGGACCCGTGAAATCCAGAATCCGAGTTAAATGCGAAGCAGGAATAATTTAAGAAAGACTTACTTGATGAGTTTTGTAATTTTAATTCCATTTGGTTCTCGGTACAAAAGCGCTTCCTTATAATCCTTCGTCGACGGACAGCTCTCAATATACATGATTCGTTACACTCGATTCGCCGAAAATGTTGCCACTCGAGGGTCGCAACGCTCGCAACATTCGACGTAGTAAATTGAACAAAACACACAATGATTAAATTAAACAGATAAGACAATTAACGTGGACTAAGACGTTAATTCATCAAGAAATTCATCAAGAAAAGACATCCTCAACCACACAGGAACAGGGAATGTCGTCCCTTCGCGATGCGTTAATTATTTTATCGTTTTCTCCCTCTTTTCCGGGATCCATCTAATTCGCTGTCGACTATTGGTTCGAGCGTATCGACCCACGATTTCTATCTCCTTGGATATTGGTCGCTTTTCATACTCCTTAAGCAAGTTCGCGTTCGATGGTCGATACACATATCAACGGGCGACATGGCGGGGGAGAAATCGCGGCACCACGTCGAGGGTACCGAAATTATATCATTCTGAATTTTCTGTCTCACTATAAAGCGCAAAAATTCATGGGTGAGAAGTGAACGAAAAAAATCGATTTTTGAATGAAAATTCGAATTTTTGAAAGGCTTGAGCGACCTCTAAATATTTTTTTGGCGCTCGCAGATTTCGCGACAATTTTTTTTTCTCTCAAGAAGATAATTGGATTGCGAGAAAAATGAAAAAAAATAGAGCTCAAATTTGTGCCACCCTAGTGTATACACATTCGTGCTAAAATGTGCATTGCCACGAGCACCACTACGCCAAGTTCTAAAATCAAATATCGAAATCGCCAATCCCAAACTAATTCAAACAATTGCAACCTCGCATGCAACCAAACGTCTATAAATTCGGAAAAAAACTATCGCCGTTGCCGAAGAGCTGAATAATCCATCGAACTGTATGCCAATACGCGAAAAAGGCTCCATTGGCATGGTGACTACTGTTGCAAACACGCTAAAAACAGAAGTTGATCATCGGGCCAAGGACACCGCGCATGCAATTGTTTTTCCGTGACGATCCCTTGGTATAGAGGTACTCGGTAACTTTGAACGAGATCCTCCGATAACCGACTACACGTGGATAATTCTCCACGGAAAACTTGAAGGGTACCGAACCGTGAAACTACAGCGTACCGGAACGCATAAAACGCCGACACATAAGTGCTCTAAGCACACAAAGAGCAGCGATCGTCCATACTTCGAGGAAACTGTGCGACGCAGGCAACCATCAATGGGGTAAAATGCAACAGATCGATTTTTTTTATTGCTATCGATCTCGGTCAGATGTTGTGCCGATTCTCGACAGCGAGGTCTATCCAGGACGTGCATCAGCTTTCCGAAGTATACGAACATTTGGGATCGTGCGTGTTTGCGTCGTAGCTGACTGCTCAAACTCGTTTAGCCCAGAAAAACGTATCGCGAAAAAAACTACGCGATTATGGCCTGGATATTTCGAATTTTCCTTTCTTTCGAAATGGCCATTTTTGTTGTCCAGTCTACCGACGAGGTAGACAACGTGACTAGATACATCGCCGAAGATTCGGGAGCTCGTCAAGTGGTGCTTATAACTGAACTCGCGAAAGACGAAGACATTGCAAGTCCGATAATCGATTAGGTGTTTTCCAAGTTGGTGCAAAAGCTTCCCGTTCTGACGATGAACATATTGGAAGATCACAACAATGCAAAGGGCAGATCGGGTGGCGATCCCTCGTGGGATCTTTCACCGATTGCCACTTCTGCCACTATCTACCTTCTCGTTCACGTGTCCCGCCAGTCTTCGCCGACTCCACCATCAAGAGGCCTCATCGATGCCGTAGCGGAGATGGCATCATTCGACTACCGTCCGAGATATTTGGTTTTATTCGTTGCTCGAGTATTGAGCGACGGTTTCAAGGATCTGTTGGAATACGCTTGGAGCCAGAAATTGCTCGACATCACAATCCTCGAGTGGATCGAGCCGAAATCGGCAAGAACACCGGAGAAGCACGCATTGTGCCTCCCGATTGTTCATCGACTAAATTCCTTCAAGAACGAGTATACCAGAAGTGACTGGGGTTCGAACAGAGATTGCGTATTTCCCGATAAAACTACACTCAGAAAAAAGATTTATTATGTTCTAATAAATTGGCACATTAGAACATAATTTATTAGAAATTAATAAATGTTTACTCTTATGGAGACAGTTTTTATGTGATTGTAACTACAGCATTTATTCGGCGTCGCTAAAAATGTATTTTTACGTGCCGATTTTTCACATCAATTAAAAGCCATATTTAAAATAGAAAATTTGAATAAATATTTCCTCAAATCAAATAAATACTACTTTCCAATCACGAAAACCTCTTATTTCGCGACTATGATACTAATGCGCGTAGCGCACTTTGCCCTTCAACGCGACGAACCCGACAGCAGGCCGCTCGTCAGATGAACCTCACGCATACGCTCACCATGTAGCTTCTTCCTATGCCAATGCTTTTGGCACAAGTGTCAGTGTTGCGTTTCGGAAGTGAGAAATTCAATAGTGAGGAATGATTTAAGTGTAAGTAAGAATATAAAGTGAGAAAAAAACGTTCAAGTGAGAAAATAATGACTGACGAAATGACACAATCCCTCGAAAAAAAAACCAGCTGGGGGATTATGAAGAATCCTATTAGATGTTAAGAAAAACTCTATTTACCGGATATAAAAGACCTATTTTTTCTAACTTATATATCCCATTAGATGTCAAGAAACATTCTTAGTAAATCTTAAACATAAACTTAAATAAAACATTTTCTTAGCTGTTAATAAAATCGTAGTAGGCCGACATACGAATAAGAAAACTTATTCGCCAGGAAACAAACTTCTTTGTCCTTAATAAATCTTTTTTCTGAGTGTAGTAACATGGCACATTACCCTCTAAGAACAAGAGCGGTTAATAGTCTACCATTCAGCGTCGCGGAATTTAACGAACTTGGTGAGCCTGTCTTTGTTGGTGGTCCCAACATTTTGCTGATCCAATCTATTGCTAAAAGACTGAATGCATCTGTAAAGTATATTCCGTTCGATTTGGTAATGCACGGTAGTAGAAACCCCGCTGATATTGAACGTACCGTTTACCACGCTGCAGAGATTACACAAATGGATATTGGTGCTTACCTTTTTGCACGTTCAAGAACATCTAGGGCCGATAGTTTGCGGACTGTCCCAATACAGATCGATGAATTTTGTGCAACTGTACCAATTTTACCAAAATCGGGGAAGCTCGACACCGCACCCTTCTGTAAGGCCGTTGTCGTGACTCTGATCATCGTTACGATTTACCTGATCGCAGTGAAGCTCCTGCGCTTCCCAGTTTCCGTGTGGCGACCTTTCAACATCACGCGCGCACTTTTCGGCGTCTCCGTATCTCAACAACCGCGCGCAAATGCCGAGCGCATTATGTTTGCTGGCTTGCTCGCTATTTCGGCTGTTTACTCATCCAACATTTACACCGCTATTACGAACGTCGCTTTGCTGACTGCAGATGAAGTGAAGTTCGAGTCTTTCAATGCTCTCGACAAATCGGGACTTATACCGCTGATAAGTCCGTTCGACGTCGAAAAAACGTTCTCGAACTCCGAGGGGGTCTTGAGAAAGTTGATGAACAAAAGTGGAACGACCGTATGCAGTATGATGCTTTGTGCACAGCGTACTGCCCAACAGAAAAATATTACTTGTTTGACGAAAAAATTATTAGCCGAGGTAGCCGTGATGAGAAACAGAGTAGATGGACGCGCCACGATCAAAATCGCACAACCTTGTTTCTGGACCGCCGGCTTCGGATTTCGATTGGGCAAACGATCACCCTATTAGTCTACCATTGACAGTCACATACATCGAATGCAGAGTGGTGGATTGATTCAGAAGCTGTATGAAGATGCGAAAAACGAATTGATCGGACACAACGACAGCGATGTCGACAGTGAGCTTGAGGAACGAGAAAACATGATCACACTTCGTCGACACTTGCTAGCATTGGTGGTTGTCGGTTACACTGTATCGCTATTGACCTTTATGGCCGAAATCTTTATCCATCGTCTTTTGAAATCAATGAAAAAGGTCGCAAAAAAATTGGATAAACGTCCAGTAGTGCTCTTTCCATATACCGAATAGACAGAGCAACAAACAGAATGCGTACACCGACAGCAAAATTGTATTGATTTTGACTAGATGCGTCTATTTGATTTTTTAAATTTGTATTAACTACCCGAGTCGAAATTTTCGAGCCGCGTTCAACCCACAAATTGAAGGCGAGCAGAAATCGGCGTGAGCGGGTTATTGGGTATCTAAAGGAGGGTACAATGTTTGAAAGTACCATGCGTTAGAGCCTCCGATGAACCTCCGGCATGGCAGAAAGTAGACTTTTTGACTCAAAGGAGGTCAGGGAGGGTCACAATTGAACCTACGGAACCTCAGGTGGGCCTACTTCGAGCGCTCCCGCAGAACCTACTGCCCCCCCTTTCGGCCTACTGTACACGGCTAAACAAAAAAATTAATTTATATAGAATCTATTTAAATAAAATAGGTTTTTTTCCTTGTCTCCCAGCCTACTACGATCATATTTCTTTCAAATATATTTATATATGTTAATAAAGATGAGATTCAAATTAATCTTCATTTGCATACAATGTACAATGTAAAGCTTAGTGTACTAGATGCAAAAAATATTTCATAAATCGAAAATAAAATGAACGCATTATTTGAGAGCTTTACTACAAGGATTTTTCATCGTAATTCGTCATTCCCTGGCCTTTAGAAATGATTTTTTTCGAAGAAAATATTTGCCCTATATGCGATTTGAACCTAGTCCTACCTACTCATAACTACGCGCCGCTGCCCCTATGCTACCGAGTGCTTATAACATTTTGGTCGCTGATATGGCATAAGAGACCAAATGAATACCTCCAACTATTTGTTGTATCACATAAGCTATAGATTTTTCAAACACACAGACACATACACACACATACACGCGCGCGCGCGCGCGCGTGTGTGTGTGTGTGTGTGTGTGTGTGTATGTTTATTTATAGAAAATCAATCTATTTAATATCGTCCAATAACTACATATTTTATTTGATTCTAATAAATCTGTGATTCGGTTTCATCAGTTTAACATTTTCATCTGTTCAAAAAAACAATTTAGTCAAGTTCACTGAATGGATCTAGTTATTTTTTTTTAATTTACCTTAAATAAAATATTTGTAGAGTTAAGCATTTTTCTATTTGATTGAACTAATGGTCCATCTTTATTGTAACACTGATATCAAAGGGGCGGGGGGTAGTGAAGGTGGAGAGAGAGGAATTTTATATATATATATATATATATATATATATATATATATATAATAGGTATTTTATATATATATATATATATATATATATATATATATATATATATATATATATATATATAAAATACCCCCCGCCCCCTTGATATGAGTGTTGCAATAAAGATGGACCATTAGTTCAATCAAATAGAAAAATGCTTAACTCTACAAATATTCTATTTAAGGTAAATTAAGAAAAATAACTAGATCCATTCAGTGAACTTGACTAAATTGTTTTTTTGAATAGATGAAAATGTTAAACTGATGAAACCGAATCACAGATTTATTAGGATCAAATAAAATATGTAGTTATTGGACGGTATTAAATAGATTGATTTTCTATAAATAAACATTTTTAAAATCAATCATTTTAATAATGGAATGCAATAGGAAAAATTTGGTTCTATGAAAAATCTAGTTAATACAAATTTTAAAAAAATCAAATAGACGCGGTTAGTTAATATCATAATATTTAGCGGGAAAAAATAAAAATATGCTTCATACATACACGTGGAAATATTTTTTTAATTTTCGACGTGCTAAAAATGAAAACAAGGAAAAATCAAACATCTTATTTGAAATCGACGGTAATCGGCCGTCGCCATTTATCAACTCATTATTGAATAAACAAAAAAAAAACAAAACGAACAAAAACAAAAAGAAAAAATCGAATGAGGTTGAATTCTAAACCGACAATTTCAATCCTTCAGAACATGAAATAGACTATAATTAACACCCTATCGTTCCATATAGAAATCAACATTATATGTTATTTAGATATACACTGCCAGCTAAAAGTTTTCGGACACTCCACATAATCGCAAAACTTTTGAGCGCTGGATAATTGCCAAATAATGTTAGAGTAATATAATTCATTTCATTTATTATTTCACGAAGATACTATAAAGATCTATATGATTAAGTAATTTCACAGAGCTTTATAGTATCTTCGTAAAATAATTATTATTCTACCATAAGTTTGCAATGATCCAAAGTGATATTAAGTTTTGCAGTTATCTGAAGTGTCCGAATACTTTTGACTGGTAGTGTATATTCGAATATATTAACGCAACCACATATTTCGAGTATTATATATATATATATATATATAAAGTATTATATAATATATACCGTCGCTTAAATGTTTGGATACACCAGTCGATATTTCTTGCTGCACTAAAAGTCACATAGCTTCGTAAAAAAAAGATAACCAAATTTACCGAACGGCGTTTTGACGGGAATACATTCAGCTGTATGTTGCTTTTCTGAAATATGTTTTTATCATTTTCTTTTCGACCCGGTACGCACTTTTATACGTGACTGATTTTCGGCTTTTTTTCGACCATCAAGAATTGAACGCATGACTTATGGAAAAAAAATTGTTACGTTTATCCATGGTGAACTTAAACGGGGTAGCAGGAACTTCATTTGCGTTTTTTATAAAGTTTTGTACGATTTTTTTCGCAATGTTATTTCATTTTTTGCTAAAAAGACTAATTCTAGATAATGCAATGTAACTCAAGAACTAGAGGGCTCAAGAAGAAATGTCAAGAACGAAAAACGTCGCGTAAGCTTATACTGGATAGACTGGCATTTTTTAAAGAATTTTCCTGTGAGATTTTTTCTCACAGGAAAATGCCTATTAATCCGATAGAATTGGAATAAGACTGTATACACAAGCATTCTTTTATCAATTGCCAATAAAATAATAATAAATCGATATTGAGCAAATTTGATTGTTTTCGCATATTAATATTGGACTATTAATTTGATAAGGGGACGATGTATTTTTATTAATTTCGTATTATTTTCGTCATCGAACGGGTTACCGATCAGGTCACAATGGAATGATGATGGAGGAGATATCGAATTTGGGCCGAAAGCAGGTTAGGTGGGGTCGAGGCAACAGTTTGAGATTGAAAGCAGGTTAAGGAGGCCTGTGCTCTGCACGTTTCACTGAAACTGGGGGTCGAGAGAAGGTTTGGGAGGTCTAGCAGAGGCTACCCTGGGCCAAGAGGAGGTCTCTTCATGGCACTGAACTCGACAAATGAGGTTTCGTAGGTTCAACGGAGGCTGGCGGCTTATGTATTACAAAAGAAATGGGTCCTGCGAGGGTTCAGAGGAGGCTAAAAATTTCGACTCGGGTAGATTTGTCGCGAAATCAATTTTTTCCTATTGCATTCCATTATTGGAATTATTTATTTAGAATATATTTATTTATTTAAATCAAGATCTATTTAATATTGTCTAATAACTGAATATTTTATTTATTTCTAATAAATCTGCGATTCGGTTGCATCTGTTCAAAAAACAATTTAGTTGGATCCATTAAATGTATCGATTTAATTTTTTTTAAATTTACATTAAATAGAATTTGCGTAGTGTCAAACATTTTTCTATTTGATTGAATTAATGGTCTGTCTATATTGCAATGCACACATCAAGGGGGCGAGTAGAGGAGGGTGAGATAAAGGAATTATATATATGTGTGTGTGTGTGTTATGTTTGAAAAATCCTTAGCACGATTTCGATTAAACTCTCTAATTATCACAACGATATTAACTAATCGATATAGCTTATGTGATCTAACAAATGTTCATCATTGTGGTAGAACTCTAAATAGAGTAGGGTCAAAGTGGGAACAGTGGCAACAGTGGGTACACTGAACATTTTCTGGTTCTCAGAAGCTCAGAACCGTCCTCGGATGCCAATAGGTTTGAACATGTCTATGAGTCGCTCCCGCGCAATTCGGTTGTGAAGGGTGATTTTATTTTATTTTTGGTGCCAAAAATTGAAAAATCAGCTGAGTTTGTATGTTTTTTGCTTCTTTACATATCGCAGTTATGTTCGAAGTCATTGTTCTCCCGAAATATACAGCTATATTGGGGTATTTGAGCATTGTGTTTGTTAACCTAACAAAAATAGAAACTTGTCAGTAACCGCTTTAGAAAAAAAGAGCGGGTCGGTACACAGTGGATCAATTTTTCGAGGTAGACAGAGGTAAGAGGTAAGAAGATATGAATATTTTCGCGTTGTGACTTAGATAGGTACTGGTACTACCTCATTAGGTAGGTACTCATTGATGATTAATATTAAATAAATGATTGCCATTGATCTCATAATATGCTGTCTTTTTTTTTTAATTTTTCAATACTTTACTGTACAACACTCTTCATCGTATAGAGAAAAGCGCTCTATTACCTACAAGTGTACAAGTGGATCAGGGTAATTTTCTTCAAATTTTGCTTGGTATTGAAATTGTTGTTAGACTGTGAAATTAGGCATGTTTCACTGTGTACATCCCCAAGTACATCCCCAAGTACAGTGGATCAAATCCCATTTTTTTCAAAGTGGTTATTATCTCAATATCTATTGGGTTAGGCTGTTCAGTGTCTTTTAACAAAATGAAGCCATTGAACACACCTCTCGTTTAGTCAAGGTTTCATTGAGATTGTGTGAACGGTTAGGCAGATATAGACTTCTGAAGAAAAATGAGCCACTGAACCCCCTCTGATCCTATTTCATTTTATTTTGGATTTATTAAACATTCTATGCATATAGTACACTTGAATTTGCAGTGTATATTGTAGGCAAATAAAGATTTATTCGAATCGAATCTCTATTCATTTAATTTGAATATATCTAATATTCAAAAGGAATACCTGAAACAGATTAAAAAAATTATTCGACAAAAAATCGAGACAAGTAAAAAACCTATTTGATTTAAACAGAACCTATTTAAATTAATTTTTTTAGCAGTGTAGTAACACGTTAGATTGTTTGAACTTGATATTATAAAATCATTGTGTGTTGTATTGAATAGAGTAATACGGTGCAAATGTGTAATCTCTCAAGTGTGATATTTACATATTCGGAATACACAGAGCAATATACAGAATGCGCAGTAACACGATTAATTGTTCTAATTTGGCATTGTAAAACCATTGTGTGATGTATTGAATAAAGTAATACGGTGCAAATGTGTGTGTTGCAAAAGAACATTTCCAAAAATGTTTAAGGGTGACTATCAGTCTAGAGTACACAAAAAGGTGAAGTTCGACAATTTTTTATGGATCCCCGGTCGATAGAATGAGGATTCCATCTTTATTCTACATATCGTCAAGTAGCTCTACAAACTTTTGCACACTTTTTTCACTTTTGTCTGATAGTGTCTGCGGCCGGCGAGAGTTCATTTTTTTTATTTGGAACGCAATTAAAAAATTATTTAGATTTTCAATAAAATGTAGCTTTGTAGTACACAGGGAAATCGAAAAATATCGATTTTTGATCAAACGGTTCATGTTTGCAAAAAAATAGTTTCCGGTAAAAAAAATGGTCGAAAATATTTTTTGTTCTTGAAGTTTGCAAAATATCAAAAATTCCTTACGTGCTTCGACGTATAGTGTTGTGGCAAGGATGTAAAAAAATGTCAATCGGTGAAGAATTAGCGATGTAATGTTGCCAGCCTCGGGACACTATCAGACAAAGATGACGCGCTTCATCCAGCTTCAGTGACGCCATTTTGTTACCAAATATTGCGAAAAAACTTTTAAAGATACCGGAAAATATGTTGAACGAAGGCCACTAAACGGAATTTCCATTCAACTGGGTATCCATGAAAAATTGTCGAAGTTCACACTTTTATCCGTTTCCGTTTTACAAACATCCAAGACTTCTTGTTTTCAGAGAACCCGAGAATCTTAAGTATACTGAACTAAAAAGATTCATGAGCCGTTTTCGATGAAACACCCTATTTATCGAGATCAGTTGCTAAATGATTATCAATCGTTTTTTTCCTACAAAATCGATACCTCACAGATCCGAACTTTCCCGAAAACTGTGCACAATCGTTGCAAAAAGTTTATAACAAAGAGACCGGAAAAAATATGAGGACCTGCGGATCACACGCGTGGTACAGCGGCAAATATGGGACACGTCTCTCCTGTCAGAATCGGAGAGTGCGAGGGATGCCAGCGGTGTAGCACATACAACAAGAAGGGAAGCAATAAAAATCCCCCCGAAAACATTATCGCTTATTTTATCGTGTAAAAATTCTGATTTAACTGAAAATGTTTTTTTTTTTTTTTTAATTCAAACGATGGTTTCATTACACTTTTTCTATTTATATGTACAGAACAAGTGAAGCCACTGTTTATAAAATAGCCAAGCAAGTTCACTAGAAATGTTGTACACAACATTGTTAAACCGTAGGAATAATATTTTTTCAAATACGTTTTTTTTAATTGAAAATAATCATATTACTATTATATCGGGATGTTTAATAAGTACTCGCTCTTTTTTCGTGAAAATTAATGCTTTTTGTAAAAAAATCTTATATTCAACTTATCCTTAAATTAAGGGGTGACACGCCTATCTTTGAGGGATCGTCTCCCCCTTACAAACGTTTGTCCGCAGATTACAAAAAATACGCGTCCAATAGTTTTCAATGTTTTATCACATATATGAGTTTCAACAGAATCGAAGGCAGACATTAAGCGATGTTCCTTGTGAGAGTTGAGTAATTGAGAAGACGAAATCCTCCGCCGAGCTTCTTTTCTTTTAGTGTACATACGTGTGGTACATACGTTGTACTGTTACATAATGATAATATCAATTTTATGTTGTAGTGGTAATATGATTTTTTAAAATAAAAATTAATTGTTTGGAAAATTATTATTCCTAAGATTTTACAATTTCATGTACAGCATTTCTAGTAAACTTGCTTGGCTATTTTATAAACAGTTATTTCTCTTTTTTGTTCATTTGAATAAAAAAAACAATAAAATTATTGTTTGCATAAAAATAAAAAGTATATTTCGTTAAATGAGCATTTTTCACACGGTTGAGAAAGCGATAATGTTTTCGGGGGCATTCTTTTGCTTGGCCTTTTTTCCTTACTTTTTCAAAGTTAAAAAAAAAGATTTCATATCGTTTTAAAAGGGAAAAATCCTCTTTTCGTTCGGCTTTGTTGTAAAGGGAATTGAATTTCAAATATTCAAAATTCGATACCTATAGCGTTAAGAGTTTTTCATTGCGTATGTTCGATGCAAGACAAATTCATATTGGGGTCCGAAGAAACCTAAAGGTATTTGTTTTTACTTGTCTGTGATTGACAAAGAAATCAGAATTTGACTTCACAATACCGACTATAATTTTTACGTTGTGTTTGAGTGTTGAGAAGTTTATTTTCATTGCTGAAACCTTCCAGGACCTGAAAATGAGTTACAGTTCGTGAAACAGTACAGTGAAAGTATACATTTTTTTCTCACCCATGTTTGAAGGAAGAGAATTCCATATTTTTGGGGTTTCGTGCTCTCCAGTGTAAAGTATTAGGTAGATAGATGAGCTCAATGTACTGCTTGCCGTCCTATTCACAATTGTGACGAATTTTTTCAGGTTTGAATTTACGTCACGAAGAAGCTTCGTCAAGTTTACTTTAAGCCTAAGAAAGGACCCTTTGTTTTCCGTACTCGAAGAATTATTGTAAATCCTCGTCAAATAGACTTTTGGCCCTAAACTGGGTCCTTTGTTTTACTCTTCCACTTATAAACGCTCTAACCATGTTTAGAGGTTAGGGCTGTCAAAACCACTGTCACGCATGATATGAGCATATATGGGTCATTCCATGTCAAATCGACAAATTTTTTACCTGACCCCCTTTGATTTCGCTGAAAATTTTCTATCTTTTTCTACCCCCCGAAAGTTATTTTTCAGAATTTTTTCAAATTTTTTTTCCCGACTCAAAAAAAGTTATGAATTTTTGAAAAAAACCGCTCTTTTATTTTTAAATTGCCAGAACTTTTTCAAAAATTGACCGTTTGGGAACTTTTTTTTTTCAAAATTTTTGTTTTTAAATGTAGTTTTCGAAAAAAAATATGAAAAAATTTTCAGAATCCCAGATATATGAAATATTTTAGTTTTTTTGAAAAAAACCGTAATTTTCTCAAAGTCCGACCGTTTTTTTTTTTTTTTTGCTCTAAAAATACTTCAACTAATTCTGCAATGATCCCCGTTAATCAAAAGATGTGACGACAATCGCTTCTAATTTTTTTTCTTGATTATAAAAAAATTTTTGTTGAATTTTTGCTGATTTTATATAACTTTGTTATGAAATTTTTTTTATTTCCTCGTGAAACCTCAAAAGTTAAAAAATAAAATTTTATTGGAGAATTTCAAGTGATTATCGTCCAAGAAATTGTTATTTAAAAAAAAAAATAATTTTTTTCTCTCATTGACGTTATTTTTTTACTCTTATGGACGTTTTTTTTTGGTACTGAAATATGACAACTTAACGTCATTTTGGTACTGAAACATGACAAAATAACGTCAATGAGAGAAAAAAATTTATTTTTTTTTTTTTAATAACAATTTCTTGGACGATAATCACTTGAAATTCTCCAATAAAATTTTATTTTTCAACTTTTGAGGTTTCACGAGGAAATAAAAAAAATTTCATAACAAAGTTATATAAAATCAGCAAAAATTCAACAAAAATTTTTTTATAATCAAGAAAAAAAATTAGAAGCGATTGTCGTCACATCTTTTGATTAACGGGGATCATTGCAGAATTAGTTGAAGTATTTTTAGAGCAAAAAAAAAAAAACGGTCGGACTTTGAGA
The DNA here is from genome assembly GCA_944452715.1 of Ophion slaviceki. Taxonomy (NCBI): domain Eukaryota; kingdom Metazoa; phylum Arthropoda; class Insecta; order Hymenoptera; family Ichneumonidae; genus Ophion; species Ophion slaviceki. The sequence goes on from OX101783.1 coordinate 75,890,234, forward strand.
AAATTACGGTTTTTTCAAAAAAACTAAAATATTTCATATATCTGGGATTCTGAAAATTTTTTCATATTTTTTTTCGAAAACTACATTTAAAAACAAAAATTTTGAAAAAAAAAGTTCCCAAACGGTCAATTTTTGAAAAAGTTCTGGCAATTTAAAAATAAAAGAGCGGTTTTTTTCAAAAATTCATAACTTTTTTTGAGTCGGGAAAAAAAATTTGAAAAAATTCTGAAAAATAACTTTCGGGGGGTAGAAAAAGATAGAAAATTTTCAGCGAAATCAAAGGGGGTCAGGTAAAAAATTTGTCGATTTGACATGGAATGACCCATATATAGCAAGCAAGGTGCAGTCAGCTGTCGAAAAGTGCGAGAAAACGGCGGCGCTGCGTATGCCTGGGCTATATCGCGAGGCTGCGCAGAACGAGTCTCAAACGCGTCGCTCACTGCAACTGTTGAGAAAAGTCTTAAGGCACGAAACGAGTTTCGATGACACAAAAAATCGATTTTCCAAATCCAATAACTTGTTAGTAAAACTATTGAAGAAAATGTTCCCAAAGTAGTATAAAGATTCCATTACTGCCTTCAATTTTTTGTTTTCGGTAATTTTTTTCGAACGCGTTTTCCTCGAAACGACCTTTCTCCAATTTGTGTAAAATCCAGCTCATAAAGTTTCTAGCCTACGATTTTATAAAGTGATAGTTTTTTAAATATATTCACGCTCTATATGAACATACATCTGGGGTAATATCATTGCCTAAAATATATTTTTTATAGCAAAAATGGTTATAAAACAATAGCAAAAATTATGCCCTTTTGTTTAAACACTCGAAAAAACGCAATTTTCAATTATTTGGTCAGAGTTTGATTCATATAGAAACCATCAGTGGCATCGAAATTAAAAAAAAATTACTTCGCGTCTCTTTGTTAAAAGGTGGCCGATTATTTTTGCTTTTTCCTAAAGCACCGTGTCGATCTCATGTACATATATCAAAAACAAAAAAGAAATCAAATGATTACCTGTTGAAGTACAAGATTAATTGTAAAACTTTTCAGGCGAGTCCCAAGTTTCCTTCTCGTTGCCTCTGCCATTGAGAATCTACCTAAGAATCATGCGTACGAAATTGAATGTTTTTATTTCGTGACAAAATAGGTGAATGTAAGATATTTTTCATTAAATAATAAAAAGGTCTACCTGTAAAGATATTTCTCTCTGACCCTGACTCTTGTGTACGTAGTGGCAGTTTGTTTATTTTTTCATTTATTTGCAGAGTGGTAGGTAATACTTCGTCGGGAATATTTCGATGTAGTGTAGAAAATCGTTGAAAAGTGGAAGGCAATTTTTCGTTGACATACGATACGCCCGTTCCAGCCTTTCCATAAGATTTCAACGATGGTCCCAAACGTCGAATGACCTTATACGATTTTAATTATGTTCTGCTTTTGTTCTGTCGATTTTCTTAAATTAGTTAATATATCTAACCAATTCAGAGTACGGATTTCCGTAACCAAGAGTTATCATTTTTTTTGCATTGAATGGGGCCACCATTTACAGGGTGATAGAAAGGTCGATGCAAAGCTTTAAGGGGGTGATAGGTCACCTCGTTAGAAACACATATAACCTAACTTACCTTAGGTCAAAGTCTAAGGATTTCGTGTTATCGTGGTAAGTATGATTTTTGAAAAATTTCCTGAAATTGGTTACTAATTCGCTCATAATGTTCAAACAGACAATAATTGGTAACTAAAAACTTATTTGCGTCTTAGCTAGAGGGGTTACGTGGGTTTCGAAGCCAAAAAGGAATATTTTTTCTATGAAAAAAATACAATATATAAATTATTTTATTCAAAATATTAAGCACATGAAAGAGCAACATTTCAACAATATTTTTTAAAAAATTTCATCCAAAAATTTGGGAACTTCAGCCGGTGGGATCTGGTTTCCGGAGACCCCTAAAAAAAATTACCTCGTGGTGGTCAGGATAACTCATAATAGCTTTATCTAAAATTAAGAAACCAATTTTTTTCTGTTAGTAGATAAGTATAGCTCATAATTGAACGAAGGATTTAAAAAAAATTGAATTTTTGGCAGCGTTGTATGCAAAATAGTTCAATTTTTGGTACAATTTACACTACGTATAGCCTTGTAAAATTAGTAGTAATCGAAAAAAAACCTTCGTTCAATCACTCGTCAATGCTATTTTGAAGAAGTGTGCAAAATTTCAATAAGATTGGTGCATTAGTTTTGAGAAATCGTGTCCACCGACTTCAAAAATAGTGTTTTGAGAAAAATGCGATATACCTGCGTCGCTCACGGCCGGCCTTTCCCAACGGGGGGAATTGCCGAAGGCTCTCTCTCCTAGACTTTTACCCCGATTGACTTAAGGCTATAGGTTACTCTAGAGGCCGAAAAAATAGGCTTTGTGGGGATTTTTTTTTTTCAGAAAGATTGCAAAATAAATCGATATTACAAAAAAAGGTGTTTATCATACATATCAGTGACTGTATACAATATTTTTTTTAAAGCGATTAATTTCAAAATGGCGGCTATGCAGCGTTTATCTTAAAAACTGCATTATTTACGTTGGCCGAAAACATAACTCAGACAATTTTCAACCGATTCACTTGAAATGTTGAATATATCTTGAAACATACATTTTCTATGGAAGTACGCAGGATTTTTTTTATATTGCATATTTCATTTGTTATTAACCATTATCTGACGATTTTTTGGGCAAATTTTTCACTTTCCAAAAATTTGCCTAAAAAATCGTTTCAAGTGAATCGGTTGCAAATTGTCTGAGTTATATTTCCGGCCAACTTAAAAATGCAGTTTTGAGATAAACGCTGCACAGCGGCGATTTTTAAATTAATTGCTTCAAAAAATTATTGTATACAGTCACTGATATGTATGATAAACAACCTTTTTGTAATATCGATTTATTTTGTAGTTTTTCTGAAAAAAAATCACCAAAAAGCCTATTTTTTCGGCCTCTAGAGTGGCCTAACCCCTCAAAACTTTGGGAAAATATTCTACACATATTGTACTATAAGATAATAAAATTTGAAAAAAAATTGGAATTTTTAACTTTTTCAAACCCACGTATCCCCTTAATGTGTATTCAATTGACAAGCGCCAATACAATCATCTGAACCCACACAACTAACTAAATGGAACGTGTTGAATAATTTAAAAATTCGTCAAAAAATAAAAATTCATCTTGTGTTGATGCTATTTAAAAAAAATAGCATTAAGGCCATGTGTCACACCGACCGAGCGGCCATGGGTGCGAGAGAGATAGCTGATTTACTGATTCCCAGTGTTCTCCTAAATAGTTGATTTTTTTGGAAAAAACGAAAAGAAACACCTTCCACTCCGTTGAACGACGAACAACTCCTTTCTCTTCGTTTGCCCGAAATGTGGTCCGCCTGAGAGAGAACTTGGCAGTAGGATTTTGTAGTGTGTATCGATCGATCGATACACACACCTAGTCTCAGGCGACCGTGGTACGCTTCTATGCTTGAGGCCAAGCATGAGGCGTGAATCTGCTCTGCGTGCAGAGTCCAGCAAAAAATGGTTGCCCGATCATTGCTCTCATAAAAGAGCGATGGAATTAATTGATAATGATGTGAATGAACAATTCACGCACTCACATGCATATATATATATATATATATATATATATATATATATGTGTGTGTGTGAGTGCGTCTGTTAAAAAAGTATCGCGAATTTTGTGTTTTTTCAAAAAGTATTTATTTATTCATGAATATCTATATTATCCCCTTCAAAGTAATCCCCCTCGGATATAATACACTTATGCCAACGTTTTTGCCAATCCTCGAAGCACTTAAAAATATCATTTTCTGTTATCTTGTTCAGCTCCTCCTTCAATGCCGTCTTTATCTCCTCAATCGTGGCGTAGCGTCGTCCTTTCATGGGCCTCTTTAGTTTTGGGAACAGGAAAAAGTCACAAGGGGCCAGGTCTGGGGAATACGGTGGCTGAAGCAGCATTAATGTATTGTTTTTGACCAAAAATTCGCGCACAAGCAACGACGTGTGAGCAGGGGCGTTATCATGGTGCAAAAGCCAATTTTTGTTCTTCCACAATTGGAATAGGCAAAAATTGAAGACGAGCCAAAACACGTCTAAGCAAAACAGCTGTCAAAAATTAACTAAACATTCGAAATGGCCGACCTTGACAGCATAAGTGAGGGACATGAGTACCAACATAACGCTATAAAAAAAATCGAAAATCGAATATACGTAGCCCGCGGAAATTCAAAATTCGCGATACTTTTTGAACAAACCTCGTATATATTGTGACGGGCGATATTTTCTCTTACCACGGAAACGAGAACTCGAGAACTCAAATCGGGATCTGGTGCGAGAAACCGTCACCTTCAGCCGTCCACCCCGTGCGCGTGCATCCGCAGTACCCGGGGCGCCAGAGAATTTTGTATCGCCGGATTTCTCAACCGGACTAACTGGAGTCGGGGTGATCAAACCCGACCGGCCAGGCGGAGACTGGAGCTCTCCTTGATTTTTGGTATCCCGGAATCCTAACCGGGTTCGGAGTCTGGAGACCTCCTCGATTTTTAATCGCCGGAATCGTATAACCGGACTAAACTGGATGCACTGGCACGGGGGAGAACGGTTGCGGTACTGCACGGCCGCTCAAGCTGTCGGTTGTGGTAGAGGGGTCGGGATTCACTGGGAGTAGCGTGAACGATCACGGGATCTGTCACTTCCGCGACACCGGAAACGTCACTAATAGAATAAAATAAGGTTTTATTTTGTAGTGCGGGAGCCGGTGGATTACCCACCCGAGAACTGTACACGTAGACGAAACTTAACGCGAACGCGAACTGCACGCGAAACGTCATACGCACGGGAACGAGAGAGCACGACGACGTGCCTCTTACGCGAGACCGAGAGCGCGACGACACGGGCGCGAGAGAGACGCGACACGTCTCTCCATCGCGACGTCCGATCGACAACTCTTACTAGATAGCTCAAAAATCGGGAGCGATCGCGATTTTGGAGACAACCGTCTCACGCGAAGGTTCGGTAGCAACTCTTTCACGATATCTCGAAAATCGGGAGCGATCGCGGTTTAGGAGACAACCGTCTCACGCGAAGATTCGGTAGCAACTCTGTACCTCGCGCGACCAAGGCCGGCGTGCGAGGGACTATGCGAGAGCGAGACAGAGCGCGTAGACCAAAAAAATGTCAACACGCTCGCGGGATCGGACCATGCGAAATCGCCGGTTCAAGCGAGAACTTTATCTCGTATAATATCGAGAGCTGAAATATTATTTCGGGAACTGGAATATTCTCATAGAATATTCCTTTCGGAATCTATATTTTCTGCCCAAGTTACCCCGAAAACGGAACGGTAACAAATTGGGACCTTTTCTCAACGGTAACATGGAGGCTCTCGGAAATCGCATCCCCGGGTCACCGTGCGAAAGCGGGCAAAGCTTCTGTCCAGAAGCGCGGCGCGGAGATCTCCAGCCTCCGCCCGTAACCCAAACGGCCCGCTCTCCAGCACGATGCACCACTACGGTGGAGCGCCGGCGTTTCAGCCGGGCGTGCACCGATTCCCCGAGAGGCCTCACTGGGTGCATCCCTCGGTCGGGATTGCTCAGTACGTTGAGCCACACGCCGCTCGACCGAGTTCCGCACGCCAACCTAACCAAAACAGAAACACAACCCAAAACCTCAAACGTAACGAGACAAACATTCTAGAGAAAAGACCCTTAACACAAACGGATGGGTCGCAACCCGGGCATCGAGAGCATATCTTCATCATCGGTAGCATTTTTGTGACGTGGCTCAAAAAATCACGTCATAATATATACACACACACACACGCGCACACGCGCACACACACACACACACACGCACACACACACACATGTGTATATATATATATATATATATATATATGCGTCTGGCAATTCCGCCCCGATTCAAGAATTATAAACATTTTGAGTAAACGACGTTGCTAGAGAGGCCCGCCCTACGAAAAAGAGGTGATATTTTATAATATATTGTTTAAACAATATAGCTCCACCGGTTTTCTCACTACGGTCAGAAATTCGATTTCGATCGGAATTTCTAGATACCATTATCGTTAATAACGCGCTCTGTCAAAACGAAGTAATATTAAACAATTTTATTGAATTGTTTAAACAAATGAGTTTATGATACACTCATCTTCTGAACGACGGGTATCGTAGCTGAATTCGATTTCATCTGAATTCTCCAGCAATCGAGATCGCTAGAGACTCGCTCTATAGAAAAGCGGTAAGATAACGCGATTTTAAATTGTTTAAACAAATACGCTTAAGCAGTAAGTATATTTTCGATGCTGTTTGCTTTCGATGTATTCAGTATCGGCCAAATTCTCGAGCGAACGGAATCGCGGGAGACTCACTCGCTAAAAGTATTCAGCATTTCTCTCTCCGTCGACTTTTGTCTTCGGGAGGTTCTGCGAGGATCGAATCCTCTAGCAATGGAAATCGCTAGAGATTCGTTCTATAGAAGAGCGGTAAAGTATGCGATTAATTTCTTTTGAACAAATAGGTTTGAGCAGCGTGTATATTTTCGATGTCATTTATCTTCAATAAATTTGATTTCGGCCAAATTCTCGAGCGTGCGGAATCGCTCAAGAGTCACTCGCTAAAAGAGTGGTGAAACTTATTGGTTAAGGTGTTAGGCCACACTAACGGGTATAAAAATATGTGCGAACTTAATAATTTTTTTTCGTATGAAAAAGTGATTCACTCATAACATTTATTACACACCTATTTAGTTTGAATATCAGGCTGTTAGAATTTTTTTTCGATGTACAAAATGGCCGACTACTCGAAACTTCTCGAAACAGCATTTTTTCCAATTGGCATGACACATAACTTCAACAATTTTCACTCGATTTACTTCAAATTAAAAAGTCATGGTCCTAATTGCATTTCGCAGAGAATTACGTACGGAATTTCTGATTAATGGAAAACTTTTCATTTTATGAGCAGTTTGTGACCCGTTATAACGAAATTTTACACTGAAAATTCATTTCTTAAGTTCAAATACCTACAACTTGTGGATAAAACAATATTTTTCGAAATTCCGTACGTACTTCTCTAGGTATTCTAATGTAGATTGACGAGAATTTTTGTTTTTTGTTCTAGGTAAAAGATTGTGGATGCTAAATGTCACGCCGCGTGACAAAAAAAGATAACAAAAGAAAATTTCAGTAGTCGGCCATTTAGTACATCGAAAAAAAATATTTATTTTTTCTTACAGCTTGATACACATCTATTCATACTAAGTAGATGTGTAATTAATTTGATGAGTAAATCACTTTTTAATACGAAAAAAATGGTTAAATTCGCGCATGATTTTATAGCCGTTACTGTGGCCGGACCCCTTAAACAATTAACAGATTAGCATTTCTTTGCTCCGTCGACTTTTATTTTCGGGAAGTTCTACAAAGGTCGAATACTCTAGCAATAGAAATCGCTAGAGACTCGCTCTATACACGAGCGGTAAAATAACGCGATTTAAAATTATTTAAACAAATAGGTTTGAGCAGTATGTTCATTTTCGATGCCGTTTGTCTTCGATGAATTCAATATCGACCAAATTCTCGAGCGAACGAAATCGCTGGAGACTCACTCGCTAAAATGTATTGTAAAATGTGAAATGTATTGTTCAAACAATTAATGATCCAGCATTTCTCTCTCCGTTGACTTTTATCTTCGGGAGGTTCTGCGAGGATCGCATTCCCTAGCAATGGAAATCGCTAGAGTCTCGCTCTATAAAAGAGCGGTAAGGTATGCCATTCATTTTTTTTTAACAAATCGGTTTAAGCAGCTTGTATATTTTCGATGTCATTCATCTTCAAACCATTTGATTTCGGCAAAATTCTCGAGCGAGCGGAATCGCTCAAGACTCACTCGCTAAAAGAGTGGTGAAACTTATTGGTTAAATACTTAACAGTTTAGCATTTCTTCTCTCCGTCGACTTTTGTTTTCGGAAGGTTCTACAAGAATGAAATTCTCTAGCAATAAGGATCGCTGGAGACTCGCTCTACATATGAACGGTGGAATTTTACGACTGTAAACTGTTTGAACAAATAGGTTTGACCCGAATTAGCTTTTAGACGACAGCTATCCAACGCAGTTTTGCGGTTTTAAACTGTTTGGACAAATAGGCTCGAATACATTTTTCGACGACGGGGCCCTCCAGCCCGCTGCGCCGGCGACCGCCTTCGGAAAAAAAATATATCCGAAATAGGTGAATTCAAATAATCGCATAAATTTTATTTAAGTTTCAGCCAAGCAAGCATAAAGAAATAGATTGATAAAACAAACTGTTACCTTTGTCATAATTTGTTTAAAAAGTAACTACTCCACTACGAACATTAAAGGGATTTTTAAATTTGGCAATTGAGTGAAAATAAACATTTACCATGTATAAATACTTAGTAGAGATAATATCATTGTAAATCTAAAACGCCGACTGGAGAATCTACAAATATCTCATGCAGTTGATGCGTTTTTGTAATTGAATATAAAGAACGAAGAGGGTTTCTTCAATAATTATACACAAATTTTAATAATTCATAAATCAGCCTTAGAAGCTGGAGCGATGGTCGTGAAAAAAAGATTGAAAAATACTTCAATTCGGATGGAAAAAACCAAGCAATTTCGAGGGATTTTTTAAACTAAGAAATATGTATTCTAGATTTATCACATTATAGATGTGCTTTGATTGTATGTTTAAGTATAGGTACAAAACGATTTTCGAAAATTCACTTATCGTCAAAATGATAGGCGTTCAGTCTAGCTTCGTAGACTTCGATTTGCAAAAAATTCGAAAAAATGTTCAGTTAGAACATGTATAGTTTCCATTTGGCAGTAACTAAAATGAAGAAAATTTAAATTTAAGAGAATGGCATTTACAGAAAAAAAAACATTTTGCTCGAAATATCTGTAACATTTGGATTAAAAAAAGTATTTTTTTTTTCTAAGTTCTCTGAAGCAATTCTCGTCTAGTAGGAGGTGGTAATATTATCAATATTACTACCAAGTTTAAACTCAATCGACTTAATAGTTTTTGAATAATTCTGCACACCAATTTCGAAAATGCAGTTTTGAGAAAAACGCGTTTGAAATTTACATAGAAATTGAGTTAAATTGCACTAGGTACTTATGGTATCTAATTACATAACTGCTGAAAAGTAATTAAGTTATTAATTACAGTTGAAGTTGTAATTGCGAGCTGTTAATTTAATTACTTTTTGCCCATATCTGCCTGTACCTCTGCGCTCTCCCTACTACCCGCGATGCACGCTCCAAATCCGTGCGGTGAGTCACAGCGTTGACGAGATGCAACGTTCGAATTGTTTCTAATTTCGCTTTGAAACTTTGGAAAAATATTCTACATATATAGTTCTATCGTTTAAAGAAAAGAAAAAGAAATCGATTTTTTATCGTTGTAAATGTACATACCGTCTTAAAAAATTATTAAATAAATGCTGTAAATTTAAAAAACCATATCAAAAAGGAGTACCACCCTAGCTTATATACATTTTTCCAACCAGCAACAGTACTCTCAGTGAGCTCCGCCGGCTATGAGAGAAGTTTTTCCGCCATGGGGCTGGTGAAAATGTGGTTTACAATTAGAAGCGCAATGCTAGGGGAATGATGCTCTCCTATGTCACTGAACATAGACATGACATTAATAGAAAAAATTTCAGCTGAAAAAGTGTTGGGCCGGTTCGCAGAAAAAAATAAAATTTATTTCATTGAGTATCTACTGAAAATAATGATTAACGACTGGTATCATGAATGATGAAAAAGTAGTTGATTATTCTTCAAGGTATTGCAAGAGTTTGAGAACAATTTTAACAGCAACTCTAACAGTAGTTAGATTGACTTTGTCTGTCCACGGAAAACTAGTTCATCGAATATAAGTGAGTTATTTTTTAAACTACGCGACTGATCTTTGTATAAATTGCCCCTTGCGAAGGCTGGCTACACAAACGCCCAGCGTAATCAATTATCGTAAAGAAAAACAAGTATGAGTATTCTGAATCGTATGAAAATATTGTTTTCTGTTTTTTTTTTCGTATGTGAGACGTCTTTCGAAGAACCAATACTTCCGAAGACTCGCCGGAAACTTGTTTTCCTTGACAATCATTGGCTACGCAGGCAGTTTTCTAACCAGTCTTCACAAGGGACAATTTATGCAAAGATCAGATCCGCAAAGTAAAAAGTAGCTCACTAATGTACAAAGTTACTAGTTTAACGCAAAGGTTTTAAGTCAATCTTACTACTGTTTAGTCCAATGCAACCACTCTTCGCAAGACTTGTTCCTTACAAAGAATAAATGCATCGGGTCGAACAGTAAATGAGTCAAATTTTTGTTACTTTTGGATAAATCCAGTAATTTTAAATATCAGTGAGCTACTGTACACTCTGCGACACTGATCTATGCATAGATCGTTCTTTGCAAACTCCCTGCGGAACCAAAGATTTCGAAGAAAAACAAGTTTCTGGTGTGTCACCAGAAGTATTATTTCTTCTAAAGATTCCTTGTGAAGAAAAACAGGAAAAAAAGGTTTGTGTTCAATCACAAAGATCTGAACTCGTTTTTCGTTATAAACCACTGGTTGAGCCAGGCAATTATGAAAGCAGCCTTTTCAAAGGACAATTTATGCAAAGCGAACCTAACTTACTGTTCGGTCCAGTGTAAACCCTCTCCGAAACAGTAATTTTTATCAAGAGTGATGGCAGCAGACTAAACAGTAATAAGATTGACAATGAAAGTGAAAATTATTAATATTGTATTTGAAAGGATAAAAATATATTGAAATAACGACACCTAACCTTAAAATACTTGAGCGAATATCTGGACCTGGCCGATAAAAACACCTAATATTTCGCACGACGCCGAACTGTATACACTCACACATTGATTAACTACATACCGGCACTAAATTGTTTAAACTAAAAACTTCAAAAATATTATTCCGACAGCATAATATCGGCTGTCAGAATCGAGCGCGGAGTCGATATCATACGTCAATCGCCGAATACATTTCAGAAGGTGTGTGCGAACCCTACTTTATCGAGCTCGAGAAACACACGTCGATATTTGATCGACGCGACAGAATGATTTCTCTGCGCCCTCGCTGGAATTCGCGGGAACTGAAATCGATGGTTGTCTCGCGAATTTTTCGGACAATTCTTGACGATTACCTGCAAAGAAGATTCACCCACGGATCTCCGTAATTACTCGCTGGATTAAAACGGTTGAGGTCTCAAAATGTTCGTTTTAAGTCAGGGGACAACTACCTCCCCTTCGTTAGACGATTACGTGTACCATTTATTTGTTTTCTCTCACTTTCGTTTGGGGCCTCGCGTGGTAAGAGAAACTGTTTTTGTTTTTTTCAAAATCGAGAAAATCGCGAAGAAAGACTTTGTTCCTTTATTCATTTGACATCGACTGTGCAAATTTCGTGATATTCTGTAGAGCCGTTTTCGAGAACACTTGGCACGCGTAATTGCGTTCCGTTTTACCGGCCGAATGGTGTGACACATGGTCTTAACATAAGAGGTAAACGAGTTAGTGCCTAATTTTGGAAAATTTTCCAAAAATCATACTTACCATGATAACTCGAAATCCTTAGACTTTGGACTAAAGTAACCAAGGTTAGATATGTTCCTAACGAGATGACCTGTCACCCCCTTAAGGCTTTGCATCGACCTAACACCCTGTTTATATAGTTATTGCCTACATCTTAAATCGACTGCATTCGTTAATGTGTAATACTTTCTGTTTTACCTGTGTAATCAAGTCGTGCATTTGATTAATTAATCTTTACTATTCAGCGCGATATAATAATGGAGGTAATGAATGTTGGTTCTTAAGGGGCTATACCAGTGTGAACGCTGAAAATTTGAGTGATTTTCGGGATTTTTTTGGAAAAAAAGTACTCAATTAAATGTTTCGGAAAATTAAGAATATATTTGGCTATATTTGACCTATATTGCATAATTTTTTTCATAGAACAATATTGAGATTATGCGACTTATGCGCTGTCTTCGAAGGCGCCAAAAAACAAGTTCCTCCACTGCTGACATGATTCCGGCCAAGTGAGTAGCTGAAGCCGAAAAAGGAAAAAAATGTCGTTAAACTGGAAGGTATTTCCTGTACAATGACGTAGGATTTTCGAAAAATATTAAAATCTAACAAAATGGCGTAGTTATGAAAAAAGCTGTTTTCTTGCCTATAAAATGGACGCTTTTTTCAATGCCAAATCGTCAATTTTCATCCAATCAAAAATATCCTACGTCATTGTAGAGTAAGTATATTCAAGAGTACTCAGTTCAAATTTCAAGTCAATCGGATAATTGCTCTTCGAGTTATAATGTCAGCAAATTTGGAATAACTCATTTCGAGAGAAACGCGTTTAAAGATTTAACTATCGATTTTTGCAAGATAAAATGATATTTAGATAAATGATATAACTGATAATGATATGCTTGAAAGTATAAACTATCGAAAAAGGCAAAAAAATCGATTTTTTGAAAGTGTCACACTGGTATAGCCCCTTAACAAAGGTGCTGAGATTGGGTGAAGCAATAAAAGGTTTATTATCATGCTTCAGTGCAATGTAGTTTTCCTTTACGATAGGGGCATTACATAATCATTCTTAGTAGACCAGACAGTAACTCTACTGATTAGTGCTTTTCTTTACCTTTACGCTATGTGCGTCCAAAAGAACGTACTCGTACTTTTGCGGAGACACATGTTCCCAAGCGCTCTCCGTTACGATCACGTCGCCAGGTGAACAAGTATCCTTAGCATTTTGAACATCCGCTACCGGATTACCCACAAGTATAACACGTCTACTATTTTCGTTACCAATTACCGAAAAAATTACGGGTCCGCTTGAAATTGTCATCTTCACTGCTGATTTGGCACATCATACCCGAAAAATCATAGACAGTTCGAAACAATAATCTAATGAGAACAATATTGTGTAGTTCGTATATTTTCATTTTTTATCACGAGCATTCGACGGTTAAGGGGTCTTCTCACTTTATACGCTAAAAAGGCTATTTTCATGAATTTTTTGGATTGGTTTATATTATAGATATTGATATAAAAGTTGTTGCACTTAATAAATACACTATCGAAATACATTTCAAAAAATTATTTATTCGAGTCACTATTTATAGACGAAAATGGTAGTTAAAAAAATGTCTTAAAAAATTGTATGTCTGCGCTGTTGATGAAATCTCGGAGATGGATCATCCGAAATAAAAAAATCAAACGGTTTTAGATTCAGTATGTTAATGGCTATAACGCATATCATACGATTTTTGATATGTGAAAAATAACAAAAGGGCGGACATTTTTCGAAAAAAAAAAAAAAAAAAAAAAAAAAAACGTGTTTTTTCACCTTTGTTGGAAAAAAAATAGTAAATATCAAAATTTGAAAAAATACTTAATATGCGCTATAGCTATAGTTGTAAAGTATATGTGGTTAAAATTTCATAAGGATCGGTTCAGTAGTTTCGAAGATTTTATCAACAAGCTGTGGAAAAACGTTGTTTTGAGAAAAACGCGTTTAAAGTTTGCGTTACATAAATACATAAAAAAAAATTTCATTGTATTTCGAAAGTGTATTAATTAATGGAAGGTTCTGCCTTGTTGGGACAAAAAATGTTCGATTTTTCACCAATTTTTTATGCGAATAGTATTAAATATAGAATGTTGATATTTGGTATGTTGACTAAGCGGTTTTTATTGAACATCAAAACTTTGAAAAATATTTTGATGTTCAATAAAGACCGCTTAGTCAACATACCAAATATCAACATTGTATATTTAATACTTTTTGCATCAAAAATTGGTGAAAAATCGAACATTTTTTGGCCCACAAAGGCAGAACCTTTCCGTAAGTGTAACAACTTTTATATCAATATCTATAATATAAACCTATCAAAAAAATGCATGAAAATAGTCTTTTCTGTCGTCTAAAGTGAGAAGACCCCTTAAGTAAAAACTGTATTAGGTAGAAAATAATCAAGCAAATCAACTGAATTATACCGAATAACCAATAACATAATGAATACTGCAAAACGCAGCATGAATAATGTTTATGCACCAATAAACAAATATCTCTGATATGAATATCTCTCTGCGAAAAACTGAAACGAACAACTTTACTAAGCCTGTTTTTTTTTTACCTTTTTTGAGCAATTTGGCGGCAACAACATCGGCATTGGTCATAAGATTTTTCATGTGCAAAGCGCGACCAACAAGGGTGGCTATTGCTTTCCCAATGAGTTCATCCTTCCTGACTTTCCACATCACAAGAACTTCCTCCGCTTGTTTTTACAAATTAACTTTAGTCCTAGTCACAGAAAGCTCATGAATAAATTAATTTTGTTTTAAATGTGTGGGTTCAGTACCTGAAATATCAACAATATCCCCTTCTGAGGAATAAATATCCTCGACCATGAGGCTCATGTACAAATTTAGAATAGAACTAAAACCACGACTTCCATTATTTTTTGCACAATTGTATTTTGTCCAAACGCTATTAAAAGCTGGAATAAGAGAAGTTCAGCATCGAGATTAAATGTCATTCATTGCTTTTTTGCATTATTACTCGTCTCCAGGCCCTTATATAGCCCGCAATATAAATCGATAAGATCTTTCGATTTGCGAGATACAATAATAAATTATTTAGACGCGGATCTCTCACGTTCTGTAAGCATTCCAACAACATAACGTCTTATTCCGTACTGTAGAATGAGGAATAGACGGTATATCTCTGTATTTGTTGATTCTATCTTGAAAACTGGGTTAAGGGGAGATATACAACTAGATGGTCGATGTCGAGGATTTAGAAGCTATGAACATTCCGTCGACCGCAAAAGACCTACACTATGGATTTGGTATCGATGAGTCCGAGTAAGTTGACAAATTTCATGATTTATTCATTCCCAAATTTTCAAACGCGTTTTTCTCAAAACCACGTTTTTCAAGTCGGTACTCAAAATTTCTCCAAAACCAATGAACCGATTGCCTTGAGGTTTTTTGTGGTTATTCTATACACCATTATCTAGTACTTGTCATAGGATTTTTTTTTTCCGTTACTTAATTTTTGTTTTATAGGCAAAATAATAACTAATTTTTGGCCCAAAAATCACTATTTATGTTCAAACGTCCGCCATTTTTTCATAAATCGATATTTTCAAAATCGGCGATGACAAGTACTAGATTATAGTATCTAATTTGATGATCTTTTCGGTTTTTTTTCAAATGATTTTTGAAGAGACGCCAGTGGGTACCGTATACACAGATTTTTTTTACGACGCTCCAAGGATCATACAATATTCTTGTATGTTTTTTATATTTTTAAATGAAGAAAATTAAACATATTTTTGAATGTATATACTTTTAGATAATTAAAACCCCAATCTGAAATTTCAAATAGTTTTCGTTGGAAAAATGCACAAAAATGACCTTTTTTTCCAGCTCCTAGGTGTATATCTTCCCTTAAACCAAAACGACACATGCTAAGAAATTCCGACGTCCGATTTGAAGCCTGTCAAATCAGCGTTTGAAGATTGTCACAAATGAGTTCTGAATCTATTCTTATTTCTCTAGAGGTTCTTAATAATTTTTAGGACCAGTTCTGGCGATTACCAATTAATTTCGAGCAACCAGAATCAGCCACTATCAGAACACTATCAAAACACTATCAGAACTAGAATATTAAGGGGTTCTAGAGAAATGCAAAATAGATTCCGAACTCATTTTCAAGAATCTTTGAACGTCAATTTGACTGGCTTCCGAAACTTAATATTTTAATTGCAAAACAAGCATTTTTTTTTTGTAAAGGCCTGTATTAGGTCTTGAATATTAATATTAATTGTTAGTCATTTTTAGTAAATTAATTAATTTTCAGTAAATATTAATTTTTAGTTTTTTTTAGTAATGTTGTTAATTTTAGTAATTTTTTCTTCAAAATTTGGAAAAATATCAACCGTCAAGCTAATTCTGCAACAATATCGCATGTGCACAATAAATTTTACCTTAATTGATTGTATCATTTGGTCGAAATTAGAGTTGAAAGTTTCGACGTGGTCGAAGCGTGTGATACGTGGCTCTCAATTTACAGTATGACACATTTAACCTCATTTCGTATACTAGAGCGTGCAGTATCGAAGCATTGTGCTCTCGTTTAGGTCCGAAAACTTTTATTTGCTCGTCGCTACTCACCGGACGTATCCACAAGAAGCAATACAGCTACAAATTCGCGAAAATTCTTCATCGTCAAATCGAATGCGTAAATTAGTTCATCGGGAACGAAGGAAGCCATTATCCTCGTTCTTTTATCAATAAGGTGAGTCTGCAAGGCCTGAAATAGTGTTTGGTTATACTGTACTCGTCAAACTTGGGCCTTCGGGATATATTTGTTCTTAACCTGGCGCAGCGAAATCTTGTTATGTTTGAAGACGGGTCCGAAAAAATCTGGGGTCCACGAAAATTCCGGATTAACGTTTGTATGCTCACACTCCGAAACCGGGTAGAACTTCCGACATTTGACTGATATCAAGGGCTTTATTTTCGATTTCGCGCGATCGCGTATCATGCTCATGATTAAATGTCAACGTCTATAACGGATTTATCAGCCACATGTTTGTCTTATTTGTTTCATGCACCCTGCTACCATGAAGGTGCGGCCTCATGCAGTCGCTCGTCGCTCGTTTGCAGCGATAAATCTGGTCACGTGACCCTATTTTGAATTTCCCGCGCATGGAGCCTAGATACCAGGAGGTTCAACGAGGCCTTTCAACTCGTCCCCAAAACGGGAACAAGAAATTATGGCGCTGGGGTGCTCCGGCACCTATATGTATATAGATATACGCTAAACATGGGTGCGATCTAAGACAGATCACAGATGATGTACCTAACCCTCATTAGTGTCAAGGGATAACACCACTCTAGGATTTTGGAAAGACGTTTTCTTTCCTAAAAATACTTTGGGGTCATAAAAACAATATGCAATTGGTCCTGTAGCAATTTTTTTTATTTAAAGGTTCAATTACCGATTTGGCCGCAGCGCCTTGGAACGCGTGCTGAGTTGCTCGTACAACTTTAAACGCGTTGTTCTCGAAACCACTTTATTCGATCTCGGAAGACGGATTACTCGACCACCTTTGCCTGCATCGACTTGAAATTTTGATAGCAGCTTCACAATTATATTCTTTATGGGAGTACGTAGCCGTTTTTTGATTAAATGTAAACTTCTTTTTATAAACAATTTACTGCTTTTTTTGGCAAAAAATCGATTTATTTCCTTCAAAGTGCGCTATTTTTGCAAAATTTGAAAGCAAATTTCTAGGTAGTCTCATAACTAATAATATATAAATTATCACTTTTTTGGTTTTTGTTTCAGGTCTTATATTTTACGAGACAACCGTTCTCCCGTGAAGCTATATGTAAAAAAAAAACACGTTTTTCTAGATGGGCTGTATTGCCGACATTCTGAGTTTGAGTTTGAGATCTTTTCTCGCTTTTGCGTTTTTTTTCCGAACCGTCATGAGGAAATTATGAATCGGCGGATATTTCGACGTTTGATGTCACGATCGATCTGTCGTGAGGTTAGAAACTCATCCGATCACTTTCACCTCGTTGACCAATATATTACTATATATGTAGGTGCCGCTGCACCCCAGCGCCATCACTTCGGGTCATTTTCGGGGACGCTTTTTTCATCGCCTTTGCATTGCCGCTGAACCTCCTGGTATCTAGGCTCCATGTTCCCGCGACTCAAAAAAGTAGCGACAAGTCGCCGTGTCGAATAGCAGCGTCAACATGGCTGCTTACAGGATTGATCTCGAAAGCTGCTTTCCTAACCTCCTTTAGTGGCAGTCGTGGTAGTGATACAAGTGAAATAAATCGGAGTGAATAAAAATAAAAATATAATAGTGTTTTTTCGGAAATTGACGAGATGTCGCCTGAATTCATTGTTTATACCAATTAATCAAATAAGTTGCAGCACCACACATATTACGATTTGTATCGCTCACTCTCCTCTCCCCACTCTCCTTTCCCAGCGATAAAGCTCAACATTTTCAGCTTTGTCGCTACATATCACGTGACCAGATTTGTCGCTGCAAACGAGCGACGAGCGACTGCATGAGGCCGCACCTTGAAAGTAGCTCATGTAAAAAAAAGCTTGTTTTGTTTCATCCTAAACATGGAGTCTAGATACCAGGACGTTCAGCGAGGCTTTTCAACTCGTCCCCAAAACGGGAACAAGAAATGATGGCGCTGGGGTGCTCCGGCACCTATATGTATATAGATATACGCTAAACATGGGTGCGATCTAAGACAGATTACAGATGATGTATCTAACCCTCATTAGTGTCAAGGGATAACACCACTCTAGGATTTTGGAAAGACGTTTTCTTTCCTAAAAATACTTTGGTGTCATAAAAACAATATGCAATTGGTCCTGTAGCATTTTTTTTTATTTAAAGGTTCAATTACCGATTTGGCCGCAGCGCCTTGGAACGCGCGCTAAGTTGCTTGTACAACTTTAACCGCGTTTTTCTCGAAACCACTTTATTCGATCTCGGAAGACGGATTACTCGACCACCTTTGCCTGCATCGATTTGAAATTTTGATAGCAGCTTCACAATTATATTCTTTGTGGGAGTACATAGCCGTTTTTTGATTAAATGTAAACTTCTTTTTATAAACAATTTATTGCTTTTTTTGGCGAAAAATCGATTTATTTCCTTCAAAGTGCGCTATTTTTGCAAAATTTGAAAGCAAATTTCTAGGTAGACTCATAACTAATAATGTATAAATTATAATTTTTTTGGTTTTTGTTTCAGGTCTTATATTTTACGAGAAAACCGTTCTCCCGTGAAGCTATATGTAAAAAAAAACACGTTTTTCTAGATGGGCTGTATCGCCGCCATTCTGAGTTTGAGTTTGAGATCTTTTCTCGCTTTTGCGTTTTTTTTCCCGAACCGTCATGAGGAAATTATGAATCGGCGGATATTTCGACGATTAATGTCACGATCGGTCTGTCGTGAGGTTAGAAACTCATCCGATCACTTTCACCTCATTGACCAATATATTACTATATATGTAGGTGCCGCTGCACCCCAGCGCCATCACTTCGGGACATTTTCGGGGACGCTTTTTTCAGCGCCTTTGCATTGCCGCTGAACCTCCTGGTATCTAGGCTCCATGGTCCCGCTAGTTGACCACCTCGCGGCTACCTGGCTACCATCGTTCCAAATGTTCGTTGCAGAGGCACGCGCTATCATATATACACCGTCTCCCGTAGATCCTAACACCCAGCGCGTCTAGGGCAGGGTACAGTGGCACATCCCGACTGATGACTCTGTCACTGTACCCGAGACGAAAGGCAAATTCTTGCCTCCTACCTTACCGCGACCTTTACAGAACCTGGAGAAACGTCAACAACTATGGGAGTACAGAGCCACTGGTCATCGTAGTCACTGCACACCGAATCTCTAAAATTCGTATAATCCTCTTCGATTGGTGCTT
Source organism: Ophion slaviceki (assembly GCA_944452715.1). Taxonomy (NCBI): domain Eukaryota; kingdom Metazoa; phylum Arthropoda; class Insecta; order Hymenoptera; family Ichneumonidae; genus Ophion; species Ophion slaviceki. The sequence goes on from OX101783.1 coordinate 75,909,854, forward strand.
ATAGTATTGTGTGGAACTTGGAGCAACTCAGTTTGGTTTCAAAAGAAGCTGATCATTTATGGATATTATACTCCGGGATACTTGAAACGTTTGACGAGAAGCCGTGTGTTGCGACTCTTCGTCTGAACATCGGAAGCGCATATGATTATGTTCCGGGAGAGGTATTGGTTGAGAGAATAAAGAGACTAGGGTGTGCCAAGCATGCTGCCAAGATTTATATACAATTTCGTTTCAGTCCAATCTTGTACGACGAGGTTATCCGCACAGAAGTGTGACTGTATGAGAGTCACGCAAAAGACACGAAACACGCAAAAGCCATGAAACTGGAGTGACTGAACTTATGGGAACTTCGTAACTTGGAGTGTATTGATGGAGTGTCGGAGCTGGAGACACGTCGATAGTCGATTTTTGCGTAAATATTCTTTAACGTTTTTTGTGTAAATATGTTTAAAAGTTTTCTGTGTAAATTTTCACGAAGTCCAAAACCCATCGATAACATCATGGAGCCTATGAAGTGATGGCGCTGGGGTGCAGCGGCACCTACATATATAGCAATATATTGGTCAACGAGGTGAAAGTGATCGGATGAGTTTCTAACCTCACGACAGACCGATCGTGACATCAAACGTCGAAATATCCGCCGATTCATAATTTCCTCATGACGGTTCGGGAAAAAAACGCAAAAGCGAGAAAAGATCTCAAACTCAAACTCAAAATGGCGGCGATACAGCCCATCCAGAAAAACGTGTTTTTTTTATATATAGCTTCACGGGAGAACGGTTTTCTCGTAAAATATAAGACCTGAAACAAAAACCAAAAAAATGATAATTTATATATTATTAGCTATGAGACTACCTAGAAATTTGCTTTCAAATTTTGCAAAAATAGCGCACTTTGAAGGAAATAAATCGATTTTTTGCCGAAAAAGCAGTAAATTGTTTACACTGTAAAAAATTTCTGTATGAAAATTAATATACAAGTGTAGGAAGTTTTTATGCGGATACCGCTTATGAAATTTCAGATACGATTTTGAAAATCCAAAACAGGTTATTTAAAAAATGAAAGTGTAGTTCCGTAATATTAATATACTTGTGCGTTTGAAAAATAATGCACGTGTAAAGAAATAATCACATCCAAGTATATTGAAATCAAGAACCTTTTGCTGATATCAATATACAAGTGTATATTAAATTCAAGAACCATTTGCTAATATCAATATACGGGTGTGTATTAAAATTACTGATCATAAGGATTAAGTTTATTTCAGAAATTGATAATTGCAATACGTTTTTATGTAAAAATTGTCAAATTAAGACCACTCAATTCATATACTGTATGATGCTTTCGTGATACTTGTGTATATGATTTTCGCAGCTTTATCCCATAATTAATATTGAATACTTGAATAATAAAACTTAAATGCAGTGAAATCACTGCACGTATGTATTTTTTTTCTTTATGTATGTATTCCTGAGGCACGGGGGCCTTCTTCTTTTACCATCCTCTCCTTTATTCCTTCCATCATTCACAATCCTTCCAGAGTTCCCTACATTCCTTCCAGAGCCCCCCCCCCCCCCGCCCCCCCGCCCCTCAGAGTATTGACCGCATTCACTCTTTCCTAATGCACTACTGTATCGCATTTGCACGAGGGCCAAGGGAAGCTGCGGAAAACCTGGGCCGATACAGGCGGCCATATTTGGCTGAGTTTCAGCTGTATTACCACGAGAAACGCAGACAAACCGTTTCCCACTCAGAGGTTGACGCGCAAACCAGTGCACGGGCAAACAGTCACCGCTCCACGTGTTGGCCGCGCCCAATGCTGCTTAACTTCAGTGACCGCCGAGCCCGCACACCGACCGCGCGCCCATCTCTGTCCACTGCACGAATGTATTTGAAATTCATGTCATTCTGAGATATCGTCCGGGTCAACAATTATGAAAATCATAAAATGTTTCTTCAATATTAATATACGAACACATTAAATTCAACTTATCTGTGATTTGTTTTTGACAAACAATTGTTAATCTCAGTGGCTTTTGTCTTGGAAATTTCTGAATCGAATCACAGTATTCATGTACTGGATGGTATTATTCCGAGAAGTACATCATCGATATTCCTACAGATTTGTCTTATATTTAACTCAGCGTCGATGAGAAATAATATCAGATAGGGGTACAATCACGATACTTTCCAATTCCAATTCAGTTCCACATGTATTATATTTTTCAGGCAGCCGTAAATAAATTTCAAACTTGTTTTGTATTTTCAATACTCTGTTTTTTATAGTTGATTTATTATACATCTGTAGTAATTTTCAATTGAAGTCACGGGTTAATACAATACATTTCCCACAAATTTACAAACTTGTCTTTGGAATTCCATGTTGTATCTATTAAATTCTATATCCACGTTAGAATGTCATGTTCCTGTTTTAAATTTACGGTACAAGTGTTTTAAATTTAATTTCATCTACCGAGTTCGTAAAATTCAATTCCTTTGTATCTTAAATGTATTGTAAATTTCATATCATTTTTTACAGTGTATAAAAAGAAGTTTACATTTAATCAAAAAACGGCTACGTACTCCCATGAAGAATATAATTGTGAAGCTGCTGTCAAAATTTCAAATCGATGCATGCAAAAGTGGTCGAGTAATCCGTCTTCCGAGATCGAAAAAAGTGGTTTCGAGAAAAACGCGTTTAAAGTTGTACAAGCAACTCAGCGCGCATTCCAAGGCGCTGCGGCCAAATCGATAATTGAACCTTTAAATAAAAAAAATTGCTACAGGACCAATTGCATATTGTTTTTATGACACCAAAGTATTTTTAGGAAAGAAAACGTCTTTTCAAAATCCTAGAGTGGTGTTATCCCTTAACACTAATGAGGGCTAGGTACATCATCTGTGATCTGTCTTGGATCGCACCCATGTTTAGCGTCTATCTATATACACATAGGTGCCGGAACACCCCAGCGCCATCATTTCTTGTTCTCGTTTTGGGGACGAGTTGAAAGGCCTCGCTGAACCTCCTGGTATCTAGGCTCCATGAGCGGGACCGCTACAGGATATCGGCGACTCGCGCCATCTCCGAGTGGCCGGTGGAACGAGCGCCGCTCCTTCGAGGTGGAGCTACCTGCTTTACCGTCCGTGGGTTTGTACCAGACCAAAACGAGAGACAGACAGAGGCCATTGTAACCGACGCTCGACAAGGGACATAGAGGCACATCTCAGGTGAGAAAGCGCGTATCGGTAAGGCGGCGACCAATTTTAATCGCGCCGCGGCTAATAACCGTTAAGACGGAATGACACCTCATCACGGTCGGTACGGTAGAGCAATTGTAGATACCCAAAAATCTCTGAAACGGCTCTTCAGATCCCGTCGAAACTTTGCCAAACGACGTCAAATAGATAGACGAACAGTTGTCTGTCCCTCAAATCTTCTGAATTTGAGAAAAAAACCGTAGATTGGCTTATGATAACCCGATCTACGTTTTTTTCTCAAATTCAGAAAATTTGAGGGGCAGACAGCTGTTCGTCTATCTATTTGACGTCGTTTGGCAAAGTTTCGACGGGATCTGAAGAGCCGTTTCAGAGATTTTTGGGTATCTACAATTGCTCTACCATACCGACCGCGATGAGGTGTCATTCCGTCTTAATAACAATATACGAATGAGAAAAGTTTCGAGACGGTAGCTCCTCTTTCGCATGCGGGTGTTATTCGTCCATAACATCTCATAAATCGGGGCTTACGTGCTTCTAACCGAACCTATCCGTGTATTCACCGTGTGTGTGTGTGTGTCCACATATACGTGCATGGGGAAAATGACACTGTGTACACATCGAGGTGATCCTTACGAGCAGTGTGTAGTGACACAAAAAATGTGCTCTGCGATGTGGTGCACAGAGTGCGCTCTGTTTCAGCGATGGTGGGGTGTGTGCAAAGACAGTAAGCGATTCAGCTAATGAATCGTTTGGATTTTTATTTTGGCATCCTTTTGTTTCGCGGTGAATATCTCGGGCTAGTTGTGACGACAATACGAGGAAGGAGTATTAACGGGGCAGGAGGGGCGACTTGCACGAGGGATTATTTCGACGCGAGAGCCCTCTCGAGGCTTTTTCGTCTTAACGAGCCATATAGGTTATGTTCGCAGACAAGTGGAAATACCTTGAAGTGTGGTGGATGAAAAGAGTGCGAGTGTGCTTCGGAGAAGAGCAGTGACCACCGGAGGATCGTGATAAACGGTTGAGAACACAACACGCGATTCTTTCCTCTTCTTTGTTTCTCGAGCGCGTTGGAACCCGAAGATAGATCAAAATAACGTCTCACCTGTCAAAAAGAATGGCCCCGCGAGCCGAAAAATTTCGTAAATATTCATCATTGCTACGGGTATAACGGGGCATTGAATTCGAGGTAACGGAGGGGGCAACAAAAAAAAGAACAGTGGAGCGGGAGGACAAGTTGAAATTGCAAATTTGGCAGAGTGGGGAGCGCTGGTGCGGGAAGAGGGAGGCGTCGTCACTCGATCGTTCACGTTCGTCGCCGTCGCGGCGACGACGACGAGCGAGTGAGCGAGGCGAGCGAGAGCCGACGACGACGTCGGGCGACAGACACGGCCCGATGAAGACGACGATGACGCGGAGGGACGCGCCGCCGCCGCCGCCGCCGCCTCTGCCGCCACCACCGTCGCTCATCTAATTATCCTGACGAGTGTGTATGTACTCGCGATTATTTAATCATGAGCAATTCGCGAATTACGAGTCGACGTTATCCGTCGTGAGAGCATTTCCGCCCATAGTCGAAAACACCCAACGTTCGAACAAAAAACGTACAAAGAGAGAAAAAATGCGTTTCCTCCGCGAGCCTATGACGAAAAAGAAAGTAAATAACGAATTACGGATCGAGCGGTGGAGCGAGCAATGTGTTTCTTTTTCTTTTCTAATCGTGAAAGTGACTAAACGCACCTACACAGCTTTGACACACGGATAGAGCAGCGTGCTCTCGAAAGTTTCCTGCTGCAGTGACTTATCAATTGTTTGCGAATATAACCGTGTGTGTACTGAGACACGCGTATACGCGTTAGGCGAGAGAGATTACGATGGTCAATGTGTAGTATCGAGTGTCGTTTATATACACGCATATACGAAAGTGATAAAAAACGATTCCGGGCGAGTTTTCACGCCCAGGTGAGAAAAATATACGCTGATCGGACTACGCCTCCCCCCGGCGGCGTGACTTTTCCACCTCAGTGACGTCTCTGTACTTGTATTTTTTATCGATTCGTCGCAAAAACAATTGCCAAAGACTCTGAACGACGACACGGTCAACACTTTGGCACCGTTCTCGCGTGTACCAGCGCGGACGGATAAACACAACGTTGCCATTTTTTGAGGTTAGAAAGGGAGGATTCGTTTTCGAATCAGGGTCGCGCGCGACGTCGAGCCTCTTCTCTCCCTATAGCCCTAGCACGAAGCACGCGCGCAGTGGAGCAAGGACGGCTCGATCGTGTGACAAAAAAAGGTGCCATTAATTTTCGCCGACTTGGTTGAGTGAAATAAAGAAGCGCCTTCCCGGCGGGGGCGGAGGGGGGGGGGGAATTATCAAAATGGCGCCTTCTTTACCTTGGTCGTGCACTTGTTGCCTAAGATTCAAATTCAGCCCCGAGGAGATCGAGCAGCGTTACAAGAGCCAAGAAATCGACAGGATGCTGGAGAAGGACAGGCAGGCTTTCAGGAGGCAGGTTAAGCTCCTCCTTCTTGGGGCCGGGGAAAGCGGAAAATCCACGTTTCTCAAGCAGATGCGAATTATTCACGGTATCAAGTTCGAGGTTCGTTTGCCCAACTGCCATTTTGCCCTCTCGTTCCTCTTCTCTTTCAGCAATGTTTATTTTTCCAGTTGGCAGCATTGCTTTTTTTCCAATGGCTTTGGTACTTGACGAAATGTTCCCCAACCATTGGTCCGCCACTTTTCACGCCTTTAACGACCATTATTATTATTGTCGCTGATAATGTTGTTTGTACCTTTCGGAACGATGTAGTTTTTAAGAAAAATTCTTCTCTCCCTACTTTTTTCACGTACGACAGGATGTTTTTTTTTTAAATTTGTCTCTTCCAAATGTGGCGCGCTCTCGTTTAATCGGCAGTTGTGCTTCTTCTTGATTGATGTTTCGCTTGAAATTTGAAGGGGGTGGGATATTCGAGTACTCGTCCAACGCTCAAAGATGCAAAGATTTTCTTGAGTTTATCTTCTTGTTTAAATGGCGGCTCGAGCAAAGCTGCAACGAATTAAAACCAATTCCACACACACACACACATACACACAAGTAGCGGAAAGATGCAATTTTCTAGCCGGATTTGATCAAGGAGTACCAGCACGTCATCTACCAGAACATCATAAAGGGAATGAAGGTTTTGGTGGATGCCAGGGACAAGCTCAACATACCCTGGGAGAATCCAAAGAATTACGATATCGGCTACCAATTGTTAAAGTTGGAAAATACCATGATCCTGGACGCCAGAATGTTTCTTCGTTATCTGCCGTCGCTGGAGAGCCTCTGGAGGGACGCATCCATAAGGAAGGCTTTCGACAGGCGAAGAGAATTTCAGTTGGTACTGTATTTTTTTTCTTCCATGGGACAAGCACGAGCGAGCGTTTGAAAATATGACCCTTTGTTGCAGAGCGACTCGGTGCAATATTTTTTGGACAGTCTGGACAGGATCGCCAGAGTGGTGAGTATACTCGCTTATGTATATTCTCAATTTTCCTTGCGTTATATCGCACAATTGAGATTATTGATGTTTATTCGGGTAGGAATACATGCCGACGCATCAAGACATATTGCACTGTAGAAAAGCGACCAAAGGAATATCGGAATTCGTCATACCGATAAACAATATACCATTTTTGTTCGTCGACGTTGGCGGCCAGAGATCCCAGAGGCAAAAGTGGTATCGGTGCTTCGATTGCGTTACATCCATACTCTTCCTCGTCTCATCCTCGGAATTTGATCAAGTTTTGCTCGAAGATCGGTGAGCGATCCGACTGTGTGCATGCGCGTATTCAGCTATATCGTTTGTAGGCACAATTTTCGTGTCTCTCGTTTGCAGGAGAACCAACAGACTGGAGGAGTCGAGAAACATATTCGACACGATAGTCAACAACATGATATTCGGTGGAGTTTCGATAATACTCTTCCTCAACAAGACCGATTTGCTCGAGAGGAAGGTCAGCTCGCCCGACACCAACGTTAGCTGGTATTTTCCCCAGTTCACGGGCGATTCACATTCCATGAAGGACGTCCAGAGCTTTATTCTCGATATGTTCATTTCGGTCAAGAGGGATCCGAGAAAGCCGCTCTTTCATCATTTCACGACGGCCGTCGACACGGAAAACATCAAGGTAGTCTTCAACGCTGTCAAGGACACGATACTCCATCGGAATCTCGAGTCTCTTATGCTTCAGTAACAAAATCAATAAATACCGCAACACGTGGAAACGGACGAATCGGCAATGTCCAGGCCCCAAACAAAAAAGACTGTTGAAAAATCGAATATACGTGTCACCGCCGCCGCCGGTTTTATTTCGACAAGGCGACGCCCACACGCGCGTATACCATAAGCGTTTTTTCACGATATTCGAAGCTGAAGACCATGCCGATCAGTGAAAAATCGCACGTTTTTTTCCCGTCTTATATTTTTCCGTGCGCGGGGAAAAAAATGCTGAAAAATCGACGACTGCCTGTAAATTATTCGAGGAGGGGCCGATTTTTGTTTTATCCTTCTCGAGCATATCGCTCACTCTCTTCTCTTCCTTATCGGCCTCCCACTTTTTGATACAAATATTGATCAAGTTGAGACTTTTCTAACTTATATACAACAGTAATAATAAGATATAACGTGTAAATAGCGACTCGTATTCTACACATATATGCTTACATACGCACGTGCATATATATGTGCATGCATGCAGCCATGTATACGTGTATGTAAGGAATTTATATTTATGCGTTGTCCATAATCTCTATGATGATGAATTTATATATTTATATAAAAACAAACAAACAAATAATAATAATGATACGAAAAAAAAGTATGTGCGGCAATTGAAACGCCAGCGTTGCATTTTTCATACTTTGTACAGATTGTTTTATCCAAAAGCTTGTTTTTACTTTATTGTAATTATTATTATTAGTATGAGTGAGCATAGAAACACGAGGAAATCTGGAAATGCTGAGATCAAAGTTTCACATGTCCATATAAAAACGAGAGTTAATTTATTTTATTGAATTATTAATATTTACCGCATTGTGTCCTTATCCGTACGGTATTGAAGGTAGACATTTTCAAGATAAACAACGAATGAGTTAGAAATAATCATTTGCAATGACTCGTTGATAATTGATCAAATGAACAATGGAAGCCGTGCTATAATACTTGACATTTATTCTCGAAAGTGCGCGACAAATGTTCAGCGGTCTCCGGACAGATGTCCATTGTTTCGAACTACTCACCGCGAGGGTCCTTGGGACGATTGTTCCGCGGGCAACTTTTCCAATTTCATCGCTGACGCGACTAGCGCGGATCCCCCCCTCCTCCCATCCCACCTTCGGTATCGTTCGCGACAATCTCGCCGCGTTATTTTTAATCCCATTCGTCCTTAAAGACGTCGAAAAAGTTGGATCGAATGTTGTACCGATGATGGGAAAAGAGACTTATCCCGCGGTAAGCGTAAATCCAAGTCCTCGCACTAACGACTCATTGCCGGACCACAATCTATATTTCTATAGACGTAAATATAGATTAAAAGATGAAAAAAAGAAAGCAAACAGATCAAGCCAAATACTAGATCCATGCCATAGAGCCGAATGAAAGTTTGGACCGTTTGTGTTCAAGCTGCTGTGAGCGAAAAAAAATGAATTCAGTATGAGAATCGTGTTGCCACGAGGATCATTACTTGGCGGTGGGAGAAAAAAAAAGAAAAAAAAGTGGGGCGGAAAAGAGGCCAAAGGCGTCTAAGGCTCCTAACAGCTTTATACACACGATCGTACAACTTTGCTCCGAGTGTCCTAGGTGCCACGAAAAGAGTTACCACAATTTCGCTTGTGTGATCGAGCGACTCCTAGATAAAAGTTTTCAAATCAACACATTTTCTTTTTTTCTCATTCGTGCCGCGAGCAGCTTTCAGCCCATCGGTACGCATTCGACGTTTGTTGTTGTTTTTAAAATACATTTTTTTTTATCTCGGCGTAGCGACACCCAGTGGCCAAGTTCTCGCGACGACCATTGGACAGCTCGAAAGTAATATTGTAACGATAATAAAGCATTTCGAAATTTCAATTCAAGCTGCAATAATTGCAATTGCAAGCCAAATGTTTTTTCTTCTCGTTTGGCCCTCTCGCGATAAGTATATCACAGCGCAAGCTTTTTTTTACATTCCTACTCACACTCATATATTTTTGCGTATAAAAAAAAAATTTGTTTTCTTTCAATAAGCGTGACGCCGTGATGAAAAAAAGGCCAACTCGAACGAGTTTTTTCGGCAATGTTTTCAGACTTGTTCCGTATATAGATTGGGAAACGGGGGAAAATCGAATAAATCATCATTAAGCCTGACGACGAATGAAACAGACAAACGAAACCTGGTGTTTTTCTTTCTTCCGCTTCTGACCAATCGCCCAAATGCTCGATCGAAATTCCCCTGGAACTTTCCTCGCGCGGTACAATGTATTGGTAAAAAAGAAATTTCGAGGTGCGCCCTTTTTTCCGCAACAGCGACAATAATAGGAATAATAATGACTCATCCAACTGTGAGAATGAAAGTGAATTATTGTGAGAAAAAAAAAACAAATAGACGCTAAAAGTACAGTGTACAGTGAGAAAAAACGAGTGAACGCGCGTTTGGTCGGTTTGTCGAATTTTTCACAGACTGAAAGAAAGAAACGAGGAAAGTTCATAATAACAAGATGAAACGATGGAAAGGGAACCTTGTGTGGCGTATAGAAATCTGCAACTATTGTACACAGACTTACTGTAATGCTCGGGAGGACCGTTCTTGCAAACGGAAGGTTTTTCTTTCCCCCGAATAGACATTTTTTTTCGAGAAAATTGTTCTAGACTCGAATTATTCGTCGATGGTATACCGTAGGTGGTAAGATTTTTGTTACCTTTTGTATCAGTGAGCAACGAAGCCGTTCGGAGCTCGAGTTCACCGAGAATCCCATTCTTAGCTATGACGACACAATTATTTAAACTGAAAAAGTTTTTAAATTGACAGCTACGATGTCTGCCGCGTCCCGACGGGCTCCGAGAGATTCAACACACAAGAAAGTATACTCTTTATTCTTTAAAATTTGTGAAGCCTCCTTTGAATCTGATTCCGGACCGGAGCAGCGATGCAAACTTGTACTTTTGCCCAAATTAAACCGCCTAACATTGATGAATATGAAATAATCGAAAGACGACACTCGACTCGACGGAATCTTCTTCGATTAGCTTATTATCCCTTATACTCGGTATTATCCAACTGCAATGTTTTTGGAATCACCTTTGGATAAATCTAAGTTTCTTTATATACAGCTCATTTCGAACGCTGTTGTGGCCACAAAATCGATTGTTCGTTTTGAGAAATGTTCAAGTCCGTTCCCAAAACAGCCAAATGTGCTAATTCATAGCCAGCTATCGTTACATAGATATTACGATCTGAAAATACCCCACTCCCCATACATATATTTTATAGACACGCGATTTGTAGGTTTGGCAACAAGACATTTTTCTGATAAGCGAAGCAATAAATAACTCGTCACTATCCATTAACGAGCTGTTGTCCTCTCGCTCTCTCGCTCTCTCTTCGAGAAGAGAATTTGGACGAGGGGGGGAGAGAGAGAGAGAGAGAGAGAGAGAGAGAGACGGTAAATACGTCATCCGGCGAGACTGTCAAACTTTTGTGCGTTGCGACATATATTTTTTGGTTTTCTTAGTCAACAATATGTAAGCGTCGAATAAATGTTTCGCACTTGGTTTTGTACCGTCCGCGCGCCAAGTATCCAGATATTATCGTGCCTTTTTTGTATATTGTAAATGTTGTACATACAAAAATATGTTACACGAATTTAATCGTCGATATGTAATAACTCCAAGTCGGCCGATCCAAACAATGAAATAAATAAGTGAGTACTCTGCGAAATCGCTTCCTTTTTCAAAATTCGACCGGTGTTTTTCATCTCCCATTTGCCGATTATTATTTGACAAGTAATCGGAAGAACGTTCAATGTATGAGCGTATAACATTTTTTTTTTAAATGCAGCCATTCTTTCGAGACTATCATTTCGCCATCGTTACTTTCTCCTGCTGAATCGCACCTCATTTTTTTCTCCTTTTTATTCTTTCAAATCAAAACGACAGTTTCTATTAATATTGATTATTTATTGGCAGCGATCCATTGGCACAAAGTAGTGGCAACCTCTTTTCTTTTTTCCATATACAAAAATGAGAAACGCTTCTTTTTTCGCCAGGACTATCCTCTCCGTATAACTACTGACTCGTTTGACTTTTTTTTTCCTTTCGAAATATATACATGTTCAGCGTGTTATCAACGAAATTTGTTTTTTTACTCATCTCGAACGAGAGTTTGTGATTTTTATCTTGGTGAGAATCTCATTAATTTTTTATCCCATTTCCATTTCTTTTTTCTTTTTATTATTATTAAATCATGCTTCTCGATCCGTAATTTGCATACGGCGACAACGACGATGACTCTTTCTTTTTCCTCTCCCTCTCTCTTTACATAGATATCCCACATATATCGCTACGTCATATATCTGCTTCTCGTATCACGCTATAATAGACATTTCCTTTTTTTTTCTCATCGTTATTTTTTCTTTTATCTAAACATCACATTGGCAAATTAATAATAAACGGTATATATAATAATAATGATAATAATTACACGCTACTTTATAGTCGTTGAACGGTCTCATAGATATACTACAACGATATTTACAAGTCTTTGTCATTTCTCGCTTTTTTTCTTGCCTATCGATTCTCTCATTCTTTTCTCTTCCCTTTTCGCGTGACGAGTTTGCGCACGTGTGTTGTATTTATATCGAAGGACGTATAAAAAGTGAAAAAATTTGTCAACTTGCGTACTCGGACGTAAGATTTGTGGGATGGATGCGTACAAAGTGTACAAATACAAGTGTATCAAAGTGAGTGAGACCCCTCTCCATTGACGATTCGGTCAATAAGGGACAACGGCATCTCGAAGGAATGTAGCGTTTCGTTAATAATATGGCAACGTGGTTTCTTACTTTCGAGGGACAGAGATATATGAGCCAAGTTTTACTTTTTTTCAAACGTTAAACCCTATCTCTCTAAATACATGTATCAGGGTGTGTCGGAAAAAAACAACAACTCCTACCCCCTTCATCCATAGTATCAAGTATAAAAAAAATGCGCGACTAATAGACCCTTCTGACTCAAGGACTCAATTATTGTTTTTTCTCCCCATTTCATTGACACGAAAAAAATGGCCTTTTACGTTCAAACTTGAACATTTCAAAAACTATTCAATATTTGTCAAATCCGTGTGAATCAAATGGGAAAAGAAAATTATCGAGCGCCATCACTCGGACGGAGTCAGAAGGCTCAAATTTCGTACGTTGATGGTTTTTTGTTTTCGTTTTTTTTTTCTTCGACAACACCAATATTCATGTGTTTATATAAATATAGGCAAAAGTGTGCGTCAAAAAATTCTTTTGTACGGTGTTTTTGGGCATACAATCCGCCCCCTCCCCCCTTGCTTAACGTATAAGCAAGTTGTAATTTTCCGTGAACGATAGATAACTTGAAAAACAGAAGAAGAAAATAAAAAAATCAAAAGAAAAAGGCAAAGGGCAAATAAAAATGTGGAAAACATTGATACGCGGTTAAACGGTTTTTGTTCGACCTTCCTATGGAATGTCCTGCTGCTACCACCCGTGCCGCGGAAAAGAAAAAGTCGAAAAAAAAAAAAGAAACTAAAACAAAAGAAAGAAAATAATGGGGCAACGAGGAGAGACGAGAAGAAAAAAAAATTAATTCGGCATTGCATTATGTGCGTGTAAAAATAATAAATGGTGATGGTCTGTTAGCACCGCGACGACAGGTCAGACTACGTGCGGGGTGAAAACGAAAAAAATATCCCTGGCTAAGCCTCGTTACTCATACCAAGAGTAGAAAAGAGATTCCTTGTTCTTATTTGTTCGTTTGGGTTTGGGTTTGTGTTCCTATTTGATGGTCAGAATCCTCGCAAGTATATATCTCGCGAGGATTGTAGCTTGGCCGGGGTTTCAGTTTTCTTCCTGATCGCGGTTTGTTCGTTCAAATTGTTTCACAGCTCAAGTTCCTCGGCTGTCCGGGACAAGCGATGATTATCGATACGGCGTCGTTGACTGCGTCTGACGGCGTCGGCGCGACGATAAGGCTCCGACCTTAGGCCCAAAAGTATGTCCTCGAGGGCACCGTTGTAAACCTCGTCCTGTTGCAACAGCTTCTTCTCCTGGACCATACGAGTTTTGTTCTTCAGTTCGTTTATCACCGCGTCCTTGACACACACACACACCCCCACGACGGACCACCCGACGAAGTAGCAATTTTTTCAAAAGGGCGGCAGGAGGGCAGGATGGGTGGAAATCAAGAGGGTGCGGCGGCGGCGGCGGTGGCGGCGGCGGCGGCGGCGGCGGACCGGGGAGAAAAGGAGAGGGGGAGAGAGAACAAAAAATCAAATAAATCATTAACAAAATTAACGAAATGATCATAACTTAACTTAATAAGTGAGCAACATTGTAAATGAAAATAGTACAACTCGTTAAATATAATTATCGATAGGTGATAAATAAAGTTGGTAAACAATCGACGGTGCGAACGAGGCACTTGTATGGGGATTCGTAATAATAACGATATTCGGCATGCAGAGAGATCTCGAGAAAAAGGGGAGCGCGCGCACCTATCAGCAGGTGTTATTGGACTGTTATTATCAATGAGTTTGATTAATGTGAAAAATTAAGGAGGCGATAATGCGTAAAATAAATATAATAATACGATTGACAATGAACGCGGATCCTTATTGATTCGTAATAATCGTGACAACGAGAATGGAGCGACCATTTCGAAGAATACTCGTACGTGTACGCAACGATCAATAGCTACTATCAAAGTGTCATTGCCGATTGAATAAACAAGAGAACAAAGTTAATCAATGACCGCCAAATAAAACATTAATTGGTAACGATTGTCCTATCGACAATTAACGAGTTTGTTATTGGGAAAATTAGGATGAATGAGCGAGTGAACGACGAGTGATTTTCTCTCAAGCAACATCAAAGCGCAAGCTTCCGTGGCGCCACATTTTTCCACGGCCAAATATTAATCAAATACGACGAAACATTTGTTTGGAAATTACTTTTTTCTTCATTTATTTTCGGTCGAAAGAATTTTTTTCTATACTGTAAGAAATTAACGAAGGGAAAAGAACAATAGAGAGGGAGAGAACGATAGAGGGGGCAGAAAGAGAGAGAGAGAGAGAGAGAGAGAGAGAGCGAGAGAGATTTTTCGTATAGAAGAGACCAAGTGAGTGAGGGATGGAAGACTTACATTTTTGCGAATCGGTTTTTTTTTGGCACTAACAATTGAGTTACGTTCTGAGCTCCAGTTCGTTAAGATGCCGGTGTAACAACAGGCTCTTGTTC
>OX101783.1:75924770-75994433 GCA_944452715.1 Ophion slaviceki
GGACGGACGGACGGACGGACGGACGGACGGACGGACGGACGGACGGATGGATGGATGGATGGATGGATGGATGGATGGATCCATCCATCCATCCATCCATCCATCCGTCCGTCCGCCCCCACCTCTCTCTCTCTCTCTCTCTCTCTCTCTCTCCCTCTCCCTCTCCCTGCCAACGCAAAAAAGTAATGTAAAAATTCCATTACTCATTACTTTTTATTTTGTAATGTAAAAAAATTCCATTATTCACTACATTGTAATGGGCAATGAAAATGTTTCACATTACAAAATATAATGTAATGACGAATGGATTTTTTTTTACATTACAAAATCCAATGTAATGAGTAATGGAAATTTTTTACATTACAAAATGTAAAGTAATGGGTAATGGAAATTCTTCCATTACAAAATCCAATGTAATGGCTAATGGAAATTTTTTACATTACAAAATCCAATGTAATGGGTATTGGAAATTTTTTACATTACAAAATCCAATGTAATGAGTAATGAAAATTTTTTACATTACAAAATGTAAAGTAATGGGTAATGGAAATTTTTCCATTACAAAATCCAATGTAATGGGTAATGGAAATTTTTTACATTACAAAATCCAATGTAATGAGTAATGGAATTTTTTTACATTACAAAATGTAAAGTAATGGGTAATGAAAACGGTAATGCATTACAAATAGTAATGCATTATTTGCAACCCTGAAATCAGTTGAGTGTTGAATATTTGGGTTCGTGAAAGGAATACCTTATAAATGATGATATATTCAGTCGGAGGGGGGAAGCTGACAAATTTTTCATTAACAATTTTTTTACGAGCAAAAAATCCTTCATAATAATTTCGAATCTCTCAAAAACCCAAACAAAGCCAATATAAGCGACGAAATTAAAAAATGTCCTACTTTATGACGTGTATCCGCCTATCTGAAAATCCCATACTAACTTGTTTTTTGTGGGGGAGGGGGATGGGGGTGCAAATTTCAGCTTCCCCCGACTGTATAGCACTATTTATAAGCCAATAAAGGAGAAAATAGCAACAACAAAAAATGTTAGGCTCATTTTTCGGGAAAGTCACTCCTCCAAAGAATTACACGAAAGAGGGAGGGTGCAAAAATAGACATCGCGATCCAAATATTTTCCCGATCGTCGCGCGGTAATATTGCAATACTGTTGGGGAAAACAAAAAACCAGCGCGTAAAATATTCGCGGCTTTGATTAATTTGATATATTGTCCGTTGGTCGGCGGGCGGGGGGGGGGGGGGGGGGGCTGCTCGGGGAAAAAAGAATACGAACCTGCAAATCTTCGCTCTCGGTGTGCCTCAATTTTTCGAGATACTCGTCGAGGCCCAATTTCGTGAATTCGTACTGCAAGTGAACCCTAAAATTCATGTCCTCGACCGAGTGTACGACGATATTGACGAATTGCATACACGCGACCATAAATTCTATGTGAAAATTGTCGTATTGCGTAAAGTACGCCATCAGAGTGGTGAATCTTCGTCTCTCCGCGCAAACTTCCTTGAAGTTGTCGAATGCCGAGAGAATTATTTCGTGGCCACCCTTCACGAGGCATATGGCAGCGAGAAGCTCCAGTACGAGAGCTTTTGTTCTGAAAGCAAGCGCGAGGATACACCATCTTTTTTTTTTCATTCGAAAATACAACATGTTTATTTTTATCGATGGAAAAGAGACGTCGATCGAAAATACGAATAAAGAATGGCGAGGAAACGTACCTCAAGCTCTTGTGAATTAGGCTCAGGGCGATACAATTGATGGCCTCCCTGTGCTGAATTACCATGTTGAAACCGTACTGGAAACAACATTACGAGCAAATTATTCCTTTTCTCGGCGGGGAAAAGAAAACAAAAAACAAAAGAAAAGAAAACAAAGCTGGAGGTTTTGCAAACGGAACAGATGTTTTTTCGTCTTTTGTTTAATTTTTCCAAATACACGTGTTTGTTTTTTGTTTTTTGTTTTTTTTTTCTTCACCTTGTTATTCATGATGGCACGCATGCATAGTATGCAAACGTGAATGTCGTCTTTAGCTTCGCCCATGTTTAAACGAGCAACATGCCTCGATCGTCGCTTAACGCCGGGACTGTCTTTGAGCTCGTGCAAAGGTGGCCTCAGACAGCCGTTATTCAACGAAGAATTATCGGTCGCTGTACCACCTTGAAATACATCATTATTTCTCATCACGATACTCGAATTACATTTGCATTTGTCGCAACAACAACAAAAAAGCAGCTTTTCATTGTAACGAGATAGTCCGCCCCCGTGTGTAGGTCGATGGATACGTTTTTCGTTAGCAAGCGTTCTTAATTTTTCATCAATGACGCTAGGTCCTTTTAACCGTCCTCTTCCTCCCTCGTAAAACATTTTTCTTCGACAATGGCAATTCAACTGGATAGAAAATTCACACCGGCAAGGAATATATATATGTTTATCGGCGTTTTCGTCGCGCTCTCTTCCCGACACATCCTTCGCGACTGTTTGTCAAAAACAAAACACTTTGCCCACCCGTTATTTCGAACAAACTCGGAAGAATGCTTTCAAATCGAATGCATTGGAAATTGGACGATATTTTGTACATCTGTTGAAGTGTGATGGAAAAGAGAAGAATTTTGTTGTTTTCTGTTTCTCGCTTACTAGTTTGTAATTTCTCCTCGGAGTTGGTTCGCGACTCGAGCAAGCGTTGCTCGTGTCGCATCATGAGTAATCTGAAGCTGAGATAATCTATGAGTGCGTCGAGACCCTGATTCTCGTCGTCCAAGAATTCTCTCACCCATCTGCAATCGAATACGACGACGCGACATTTTTACCACATTAGCGCCAAACCCAAAATTCCCGTGTATCTTCACCCACCCTCCTCCCCGGTTAATTGAAATACAAAATGAATAATTGAATAAAAACCGAAAACGTCACAGCACATTTCGGTGTACAGTCTTGAATTTGACTTTCGCGACTCGCCGATACTTTGCGTATCGTTGAAAAAGTCTATCTCTTTTTTCTTTTTCTTTTCTTAGTTTTTTCCCGCATACTCGTAATTCCGTGCACGGTGTGTTAAAAGCGTGGCGAACAACTTACTCGATATGATTTGTACGAAGTGATATTTCCAAATCTCGAAGAACTTGAGTCGAGGTCGACTCACCGACCATTTTTCTCTTCTGAAAGAATGTAAAGAAACGATACGACTGTGTAATGGATTAGTATCGGTCTTTGTTTTTTCCCCGTCTCTTTGCTATCGAAAAGTAAATCATCATCGAGATGGGGGGGGGGGGGGGAGAGAAAAAACCGATGGAAAAGGAAAAGAAAATGTAGAGTGAGGCGAAACGCGAGCGATGGAATCAAATTGAGCGGGAATAAGAATGATTTCGAGTTCGCCAAGGACTCTCGGAGCTTTATAAATACCACAAACTAGGCAGGAAATGCTCGATGAATACATTTCCTGCATCAAGAATGAGCAACACTCCTCACAGAGCGCACACGCGTCTATCGTTGGCAAATAGAATTTCCATCGCGACCGACAAAATTCAATCGTTATTTCCAATCAATTTTTTCTCGCGTATTTTCACAATTGATTGACAATTATCTCATTTTTCAATAATCCAGTGTCTCGTTGTCAAGATTGACGATCAAGTGTGCAATAAAGAGGAAAGAGCGCGAATCACGGTTGTCACGTGTGGTCGGTTGTAAAAATTATCTTCGACTTACCCGATGGCTCCTCGAGGCTTTCGGATCCAGATAAGTCCGCAACTTTGCGAGATAATGCGACGGTGGATCCTTCGCTTGAACTCGCTCCTGAAACAACACCCGAGCTTTTTTTTATTTTAACATACCCGCGAAATATATCGACTATTATGCGTATACATTGCAATATCAATGACATTGATATTATTACGGCATATATATATAGACGTAATATTTTGCGCGCGAAGAATCCAAGGATCGCGAAATGGGTAGGCACGGGGGGGGGGGCACCTTCTGGCTTCTCTCGAGCCGAGTCTGCGTCATCCTGAATTCCCCCGCGTTCGAGTCTTCTTTCTCCCGTACACACGATCGTGCATCCGCATACACACACACACACATATACATTATTCGTGGTTTCTCAGAAGTAGCGATTTATTTCGAGACTTTAGCGAGAACGAAGACAAGGCGAAGGGGAAAGCGGAAGAAAGGAGGAGCTTTTTTCATCCACTTTGCATCCGAACTTGTTTTCTTTCAAACAAAAATGAATATCAATTTGGAAGAAATTATGAGCTCGTATGTCGAGGCGAGTAACGAAGGCTGGGCGATATATAGGAAAACATGGGGTGAGGGGTAATTTTAGCGCAGTGCTGTCGAATCAGGATGAAGACTCTCTCTCTCTCTCTCTCTCTCTCTCTCTCTCTCTCTCTCTCTCTCTCTCTCTCTCGCGTGGGTAATTGAAACGAGTGAAAGTGCAGTTCTCGAGGCTCGACCGCGCCGCATCGTTGCACGCGAAAGGAAGAGCTTCAACGACGCTCGATGGAATCAAAAGAAAACATGAAATACCTATATCAATTTCGCGTTGCCTATTTTTTTTCCATTCCTCCCGATAATTTCATGTCCGATAAACGGAAGGATTCCCTCTTAAAATCAATACTGAGCAACTATTATTTAGAAAAGAAGAACGATCCATTCCGCGCAGAGAGAATCGTGTAAATTTTTCAAAGTTCATTCACAGATGACTCACGATCTCGCTCGTGACGCGTGCGAAAGTTCGGGAGCCTGCGAGATGAATAGTTCGCATCTCGTTTTAGCCCATAAAACTAGATGTATTTGACTATTCTTCTTCCTCACCTCTATAATAATCGCAATAATAATAATAACAATAATAATTATTGTTGTCATCATTGTTATTGTTGTTTGGTCAATTGACCGAGCAGAATGGACTCTGAATTGTTCATATGTTGCTTTCATTGAGTACCCGTCGATTGATTCATCCTCAAAGAGATTATCGCGTTTATCGATGTTTCACCCTCGTAAGAAACTTGACGATCCCCTCTCTCCTGTATACGTACGCGAGAAAATATAATCGGCATCTTTGACCGAGAGTGCTTTGTGTATCGACGTATGGCACCGATGGGCTGAACCGAGTGCGCTTCTAATCGAGACGTTTCAAGGCTCCTGTATCCAGAAGCACGAAAGAGCATGGTTTAGGGGGAGAGAGAGAGAGAGCTACCAAAAGCATGTGCTCGCCCGGTTTTTTCAGACAAGACAGAGACAGAGAGAGATAGAGAGAGAGAGAGAGAGAGAGAGAGAGAGAGAGAGAGAGAGAGAGAGAGAGTGACGGGGTGTGGGTCGAGAAGGGCCGCAGGGTAATGCGAGACGGATGTAATGCAAGCCGCGCTATTATACGTTACGAAGCGCGAAAGAGACCGAGACCCACTATTCCCCCTTTCTGCGTTCGAGGGAGCGCAAAGCGAAAAGGAAAAAGAAAGTAAAAGTGCTTTTTCTTCGCACTTTTCGTACTCCTTTTTCTCACTCGCTTTTTTTTCCAATTCCTTTTCCGTACAAATTGCAATTAATTTTCGCATTTTCGTTTTATTTTCTCCATCAATTGTAAGAATGATTCTTGGATGCATATATGGCAATCGATCCGTCTCCGAGGCAATAACGGTAAAGATGGTAACGGGCAGTCCGAAAAAATACGATATCAGGATCAAGTAGCGAGGAGGAAAGGATTGAGAGCGGGTGAGCGATAATCGCTAAAAGTTCTTCCGTCATTCGTTATTTCGTGGGGTACAAGTGTTTGTTTGTCCTGTCGCCCGTACGTAAACGGCGACATGTCTGTTGAGAATCGCACAGAGCATTGCCCCCTTGCCCATTTATCGCATAGACGCGCGTACACATCTCGATGCGTGTTCTCTTGCGCGAGCCTTGCAAGCCTTGTTACACCATTTGCATACGTCGTATAGATAAGAAGAGGATATACTCACTTGATCGCATATTATGTCCCACTTCTTCTCGTTATCGTATTGCTTGAGAAGCTTCGCCTTGTCCGGTGGAAGGTCCATGGACGCCTGGTAAAACAGAGTAACAACGAGCGTGAGTAGCGGTTATCGTAGCGGTACAACAATCATAGTCACTTTTTCTTGGATACATTTTCGGGAGCTAGCACCAGCTTGCCCCGTTGCATCATGCCCGTAACATTGGCAATAACAGGATCGTATCAAAAGGTACAATTGCCCCGAGTCGAAATTTTCGAGCCGCGTTCAACCCACAAAATGAAGGCGAGCAGAAATCGGCGTGAGCGGATTATTGGGTATCTAAAGGAGGGTACAATGCTTGAAAGTACCATGCGTTAGAGCCTCCGATGAACCTCCGGCATGGCAGAAAGTAGACTTTTTGACTCAAAGGAGGTCAGTGAGGGTCACAATTGAACCTACGGAACCTCAGGTCGGTCTACTTCGAGCGCTCCCGCAGAACCTACTGTCACCCCCCCCCCCCCTCGGCCTACTGTACACTGCTAAACAAAAAAATTAATTTATATAGAATCTATTTAAATAAAATAGGTTTTTTTTTCTTGTCTCACAGCCTACTACGATCATATTTCTTTCAAAGATATTTATATATATTAATAAAGATGAGATTCAAATTAATCTTTATTTGCTTACAATGTACACTGTAAAGCTAAGTGTACTGTATGCATAAAATATTTCATAAATCGAAAATAAAATCAACTCCTTAATTGAGAGCTTTACCACAAGGATTTTTCATCGTAATTCGTCATTCCCTGGCCTTTAGAAATGATTTTTTTCGAAGAAAATATTTGTCCTATGTGCGACTTGAACCTAGTCCTACCTAATCATAGCTACGCTCCGCTGCCCCTATGCTACCGGGTGCTTATAACATTTTGGTCGCTGATATGGCATAAGAGATCAAATGAATACCTCTAACTATTTGTTGTATCACATAAGCTATATGAATTAGTTAATATGATTGTGATAACTAGAGAGTTTCATCGAATAACATGCTATAGATTTTTCAAACAAACACGCGCGCGCGCACACACACACACGCGCGCGCGCGCACGCACACACACACACACACACACACACACACACACACAATTCCTCTCTCTCCACCTTCCCTACCCCTTTGATATGAATGTTGCAATAAAGATGGACCGTTAGTTCAATAAAATAGAAAAATGGTTAACTCTACGAAAATTCTATTTAAGGTCAATTAACAAAAAAAAAACTAGATCCATTCAGTGAACTTAAGACGGAATGACACCTCATCGCGGTCGGTATGGTAGAGCAATTGTAGATACCCAAAAATCTCTGAAACGGCTCTTCAGATCCCGTCGAAACTTTGCCAAACGACGTCAAATAGATAGACGAATAGCTTCTAGCCCCTCAAATTTTCTGAATTTGAGAAAAAAAACTAGATTGGCTTATGATAAGCCAATCTACATTTTTTTTCTCAAATTCAGAAAATTTGAGGGGCTAGAAGCTATTCGTCTATCTATTTGACGTCGTTTGGCAAAGTTTCGACGGGATCTGAAGAGCCGTTTCAGAGATTTTTGGGAATCTATAATTGTTCTACCATACCGACCGCGATGAGGTGTCATTCCGTCTTAACTAAATTGTTTTTTTGAACAGATGAAAATGTTGAACTGATGAAACCGAATCACAGATTTATGAGGATCAAATAAAACATGTAGTTATTGGACGATATTAAATAGATTGATTTTCTATAAATAAACATTTGTGAAATCAATAATTTTAATAATGGAATGCAGTTAATATCATATTTTGCGAAAAAAAATTAAAAAATGCTTCATACATACACGTGGAAATATTTTTTTAAATTTTCGACGTGCTAAAAATGAAAACAAAGAAAAATCAAACATTTTATTTAAAATCGACGGTAATCGGCCGTCGCCATTTATCAACTCATTATTGAATTAACAAGAAAAACAAAACGAACAAAAGCAAAATGAAAAAATTAAGAAAAAATCGAATGAGGTTGAACTCTAAACCGACAATTTCAATCCTTTGGAACATGAAATAGACTATAATTAACACCCTAACGTTCCATATAGATATCAACATTATATGTTATTTAGATCTACACTGCCAGCCAAAAGTTTTCGGACACTCCACATGATCGCAAAACTTTTGAGCGCTGGATAATTGCCAAATAATGTTAGAGTAATATAATTCAATTCATTTATTATTTCACGAAGATACTATAAAGATATATATAATTAAGTAATTATACAGAGCTTTATAGTATCTTCGTAAAATAATTATTATTCCATCATAAGTTTTCAATGATCCAAAGTGATATTAAGTTTTGCAGTTTTCTGAAGTGTCCGAATACTTTTGACTGGTAGTGTATATTCGAATATATTAATACAACCACATATTTCGCGTATAATATATACCGTCGCTTAAAAGTTTGGATACACCAGTCGATATTACTTGCTGCACTAAAAGTTACATAGCTTCGTAAAAAAAAGATAACCAAATTTACCGAACGGCGTTTTGAATGATACTGAAGTTTGCATCGTTGCAAACGCAACGAAATTTTTTTTTTTCGATTCTCCATTTTTGATGATCAACTGGTTGCTTTATGTGTTTGGTGAAGAAAAAACATGTATCCGCCATGTACGTCCCCGAGAAATCGCCCTTAAGCGGGGGTGAAAATCGAAAAAAAATTGTATCTCCCGACGTACAGGTATCACACATTTTCTTTTTCGATATTCGCATTAGGGAGCTCTAGAAAGTAGCCTGGAAAAAGTTTGGGTGATTTTCGAGAACCGGACGCCACCCTTAAGCGAGGTTGAAAAATCGAAAAAAATCGAAAAAAAATCGTATCTCCCGACGGACAGGTATCACACATTTTCTTTTTCGATATTCGCATTAGGGAGCTCCAGAAAGTAGCCTGGAAAAAAATTGGGTGATTTTCGAGAACCGGATGCTACCCTTAAGCGAGATTGAAAAATCGGAAAAAATCGAAAAAAAATCGTATCTCCCGACGGACAGGTATCACACATTTTCTTTTTCGATATTCGCATTAGGGAGCTCTAGAAAGTAGCCTGGAAAAAGTTTGGGTGATTTCCGAGAACCGGACGCCACCCTTAAGCGAGGTTGAAAAACCGAAAAAAATCGAAAAAAAATCGTATCTCCCGACGTACAAGTATCACACATTTTCTTTTTCGATATTCGCATTAGGGAGCTCTAGAAAGTAGCCTGGAAAAAGTTTGGGTGATTTTCGAGAACCGGACACCACCCTTAAGCGAGTTTGAAAAATTGAAAAAAAATCGTATCTCCCGACGGACAGGTATCACACATTTTCTTTTTTGATATTCGCATTAGGGAGCTCTAGAAAGTAGCCTGGAAAAAGTTTGGGTGATTTTCGAGAACCGGACGCCACCCTTAAGCGAGGTTGAAAAATCGAAAAAAGTCGAAAAAAAATCGTATCTCCCGACGTACAGGTATCACACATTTTCTTTTTCGATATTCGCATTAGGGAGCTCTAGAAAGTAGCCTGGAAAAAGTTTGGGTGAATTTCGAGAACCGGACGCCACCCTTAAGCGAGGTTGAAAAATCGAAAAAAATCGAAAAAAAATCGTATCTCCCGACGTACAGGTATCACACATTTTCTTTTTCGATATTCGCATTAGGGAGCTCTAGAAAGTAGCCTGGAAAAAGTTTGGGTGATTTTCGAGAACCGGACGCCACCCTTAAGCGAGGTTGAAAAATCGAAAAAAATCGAAAAAAAATCGTATCTCCCGACGGACAGGTATCACACATTTTCTTTTTCGATATTCGCATTAGGGAGCTCCAGAAAGTAGCCTGGAAAAAAATTGGGTGATTTTCGAGAACCGGACGCTACCCTTAAGCGAGATTGAAAAATAAAAAAAAAATCGAAAAAAAATCGTATCTCCCGACGGACAGGTATCACACATTTTCTTTTTCGATATTCGCATTAGGGAGCTCTAGAAAGTAGCCTGGAAAAAGTTTGGGTGATTTTCGAGAACCGGACGCCACCCTTAAGCGAGGTTGAAAAATCGAAAAAAAATCGTATCTCCCGACGGACAGGTATCACACATTTTCTTTTTCGATATTCGCATGAGGGAGCTCTAGAAAGTAGCCTGGAAAAAGTTTGGGTGATTTTCGAGAACCGGACGCCACCCTTAAGCGAGGTTGAAAAATCGAAAAAAAATCGAAAAAAAATCGTATCTCCCGACGGACAGGTATCACACATTTTCTTTTTCGATATTCGCATTAGGGAGCTCTAGAAAGTAGCCTGGAAAAAGTTTGGGTAATTTTCGAGAACCGGAAGCCACCCTTAAGCGAGGTTGAAAAATCGAAAAAAAATCGTATCTCCCGACGTATAGGTATCACACATTTTCTTTTTCGATATTCGCATTCGGGAGCTCTAGAAAGTAGCCTGGAAAAAGTTTATATGATTTTTGAGATCCGGAAGCCACCCTTAAGCGAGGTTGAAAAATCGTTGCAAATGCAACGAAATTTTTTTTTTTTGATTCTCGATTTTTGATGATCAAC
This sequence comes from Ophion slaviceki, assembly GCA_944452715.1. Lineage (NCBI taxonomy): Eukaryota > Metazoa > Arthropoda > Insecta > Hymenoptera > Ichneumonidae > Ophion > Ophion slaviceki. Next base: position 75,935,321 of record OX101783.1, read on the forward strand.
CGGTTGCTTCATGTGTTTGGTAAAGAAAAAACATGTATCCGCCATGTACATCTCCCAGAAGTCGCCCTTAAGCGGGGGTGAAAATCGAGAAAAATCGTATTTATCGACGTATAGGTATCACACATTTTCTTTTTCGATATTCGCATTAGGGAGCTCTAGAAAGTAGCCTGGAAAAAGTTTGGATGATTTTCGAGATCCGGAAGCCACCCTTAAGCGAGGTTGAAAAATCGTTGCAAATGCAACGAAATTTTTTTTTTTTATTCTCCTTTTTTGATGATCAACTGGTTGCTTTATGTGTTTGGTGAAGAAAAAACATGTATCCGCCATGTACGTCTCCCAGAAATCGCCCTTAAGCGGGGGTGAAAATCGAAAAAAAATCGTATCTCCCGACGTATAGGTATCACACATTTTCTTTTTCGATATTCGCATTAGTGAGCTCTAGAAAGTAGCCTGGAAAAAGTTTGGGTGATTTTCGAGAACCGGACGCCACCCTTAAGCGAGGTTGAAAAATTGAAAAAAATCGAAAAAAAATCGTATCTCCCGACGGACTGGTATCACACATTTTCTTTTTCGATATTCGCATTAGGGAGCTCCAGAAAGTAGCCTGGAAAAAAATTGGGTGATTTTCGAGAACCGGACGCCACCCTTAAGCGAGGTTGAAAAATCGAAAAAAATCGAAAAAAAATCGTATCTCCCGACGGACAGGTATCACACATTTTCTTTTTCGATATTCGCATTAGGGAGCTCTAGAAAGTAGCCTGGAAAAAGTTTGGGTGAATTTCGAGAACCGGACGCCACCCTTAAGCGAGGTTGAAAAATCGAAAAAAATCGAAAAAAAATCGTATCTCCCGACGGACAGGTATCACACATTTTCTTTTTCGATATTCGCATTAGGGAGCTCTAGAAAGTAGCCTGGAAAAAGTTTGGGTGATTTTCGAGAACCGGACGCCACCCTTAAGCGAGGTTGAAAAAACGAAAAAAATCGAAAAAAAATCGTATCTCCCGACGGACAGGTATCACACATTTTCTTTTTCGATATTCGCATTAGGGAGCTCTAGAAAGTAGCCTGGAAAAAGGTTGGGTAATTTTCGAGAACCGGAAGCCACCCTTAAGCGAGGTTGAAAAATCGAAAAAACTCGTATCTCCCGACGTATAGGTATCACACATTTTCTTTTTCGATATTCGCATTAGGGAGCTCTAGAAAGTAGCCTGGAAAAAGTTTATATGATTTTTGAGATCCGGAAGCCACCCTTAAGCGAGGTTGAAAAATCGTTGCAAATGCAACGAAATTTTTTTTTTTGATTCTCGATTTTTGATGATCAACCGGTTGCTTCATGTGTTTGGTAAAGAAAAAACATGTATCCGCCATGTACATCTCCCAGAAGTCGCCCTTAAGCGGGGATGAAAATCGAGAAAAATCGTATCTATCGACGTATAGGTATCACACATTTTCTTTTTCGATATTCGCATTAGGGAGCTCTAGAAAGTAGCCTGGAAAAAGTTTGGTTGATTTTCGAGTTCCGAAAGCCACCCTTAAGCGAGGTTGAAAAATCGTTGCAAATGCAACGAAATTTTTTTTTTTTTGATTCTCGATTTTTGATGATCAACCGGTTGCTTCATGTGTTTGGTAAAGAAAAAACATGTATCCGCCATGTACATCCCCCAGAAGTCGCCCTTAAGCGGGGGTGAAAATCGAGAAAAATCGTATCTATCGACGTATAGGTATCACACATTTTCTTTTTCGATATTCGCATTAGGGAGCTCTAGAAAGTAGCCTGGAAAAAGTTTGGGTGATTTTCGAGAACCGGAAGCCACCCTTAAGCGAGGTTGAAAAATTGAAAAAAATCGAAAAAAGCTTAAGGGTGGCGTCCGGTTCTCGAAAATCACCCAAACTTTTTCCAGGCTACTTTCTAGAGCTCCCTCATGCGAATATCGAAAAAGAAAATGTGTGATACCTGTCCGTCGGGAGATACGATTTTTTTTCGATTTTTTTCGATTTTTCAACCTCGCTTAAGGGTGGCGTCCGGTTCTCGAAATTCACCCAAACTTTTTCCAGGCTACTTTCTAGAGCTCCCTAATGCGAATATCGAAAAAGAAAATGTGTGATACCTGTACGTCGGGAGATACGATTTTTTTTCGATTTTTTTCGATTTTTCAACCTCGCTTAAGGGTGGCGTCCGGTTCTCGAAAATCACCCAAACTTTTTCCAGGCTACTTTCTAGAGCTCCCTAATGCGAATATCGAAAAAGAAAATGTGTGATACCTGTCCGTCGGGAGATACGATTTTTTTTCGATTTTTTTCGATTTTTCAACCTCGCTTAAGGGTGGCGTCCGGTTCTCGAAAATCACCCAAACTTTTTCCAGGCTACTTTCTAGAGCTCTCTAATGCGAATATCGAAAAAGAAAATGTGTGATACCTGTACGTCGGGAGATACGATTTTTTTTTCGATTTTTTTCGATTTTTCAACCTCGCTCAAGGGTGGCGTCCGGTTCTCGAAAATCACCCAAACTTTTTCCAGGCTACTTTCTAGAGCTCCCTAATGCGAATATCGAAAAAGAAAATGTGTGATACCTGTACGTCGGGAGATACGATTTTTTTTCGATTTTTTTCGATTTTTCAACCTCGCTTAAGGGTGGCGTCCGGTTCTCGAAAATCACCCAAACTTTTTCCAGGCTACTTTCTAGAGCTCCCTCATGCGAATATCGAAAAAGAAAATGTGTGATACCTGTCCGTCGGGAGATACGATTTTTTTTCGATTTTTTTCGATTTTTCAACCTCGCTTAAGGGTGGCGTCCGGTTCTCGAAAATCACCCAAACTTTTTCCAGGCTACTTTCTAGAGCTCCCTAATGCGAATATCGAAAAAGAAAATGTGTGATACCTGTACGTCGGGAGATACGATTTTTTTTCGATTTTTTTCGATTTTTCAACCTCGCTTAAGGGTGGCGTCCGGTTCTCGAAAATCACCCAAACTTTTTCCAGGCTACTTTCTAGAGCTCCCTAATGCGAATATCGAAAAAGAAAATGTGTGATACCTGTCCGTCGGGAGATACGATTTTTTTTCAATTTTTCAAACTCGCTTAAGGGTGGCGTCCGGTTCTCGAAAATCACCCAAACTTTTTCCAGGCTACTTTCTAGAGCTCCCTAATGCGAATATCGAAAAAGAAAATGTGTGATACCTGTACGTCGGGAGATACGATTTTTTTTCGATTTTTTTCGATTTTTCAACCTCGCTTAAGGGTGGCGTCCGGTTCTCGAAAATCACCCAAACTTTTTCCAGGCTACTTTCTAGAGCTCCCTAATGCGAATATCGAAAAAGAAAATGTGTGATACCTGTCCGTCGGGAGATACTATTTTTTTTCAATTTTTCAAACTCGCTTAAGGGTGGCGTCCGGTTCTCGAAAATCACCCAAACTTTTTCCAGGCTACTTTCTAGAGCTTCCTAATGCGAATATCGAAAAAGAAAATGTGTGATACTTGTACGTCGGGAGATACGATTTTTTTCGATTTTTTTCGATTTTTCAACCTCGCTTAAGGGTGGCGTCCGGTTCTCGGAAATCACCCAAACTTTTTCCAGGCTACTTTCTAGAGCTCCCTAATGCGAATATCGAAAAAGAAAATGTGTGATACCTGTCCGTCGGGAGATACGATTTTTTTCGATTTTTCAATCTCGCTTAAGGGTAGCGGCCGGTTCTCGAAAATCACCCAATTTTTTTCCAGGCTACTTTCTGGAGCTCCCTAATGCGAATATAGAAAAAGAAAATGTGTGATACCTGTCCGTCGGGAGATACGATTTTTTTTCGATTTTTTTCGATTTTTCAACCTCGCTTAAGGGTGGCGTCCGGTTCTCGAAAATCACCCAAACTTTTTCCAGGCTACTTTCTAGAGCTCCCTAATGCGAATATCGAAAAAGAAAATGTGTGATACCTGTCCGTCGGGAGATACGATTTTTTTTCGATTTTTTTTCGATTTTTCAACCTCGCTTAAGGGTGGCGTCCGGTTCTCGAAATTCACCCAAACTTTTTCCAGGCTACTTTCTAGAGCTCCCTAATGCGAATATCGAAAAAGAAAATGTGTGATACCTGTCCGTCGGGAGATACGATTTTTTTTCGATTTTTTTCGATTTTTCAACCTCGCTTAAGGGTGGCGTCCGGTTCTCGAAAATCACCCAAACTTTTTGCAGGCTACTTTCTAGAGCTCCCTAATGCGAATATCGAAAAAGAAAATGTGTGATACCTGTACGTCGGGAGATACAATTTTTTTTTCGATTTTCACCCCCGCTTAAGGGCGATTTCTCGGGGACGTACATGGCGGATACATGTTTTTTCTTCACCAAACACATAAAGCAACCAGTTGATCATCAAAAATGGAGAATCCAAAAAAAAAAATTTCGTTGCGTTTGCAACGATGCAAACTTCAGTATCATCGTTTTGATGGGAATAAGTTCAGCTTTATATTGCTTTTCTGAAATATTTTTTTATAATTTTCTTTTCGACCCAGTACGCACTTTTATACATGACTGATTTTCGGTTTTTTTTTTCGACCATCGAGAATAGGGTGCATGACTTGTGCAAAAAAAAATTGTTACGTTTATCCATGATAAACTTGAACGGGGTAGCAGGAACTCCATTTGCGTTTTTTATAAAGTTTTGTACGATTTTTTTCGCAATGTTATTTCATTTTTTGCTACAAAAAACTAATTCTAGATAATGCAATGTAACTCAAGAACTAGAGGGTCTAAGAAGAAATGTCAAGGACGATAAACGTCGCGTAAGCTTATACTGGATAGACTGGCATTTTTTAAGAATTTTAATCCCATGTTTAAGCCCATTTAGCCCAATTTTAAGCCCATTAATCCGATAGAATAGGAGTAAGACTGTATATGGGTCATTCCATGTCAAATCGACAAATTTTTTACCTGACCCCCTTTCATTTCGCTGAAAATTTTCTATCTTTTTCTACCCCCCGAAAGTTATTTTTCAGAATTTTTTCAAATTTTTTTTCCCGACTCAAAAAAAGTTATGAATTTTTGAAAAAAAAACCGCTCTTTTATTTTTAAATTGCCAGAACTTTTTCAAAAATTGACCGTTTGGGAACTTTTTTTTTTTCAAAATTTTTGTTTTTAAATGTAGTTTTCGAAAAAAAATATGAAAAAATTTTCAGAATCCCAGATATATGAAATATTTTACTTTTTTTAAAAAAACCGTAATTTTCTCAAAGTCCGACCGTTTTTTTTTTTTTGCTCTAAAAATACTTCAACTAATTCTGCAATGATCCCCGTTAATCAAAAGATGTGACGACAACCGCTTCTAATTTTTTTTCTTGATTATAAAAAAATGTTTGTTGAATTTTTGCTGATTTTATATAACTTTGTTATGAAATTTTTTTTATTTCCTCGTGAAACCTCAAAAGTTAAAAAATAAAATTTTATTGGAGAATTTCAAGTGATTATCGTCCAAGAAATTGTTATTTAAAAAAAAAAAATAAGTTTTTTCTCTCATTGACGTTATTTTTTTACTCTTATGGACGTTTTTTTTTGGTACTGAAATATGACAACTTAACGTCATTTTGGTACTGAAACATGACAAAATAACGTCAATGAGAGAAAAAAATTATTTTTTTTTTTTAAATAACAATTTCTTGGACGATAATCACTTGAAATTCTCCAATAAAATTTTATTTTTCAACTTTTGAGGTTTCACGAGGAAATAAAAAAAATTTCATAACAAAGTTATATAAAATCAGCAAAAATTCAACAAAAATTTTTTTATAATCAAGAAAAAAAATTAGAAGCGATTGTCGTCACATCTTTTGATTAACGGGGATCATTGCAGAATTAGTTGAAGTATTTTTAGAGCAAAAAAAAAAAAAAACGGTCGGACTTTGAGAAAATTACGGTTTTTTCAAAAAAACTAAAATATTTCATATAACTGGGATTCTGAAAATTTTTTCATATTTTTTTTCGAAAACTACATTTAAAAACAAAAATTTTGAAAAAAAAAAGTTCCCAAACGGTCAATTTTTGAAAAAGTTCTGGCAATTTAAAAATAAAAGAGCGGTTTTTTTCAAAAATTCATAACTTTTTTTGAGTCGGGAAAAAAAATTTGAAAAAATTCTGAAAAATAACTTTCGGGGGGTAGAAAAAGATAGAAAATTTTCAGCGAAATCAAAGGGGGTCAGGTAAAAAATTTGTCGATTTGACATGGAATGACCCATATACAAGCATTCTTTTATGAATTGCCTATTAAATAATAATAAATCGATATTGAGCAAATTTGATTGTTTTCGCATATTAATATTGCAATAATAATTTAATAAGGGGACGATGTATTTTTATTAATTTCGTATTATTTTCGTCATCGAACGGGTTCCCGATCAGGCCACAATGAAATGATGATGGAGGAGATATCGGATTTGGGCCGAACACAGGTTAGGTGGGGTCGAGGCAACAGTTTGAGATTGAAAGCAGGTTAAGGAGGCCTGTGCTCTGCACGTTTCACTGAAACTGGGGGTCGAGAGAAGGTTTGGAAGGTCTAATAGAGGCTACACTGGACCAAGGGGAGGTCTCTTCGTGGCACTGAACTCGACAAATGGGGTTTGGTAGGTTCAACGGAGGCCGGCGGCTTGTGCATTACAAAAGAAATAGGTTCTGCGAGGGTTCAGAGGAGGCTAAAAATTTCGACTCGGGAACACGCGTGTCACAGTGTTAACAACGATGACGTAGAAAATAGCCCGATAAAAAAGAAAACGTCGATGAGTTTGTTTCGGTTGAAATTTGATTTTTAAAAAGCAAATTTACTCGTCGATATTAAATTACACTTGTCGCCGCAGGGAAACGTCGATCAGAGTTACATTTCGGAACGGAGAAAAAGTCGAGAGGGAGACGGATAGGCACGATTCCAGCCCCCCCCCCCCCCCCCCCGGCTAGTTGCACTCACAGAGAAGCAAACGGAGCGAGAGTCGGGTATACACGTTTCTAAGTCATTTTCGACAAGGAAATAGATAGAGAGAGAGGGAGGGAGGGAGGGAGGCGAGAAAGATGAGTAAAGTGCGAGGTCTTGTCGAGAGAAGGAAAATCTCGTCGAGATAGGAAATGACGTATGCAAGTGGTTGACGTGAATACAGCGAAAGAAGAGTCGGAGTTAGATGGGACGTTAAGTGGTCCTCTTTGTTGCTCATGAATATACCAGCGCCTCTCGACTCCTCTCTCTCTCTCTCTCTCTCTCTCTCTCTCTCTCTCTCTCTCTCTCTCTCTCTCTCTCTCTCTCCAACTCCGTTCTTTCTCCTCGGCTGTCCGCACTCATCTCGTTACATTTGGAACAGAAAAACGTAAAAACGTAAATTTCAAAGTTTCTCGCTTTGCAGACTATACAGCTATTTGTAAAATAGTAGTTACATAGGTCGAGTGAACAATGCTGATCAAATGTACGCAGTGCGACGAACAAAAAAAAACCTTTTCTTCCTCAAGCGGTGATCTAATCGAAATTTCGTTGACGCGCGGGGCGGAATCGGGGCTCGTTGGGAATGGAAAAGAAAGACCCACCCTCCGAAACGTGACCAGACGTCGCGCGCACACGTGTCACTGCACGACTAAAGTTTAAGACGAGGCATGGTCAAAGCACACGTATAGAAACAAAACTCAAAAGACAAGTAAAAGTAAAACGAAATAAGGAAGCGAGACGCATGAGTAATGTACACTTGCTGGCTTGACAATAGTTTCGAGATAGCTCACGTTCTGGGCTTTCGAAAGTGAAACGTGTAATCGCGATGACTCTGACAAGGGTTCGATTTGCGCTTGACACCCTGCCTCGCGTATCAATACGATCGGTATATATATCGAAGAGGATAAAAATGGCTGCACACCCGTCCCCGGTCCGGTCGTTGCGAGTATTCCGCGGGCGGCACCGAGTTATTCGCGCGATTATCGATGCGGACCACTTGCTCTCTCGCGGTAATTTGTCGTGTGGCCTGGGCGCGGGGGAGTCGCGGCCAAGAGGAGCGATTTTTTCCCTTCGGGGATGTGCGGGCGTGTATGTTTGACGAATCGAGAAGAGAGAGAACGAGAGAGAGAGAGAGAGAGAGAGAGAGAGAGAGAGAGAGAGAGAGAGAGAGAGAGAGAGAGAGCCGCCAGACAGGCTGACAGAGGCGAACGGAGGAGGAAGGCGGGCGCAGTGGCGGTGGCGGCGGCAGCAGGAACAATCGATAGCACGAGAGACCGCCGCACGGGGGGCAGACTCGAGGGCCCTGGCCGTGGCCGTTTCCCTCGTCTCTATATATACCCCGTCAAGGCTATTTTCAACTCGTTTTATCGGTGCAACATTGTTTTTAAACCCCGTCTCTTGTACGGATCGTATTTGCATGAAAAAAAATGAATAAAAGTCGTTTATGTTTGAGCGACGCTAATGCCTTGAAAAGTGTAATATCAAGCATATATTTATTTTTATTACTCAGCACATATCGCTATTGCGCACTCTCTCCCTCGCTGTGTAAATCCGAGAGAGGATACGGCTGTCCACGGCAGGACGAAAAATCTTTCATTCGTCTCTCATACGAGAATCCACGGATGAAAAAAAATATTAACTCGTACGCAAGATGAACGAAAAAAGTGAGCGTTATCGAGTCGCGGGTATAAATGGGCCGATATCGAGGGGAAAGAAGGAAACAAAACAGCAAGTCTCGTTCCGAAGGAAAGGGGACGAGTAAATAATGTACCTACCGGAAAGATTATCGAGGAAGAAAAGAAACAAACGAAACGTGTCTTCGGGCTATGCGTAATATTTGATAGACTCGAATATATGCGCGAGGGAGGACGGCAGATGGAGAATAATAAATTAACTGGCTTCGATTGAATAAATATTATTCAATACGTATTTTTATATACCACGAGATAGTAGGATGAGTATGTTATTGTTATTGTTATTATTAGCGGTATCGTTGCGTGAGTATGCAAACAACGGAAGCGGAGGATAACGTTCTTGCGACTCTTATTGTTAGGTTCATAATTTCCGTTCCGAGTACGCGTACGAGTGTTTGCCTCGTCTTAATAATTGACGGGAGAACATGGCAAAAACTGGATGTTCGTCGAGGGTGCGTCAAACATTTTACAGACGGCTGAGCAAAAGTCCTCACGCACGTAGATATTCGGAGGGGGGGGGGGGAGAGAGAGAACGAATGGGAGGAAGCAGAGCACGGGAATATGCCAATAGTCGTGCGCGCGCGTGTGTGTGTGTGTAAAAAAGAGTGCACGCACGATCAAGGGTAGGAAAATAGTTGCAACGCATTTTTGAGACGAGAGAGACCGTGCGTGTTTTCGTTTTTCACGAAATAACAATAGCAGCAACGATAACAGAAAATGTCCATGGTTATTGCTGTTTATATTATTAATACAGCAATGACACGATAAATTAGCAATTACGTGTAAAGTACAAAGTTGACGAACCCGATTGAAGCTCCATCTCTAAAATTAAGTATGATAAATTCACGCCACGCACTGAGAATGACTCTCCTCGTCTCAACGATCGACTGATTGTGAGAATGACATCATCCTGTACATTTTCCATGTACCGTGCGTTCTCTCTCTCTCTCTCTCTCTCTCTCTCTCTCTCTCTCTCTCTCTCTCTCACTCTCTCACTCGACATGATCTCGTGCTCTGTTTGCCGGGAGTTTACGAGCTCCCTGTGACTCCAACTTTCACAGATCATTTTGTTTCGCTTTTTTTCTTCGTGTATGTATGCGCGTGTGTGCGCGCGCCAATCATACGCATCTACGCTCTATCGTATACGCGAAAATATGGTACTGCAAGTGTTACAAGTCCCATATTGAATATTGCCCCCATGGAAATTTGTGCATGGAAAATATATGCTACATATATATATATATATCGGCCGCATATATCGGGACGAAAAATAGAATAATACGTATATATTCAGTATATATGCACCAAATATATGATGCATATATTTTCGATATATTTTTCTGACCAAAACATATATGCTACGTATAAACAATATATATGATGCATATATGAGGCATATACGACGCATATGTTTTCGATATATTTTCAATCTTTTTTTTTGTCAGAAAAATATATCAAAAATGTATGCGTCGTATATGACTCATATATGCGTCATTTATGCGTCATATATGACGCATACATTTTTGATACATATTCCTGACCAAAAATATATGCTGTGTATAAACACTATTACAGTTAAACTTGATAAAACTTAAAACTTAAACTTAAAAATCTTCACTTACAGTTAAAGTACGCTATTACATGTAAACACTATATACAGATATGCTACGCATATCTGTATATATTTGGCATGTACGCAGTGTGCGTATGCAACATATATGCTAAATATATGTGGTATATATGCAGGGTAAATGCTACATATATCATTGATATATGATACATTGATATACAGTAATACCACGCATATACATCTCATATATAAAAACGTTACGAATATTACAATTTGGCACATATATGCAACATATATTTTCAATATATGGCATACATTTCACATATATCACAATTATTGATAAAATAAATATGCAGTATATTTTTGCGTATATAAATTTCCATGGGGGTGGTGCCGAAATTTTGATTAAACGTTGAGCAATGATAAAAAGCTAATGAAAAAATCTAACCGGCTATAATTAGCCGTTGTTTTTAAATGCGAATTTATCGATCCAGTGAGCGAGAGATTTAGACTCGATTTTTTTCGATCATCTTTGGTTTGACTGTCACTTTTCATTCGTTTACCTCCATATAAGCTCAGAACGTCATTTCATTCGTACGGCCTACAAATTAAATTATGTAGGTATCTTTTCTCTTCTTGGTATTTTCATTGAAACATCTTTGTTTCAAAGTAACGGCAATAAATTAATGAGACAAATCGTCGACTATCAACCAAAACTAGCGACACAAAAAATTTAGTGACTCCAAAATAACAAATTACAACTTTTTTACACCTTAGACAAAGTATTCCAAACCTCATAGTTTTTGAAGTTACGCCGCACGATACCGGCTTTTCAGAAACCTGCTGTTTTTTTTTCTTTTTTTTTTCCTTTTTTTTTTTAAGAAAAAACTAAATTACTGCGAAAAAATATCGCACTTTTTTTTAACGAAATTAAAGATTACCGTTTCCTTTTCAAAGATCTTATCACTAAATGGTGAGATTACTATCTTTTCCAAGTTCAGCACGCGATTCTGCAAAGTGCGAAAATAGTGCAAAACCGGCCTTTTATAAATACGTATAGGGTACAAAAAAATTGCATAAATAAAAATAAAAAAAGCTCAATAAAGCTGGTTTTATCCTCTTCAAAATGCCGTTTCGTAAATTCGTTAACGATTTTTTTTCGCTGAGATATTCAATTTTTTGTCCGGATAGAAAAATTACAGGGTGCTTTATATTTTCGGCCAAGGTTCCATATATGTGGATACTTGTATGTATGTATGTATGAGCGGTGCTGACATTTGCCGAACGCCCCATAGATCGTCCCGAAGAAAAGAAAAACAATCAAATGAAATGTCGAGTTTACGAGTCGTCGAGAGCTCTCGCGACTATGAATTCGTGCTCGAGAATGCGATGCGCGAGTAGTGGTAGTGGGGGGGGGGGCTCGTTATTTCGACACGATAATCGAGATCCGAACGAACCGAGAAAAAAAAACCATGGGTGCAGTTCCGCCCCGTTACTTTTCTTCCGTCTGGTAAATAAACGATTTGTTTGGGGGAAATAGAAATCCGAAAGAGTCATGGGGAGACAAAGAGAAAGAGAGGGAGTCTTTGTGTCGTGTGTATGTGAGTGCGGGGTATACGTAAAGACGAAAAAGGGGGAGACGTGTCTAGGGAGCGATGAAATTAAGGGTCGAAAGTTGGGGTTGGTTATGACCATTGGGTGTGCTGCTCTCCTTCCTGCAACGGAACTCACGACCAGTCGTGAGTTCCGGCGAGAGATGACACTAGCGTCGTCTCGGCGCATTTCCCTTCTCAATGTATTACCTTTTTGCGCGACAAGTTTATATTAGACGGAGATGCTTGAAAGTGAATGCGATGAAATTTGTTTGATGAAACAAGTTAATAGTTATAAAGAGCGCAATAAAAACGATAATTATAATAATTAAGGTATGAACAAATTGTTGATGAGAATATTTATAATAATAACGATAAACAAAGGGCTGTATCGTCAACTTTACGATGCGACTAGATATCCTGCAGGTAAAAGCCAAGTTCGTCGGTCAGGGAGAGAGTCCAGTGACCTTGTTCTGATGCGTAACGTTTTCACCCTTCAATTGTGCCAATCGGTTATTTTCTTCACGGATCAAAGTGTTTGTGAAAACATCGTATGGGGTGGGGGGAGCCCGAGAAGCGCCAATGCCGCCCAGTTCGGAGAGAAAGAGAGACAAGATGAACAACAAATTTCGTTTATTACATTTTCCGTGTCAATTTTATTATTCATTTTTCTCGCCGCTCATTGCCTGCAGACATGTTCGCGCTGTCGGAAAAATAAAAATCTCGGACGCGAGCGGGGTACCTTCTTCGTTTGTGCACATAGACTTTCATTCCCTACACTGAGAAAAAAACCAATTGAATGGAAAAAAAAAATATCTTGGTAGATCCAAATAAATGTGCTGCTGCCGAGTGCCACCGATATATGAGATTGTCTCAATACTATAAAATATTTGAAAATGTGATTGATTTAAATAACGTATTATTTCATTTGAAAAAGCTCTTCTGGTCTCTGAATATCTACATTATCCTTCAAATAAAATTATATTCTATTGAAATCATTCTACATAAAATCGGTAGATGTATCGGATGAAACAATTAAGCGGTTGCTACAAACATTTTTCATTTCGTACAAAAATATAATCAATAGAATTCATTATTTCTTTACTACATCGAAACGATAATGCCATGGGACGTAAGTTTTTCAATTTGTTTTTGATCTTAAATATAAAGTGAGCATTAGAATGATCATCCACGATAATAGTGGAGAGAATATAAGATATCCATGGAGAGAATATCAGATATTCAACTGATTAGAACTGATACACTACACTTTGATCTTTTAGCTACAGGCCAAGAAGCGATACTCATCAGACTTTCTCCGGTGTTTAACCCTCAATAGACACACTGGGTTCTTCACCACGGGACCCAGGCCCTTATATTTCAAATTATTTTGATGCCGTACAACATCCCTCCCCCCCAATAAACATACATTTTTTGATATGCATACACGGAAAAAAAATCCTGTAAATTTTGATGAAAATCCCATCAAAATGTACTGTGTCTCACATCAATAGCGCCTCTCGGTACAAAATCTTCGATATTTGCTACGTAAAACTCTAAAAAGTGCACGCCACGTTTCACACAAAGAACTGTCGGACTATTGGGTTTATGCTAAGCGATCGATAAATTTTCACAGTGTGAAACTGTCAACAGTAGATGAACCGACTCACGACTTTTTATAATGTTGACCTGTGAACAGTAGATGAACCGCCTCGCGAATTTTCACAATGTGAAACTGTAAACAGTAGATGGACCGACTCGCGAATTTTTACAATGTGAAACTGTAAAGAGTCGATGGACCGACTTGCGAATTTTTACTATGTGAAACTGTTAAAAGTAAACGTGCGGACCGACGAATTTTTACATTTAAAAATGTTATAAAATCAACGACTTCATTGACAAATTTTTACACTGTGAAATAGCAAATAATACAGATAGTGAATAGCTTTATGTACATCAAGCATCATTATACGTGAAAGCCGGAGAGAAAAGTACAAATACAATACTCGCTTCGTTTTTTCGTCCTCTTTTCAGCATCGACAAATCTTTCACAGCACTTTTTCTTCACTAACAGTTTGTCCTTGTTCACTGTGTGTGTCCGTTTTCACATTGATTATAAATAATTATCGTTTCTCGAGACACTGCGCAAAACTTTACGCCACGAGATCCAAAAGAGTACTGAGTAAATATCGAGACTGAGGGCGACCACGCGATAGAATTTTTCTTCGTTGTTTCTTCGTTGATTTAGGCGTGCAGGTTTGAACGCCTCAACCCCCAAGTTGACGCGGTCACGCGTTTACAGTGCACATTGTACAAATTCGAGGTACACGCGGTGTACCGCACAATGTCGGCTGTAACTTCTACTGAGCGCTTTGAATTTTTTTTTCATGTATCACACTAATAAATTTCAATATCCGTATCAGTATTCAACAACCCGTTATCAAAATATGCTTTGCCCGATTTGTTAAAAAATGACAATTGACTCTGTAAAAATTAAATCTGTACGTATTGAATAATACCGAGCTACGATACAATTTGCAAGGTGTACACTGCAGTTTTTAATTTAAACTCACACCACATTTTTCAGAAGACAATACCAAATTTCAATACAATTTAATCTCATTTTTAACATTTGCTTGTTGAAGAATTTTATGGTTCAAATCAGCGATTACCAGTCTAATCTCACTTTTTTTTTAAGGTGCTCCTTATATTTTACGCATTGAGTACCGCGCGCGACATCTTGTATCAAATTTATAAATTCGACAGTTTACTTTATCGCGGTGAACATTATGATTTTTTTACAGTTTAAATATGCATTTCCATCGGTTCGAATACTAAAAAATTATTTTTTCCTAAAAGTACTGTAACATGATTGGTTTACAGTGTAAAACTGCATTATGTTAATCTTTCCTCAGTAATTTATAAACACCACCATTAATTTTGACGAATCATTTTTTCCTTCTAAATCGCACCTGCGTTGGATGAAATAAATATACTTTTTGAAAATTCCACAGAAACCGCTATATCTATTTCAAAGTACATTGTTTCCAGATTGTAAAACCATTTTTTTGTCGACAATTACAAGAGTTACAGCAATTTTTGTAAAAGAAGTTATTTTTCACGAGTTTTTTTTGCATGATCTTTTTTGCATATTTTGAAATGCGTATTAAACAAGGTTCAAATTGTACCGCACTATTTTTTTTTTTTTTTTTTTTTTCATATCGCTCAATGCATTATTTCATTATTTATAACAATTTAAAATCGCCTGGGTCCCATGCCCCAGTATGACCATAACGTGATTCTAGCCAAGTGTGACTACTAGTAGATTTTCGTTTCGCGTTAAGCTTACGAGAAACGAGCGCGCGTGCGGCTTCTAGCGGTTACTCCGAGAACTACGGGTTTCCTCACACCTATCATTTCGGTGGCGCTCGGCCATCGTTTGGTTCAATTTTTTCAACCAAATGTTCAAGAAACAAATGTTACTTTCGCATAATTTTTCAACCAATTCAGACATTTCCTTAATATTTTTCAATCAAAATAAAATATTAACATTTCAACGAATAATGTACTTAAAAGCAATATCGAATATGGTGAAAACAATAAAATAACATATTTACCCAATAGAAATTTTATTTGAATCAAACGAGCGAAATTCGATTTTTCTTGTGTACTCGCATCAACTCGCATTCGGGTTATGAATTGAAACGCTTTTTTCGTTCGTTGCAATTCGTTGCATTCAAAACTATATAATTTGTTCGCGATAATTTTTAGATAGTTTCAATAATATATTGTTGTCGGCTAAAAATAGATCTTTTAAATGAATTTTGAAAAAAAAATTTATCATGTTATTGATGTCAATAGTGTTTTGTTTGGACTAATAAATCCGATTATTTACACCAACCATTTTACAATTGAATCAACGAAATTTCATTCATCAACACCAATGATATTGGATCATTGATTTTTTTCTCAGTGTAGGGGTCGGATGTTGCCCTCGGCGAGACAACCGGGTGAATAAACCGAGCGCGCTTCTCATGCCGAAGGGTGGGTGAGAGCGAACAAGGTAAAAGAGAGCTCGCAAAAGGAAGTAGAAGAGGAGGCAGAGGAGTGAGAGAGGGGGTTCAAACGCCGCTGCAACGAGGGTGGCCAAGCATAAAAGACAAACAGAAGAGATAAAATGCTCAAAAAGGACGAAAACAAAAAATCACGATGGCGGAATGTTGTCCGCCATCGTGATTCTTTTTTCTTCCTTTTTGAGCATTTTCTCTCTTCTCCCTCGATATTTACAGAGTATTATTAATCTCAACGCTTCCATTTCGCTATACAATTGACTACATGCTGCTCAATTTGGCTCATAGCACGACAACAACTGTAACCCATTGAAATTTACAATCCCAAACGCATCGGAGAAAAAAAAAGAACAAAAAATGTCCAACTAAAAAAGGTTGATCCGACGTTGAAGCGAGGAAAATGGGGTCGGTTACGCGATAACGCGTCGCGCCGCATTTTCTGTTCACATTCCTTTTGTTTAGTTGTTTCCCTCGTCGCAAATGTATAAGGAGGACGGGCCTGTGTGCCGCGCGTCTCCTACACTCCACTCAATCGAAATAGTTGCCCCCCCCCCCCCATGACTCACAGTGGAAACGACGCCAACGTCTTATCGTGTCCGTTCCGCGTTAATATACATATATAAGGGGGCGTGTGTGCTTGAGTGCGAGGATTCAAGATATACGTGCGGTCTGCGAACATTCTGCGGAAAATGACGTACCTTCGCCACACACTTTTCCGCCTTTTTTTCCTTTCGATGATTTTTATCGGACGATTACGGCACCCCGAAGCACGTTCGTGTGTTGCCCTCTTACGAATAATTCTCGAATGCTCCAATGCGAAATTCCGAAATTACTGGAGGTTTTTATTCGCGAGAGAGAGAGAGAGAGAGAGAGAGAGAGAGAGAGAGCGACATTTTATATCCATTAGAAGAAAAAAAAGAACTATCGACTTTCTAAAAAGAAATCAATAATCGCTACTCTTTTGGCGAGGAAAGGTTGAAATGCCCTGGGGCCTACGAATCAAAGTCTCGTTCGTCGACTCTTTCGTACTTGTGCGCGTCTGTTTTCTTTTTGTTCTGCATGCGCGGGGGGGGGGGGGGGGGGGGGGGGGTTAAAATGTCGAATGACCAAATATAGAACGACAAAGGTTTCGAAACGACAGAATTATGAACTCTCAAAATAACGAAGGTTACATTATTCGAAAATTTATCCTTTGATCGATGCCAAAATCGAATAACGATTACACCAAAGGATTATTTATTCGAGAGCTCATTTATTCAAGAACATATATTCAGATCGTCTGCAGTTTGAGTCATACAAATACAGATTCGAAAAATCGACAACATTCATATCTCCGGAATAGAAAAAAGCGAGTAACGAATATTCGTAATACCGTTTATAGCAAAAAGCCACATATCGAGACTACAAACTTCGAATGTGTTTAGAAACGCAAATGATCGATGGTCCGAAATGGCGAATACCGAAATGGCGAACATGGCATGGCTGCCTGATTGCCTTACGATGATATACTCAGCCGACTGACCGCCAGCGCCATCTCTCGGAAGCGCAAGTAACTTTCGCTCGATCCCAAGTGTTCCGCCATTCGGACTTTTCGACATTTTGGCCCGTCGCTATTTTAACTGTTCGACTTTTTGGCCCGTCGCTTTGATGAATTCGAAATTGTAAACGGTCGTCATATTTACAATTCGATGATTTGACGTCTCGATTTGTTTTGTGTATTTATACAGACAATTAGATATTATATCTCTCGTTATTTTGTTAAATCTGATATTTGTTGTTTTCGCTATAAATTAACTTCGAGATATTTATATGCACAATTTTGATTAACGATTTTACAGACTATCATCAGATCGATCTATCTACATTGAAATGTTCGTCATTGCTGCATTCGACATTTCGGACCTTCCGAATATTGACTGTTTGAATTTTTTACCCCCACCCCTTTCGTGCCTCGCATCCTTGGCAGTGGCAGAGGTAAAAGGAAAAGAAAAACAAAAACATGATTGTCGAAACGTGCTCGGAACATACACAACCAGGGGGGGGGAGAGAGAGAGAGAGAGAGAGAGAGAGAGAGAGAGAGAGAGAGAGAGAGAGAGAGAGAGAGAGAGTGGCACACACATGTGCATTTCCGTTCACCAACTCATTTATTAATAGAATCGAAGTCTCACGGGTAAAGGTACTGATATAGAGGAGGAGGAGACCGCTTTGGTCGCAAACACTCGAATTTGGGGAGGCGATGTGAGCGTGAAAAGTTTATTATAGCTTTTAAAAGCTTTCGAGGGCTTTCCCATTTTTTGTTTTATTTTTCTTGTTTGTTTTTTCTGTTATCCATAAGAGTGAAATAATAAATAAAACGATATCACTGTCGAATAAAATCTTGATGCAATGAAATTTTAATGTAATTACATTATTTATTTCCAAAAAGCATTATTTTTAGATCCATCATTTCAATATTAGTATTTGTTTATTACACACACACACACACACACACACACACACACACACACACACACAAACCCCAAGCCCAAATTTTTCGCTGATCAAAAGGCTGTCACGTTGTTGTGAAAAATGGTCGTAGAGCAATAACGAAAACGCAAATTGAAGCTTCAAGTCTCTAGTTTTGAGGCCCCGAGGTTAAATATTTTGATCGTTGATTATTTCAGAGTAATCACAAATGAAACGGTGGAATTTTTTTGTCCGATTTTTTGAAAAATCTTTCGAAAGGTGCACGGTCATCAATGAATTTTTTTCAGTCATTTCATTTGAAAACTCTTTTTGCTTGATTCTTTCCTTTTAATTTGAACGACTTTGACCCCTAAATGTTTTTTATGCAGTTTTCGATGCTCTACAAGATAGTTGAAAAAAATGTACCGTCCCATTTGAAAAAGTGGAGGTGACTTTTACTGTGCGACAGCACCACCACTGAGGTAAAAAAATGGTCTCATTTGATGACCCCTTTCGTACGGTACAACTTTTGTTTCAAACATTTTTTTTGTGACGTCGATAATTACAGAGATATTCAAGGTGGCAACAGTTAGTGCCTCACCCTGTATATACACAGGGTGGCCGGAACATTGACGTCCGAAAATAAAATTTAGGTCCCTTGTATCGTGGGGTATCCGAATAACCCCCATGTATGTCCCGCGACTTTTCATAGTTTTCGAGTTATGCATTTTTTTTCTGAATTTTTGAGAATTTTCGACATAACCAATTTTAAAAAAATCTAAAAAAATAGTACAAGACTTTACCGAGATTTTTTTTTGCTACTGAATCTTCATGAGTAGTACTTTTATGCATAAAATCATCAGCTTCGTAACTGTGATGAAAGTTATGAAAATGTTGGTCTAAAGTGAAAAATTTACGTTCGGAAAATTATTATCTAAATTTTCAACTTTAAATTAAAAATCTAAACAGGTGACTTCATGGTTCCTAATTAGGCCTCAAGAATGCGCCAGACTCTCAGCTTTCATAATCATTTTTAAAAAGCAGTACTTAATAGGGCTACTTTGGCTACAATTGACCTTCAAAGACAGCGAGGTGAAAAATTCTTAAAATTAGCCATCTGATTAAATAAAAAATTTTGCCCATTTTATCATTCCTAGGGTTATTTAGTTTGTTAACTAACCAAAAATGACTGCAGGAAAGCTAAGATTTAGACATTTGGAGGTTTATTTTTTTTAGTTTAATTTAAGTTTAATGAATTTTGCGCGATCCGTTCTCGTAGCGAGAACGAATCAGGGGAATTGGTCAGGTCGAAAATTCTCAAAAATTCAGAAAAAAATTCATAACTCTAAGACTATGAAAAGTCGCGGGACATACATGGGGGTTATTCGGATACCCCACGATACAAGGGATCTAAATTTTATTTTTGGACGTCAACGTTCCGGCCACCCTGTACACACACACACACACACACACACACACACACACACACACACACACACACACACACACACACACACACACACACACACACACACACACACACACACACACACACACACACACCACCCACAGGGTGGTGGTGTGTGTGTGTGTGCGCGTGTGTTCGAAATACCTGAAAAAAGTCGAATGCTTTTTTAAAATATTTTTTAAAAATAAAATCTACCTTTTTTAATTGACGAACGGCTGTAACGCGTTTTTGAGCGGCTAAGTCTCGCAGCTGTTTGAGAAGGAGAAGTTGCGTTGGGTTGCTCATTGTTGCTCACGGCGGTGGCAGCGAGCAACAATGTATCTTTCGCGCCAACGTTCGGATAATTGTGGGTTCGGATGATCGAGGTTCGGATAATCGAGATTCTACTGTAAAAACAACTTCCAGAGAATACTCTGAAGTTTTCAGAACTTTATTATCTGTACGGCCATTAGTTCCCAAGTAATTGACGATCAAAGTTGTAGTATACGGCTCGTAATGTAGAAAGTACGTTAGAGCGACGCAAGGCTGTATACGATTCCGCGGCGGATTATCGGGATCGCGGAACTTGTTGCGAGGACAATAGAGTATAATACCGTTTCTGTGATAAATGCAAATAGTATGTATCGGTCCTGTGTGGCCAGAGAGACAACGCTAACTCGATCGAGTGCCAGTTCAACCCGAACACGCGTAACGGTAACCCGAAATAATAAAGGGTCCTGACAAAATCTTTCCGAGTATTTATTATTGGAACCTCATCCGAATCGGTCATATCTCCCTACAAAGTCAAAAGTGTCTTTTATGCTTTAAACACCGATAACTCGGCGAAAAACCATTGCATAGAGCTCTCCGACCGCTCAAATTAAAGGAAAAGAATGAAGCTAAAAAAGTATATCAAATGAATTTACCGAAAAAACAAATTCGGCGTCTGTGCACCATTCGAAACATGAGTAATATTTTCGAAACATTTTTTCCGCTGGTTTTTTAATGATTACTCTAAAGTGCTCGGCGATAGAAATATATTACCTCATGACCTCAAAATGGAAGACTAAGCTTGAATTTGCTTTTTTTGTTTTTGGTCTACGATCATTTTTCACACCGTGACAGTCTTTTGAAAATCAGCAAAAAAATTCGGTTTTTTTTTTCATATTCTTTAATTTTTGTGCGTAGTGTGTGTGTGTGTGTGTGTGCATACACATTAATTTACATATTGCAATTTGATTAAATTACCTTCGCCAAATGTCAATAAATGATCAATTGATTATTCGTATAATTAAACTAGTCGCAGTCTTTTCAACATGAATATTTAAATTTTAATATAACATTTAAAAACTGATCTCCCGACCTGATTAATTCGGCCAACGCAACATTTAAACTCAATAGATTACAAGCCTACTAAGAAAGAAAAAAGGAATTACTGTTTCACGCCGCAAAAAAAATCTCTGTTCTCGGATAGTGCCTTGAAGAAAAAATATGAAGGATAGCTAGTTTATGGAAGTTTAGAAAAGGTCCTAGGACTCTTCTGTATCGTTTGTCGTTTTTTGTATAATGCCATAAAAGGGGATTAAGAAAAGAAAGAAAAAGAAAACAAACGAGACAAAGTGCTCAAGTCGATCGTGTAGTGTTGGGTCCACGTGAGAGTCGAGTAGCGCGTTCGTTCGCTCTCTCTCTCTCTCTCTCTCTCTCTCTCTCTCTCTCTCTCTCTGTGTGTGTGTGTGTGTGTGTGTGTGTGTGTGTGTGTGTGTGTGTGTGAGAGAGAGAGAGAGAGAGAGAGAGAGAGAGAGGGGCAAAAGTCTGTGACCGAGAGAGTAGAGCTGCTGCGAGCACTGAAACACGAGAGACCGACAACGAGCCTGAGCCGAATTCGAACTCATTTGTGCGAGTGTGCGTCTATTGGCGCGCACGCACACGAACACACACACACACACACACACACACACACACACACACACACACACACACACACACACACACACACACACACACACACACACAGAGAGACAGAGAGAGAGGCTCGTATATCGGTATAGCTCGCACTCGTGTGTGTGTCGACTAGTGCTTCAGGGCTCTCTTTTGCTTTGCGTGGGTGTGAATGACGAGGTTTGATTCATTTGTGAAAGAGCCGGGGCGATTATCGGGGAAAAAGGAGTAAAACGTCTGTACGAGAGAAAAATAGTCGTTTATAGTGACCCGTGAACCCTCCCACGATAACGCGACGCATGAAAATAGATTTGAAAAACATTGCGAATCCTCGGTAAGAATAAAAGTTCGTCTTTCATTGAAAATGTAAATATATGAAATTCCCGGAGGGCGTCAGTTCATTTGATTCATCAATGTGGACTTTCGTGTTCTTTTTTCGCACGCCTTACGAGAGAGCATTGGTCGGTGTAATTTCGTCGATAAAATAATTTTACGATCGACAAAAAGATGTCTCGATGAATTTGCGACAGAGCCGTACACGCGCGATAACGTTCTTTCTTTTTTTCGATCTTCGCAATATCGTCGAATCTTTTTTTTTTCAGCAAACGAGAGGCAATATTAATAGCCGGGGACGAAAGGAAAATTCGAAACATCGAAGCGAGCGATTCGATCATTTTTTTCTTCACGTCGACAATTATGGTGAAAAATTGATTGAGCTTGCACTGTCCGACGATAGCAAACACAAGCTGAGCGAATTGAGTAGAAAAAGAAAGGAAAGAAAAAAAGACAAAAAAGATATTATTGTCCGGAGAGGGAAGGACCGAAGCAATTTCAGTGTCGCTGACGCGAGAGACGACGCACAGTAGCGAGCTTTCATGAATCGCGGACCATTGAATTCATTGAGAGAGTCTTACCGCAAGGGCGAATAGTCGTGGGACGAAAAATTCGAGTGCACTCGGTAAAATGGATTTTCATTCAAAGCAAGCGTTAAATTACGAAAGGGAAAAACCGTTGCTTATTGTAGATAGACGACGCAGTGTTTCATAAATCTTTTCATTTATTTTTTCAGAGTGCAGGAGTCACCTGTTTCGCGATTTTTTTCGAAAATAATTATGATACCAAAGTTTGCATCGTTGCAGACGCAACGAATTTTTTTTTGATTCTCGATTTTTGATGATCAACTAGTTGTTTTATGTGTTTGGTGAAGAAAAAACATGTATCCGCCTTGTACGTTTCGCGGAAGTCACCCTTAGGAGGGGGTGGAAAGAAAAAAAAATTATTTCGACCGATGTACGGCTATTGCACGCTTTTATTTTTCGATGAAAATGTTGTGGAGCCCGAAAAAGTAACGTGAAAAAATGTAGACCTTTTTTCGAGCAGAGGACGCCACCCTTGGGAGAGGCTGAAAAATAGAATAGAAAACCCGAATACCATAGACGCCAAAGGTGCGGCGTCCTCTGCTCGAAAAAGGTCTACATTTTTTTTTACATTACTATGTCGGGGTCCGCAATATTTTCATCGAAAAAGAAAATGTCTGATTAACGTACATCGGTCGTAATGATTTTTTCGATTTTTCACCCCCTTCTAAGGGTGAGTTCCGCGAGACGTACACGGCGGATACATGTTTTTTCTTCACCAAACACATAAAGCAACTAATTTATCATGAAAAATGTGGAGAATTTGAGAAAGAAAATTCGTTGCGTCTGCAACGATGCAAACTTCAGTATCATAAATAATTGTCATCGTTGTCACATTGTTATCATTCAAACCCTGTAGGTGCCGAACAATAATAACAACAACAATATCAATGTAGCTGTATTATTATTATCGGAGACTTGTCAATGTTGGATATACTAATAATAGTAATGATCTTGCCACGGTGAATACTCTACATTCGAGGATCATTGAGAGTTGCTTGGCCGGGTTGTTTTGCCTTTTGTTTCTCAATAGATTCAGTCGAGTTGAGACTTTTGCGTGTGCCTGTGTAAATGATTATTTTCACAAATTCGTTTCCAGTGTTTACTTTTACGTAATATATATGTAGCTCGATGCTGTTTTTTCCTTCAGTGTACTTTCCCACTCACTCCCGTCTATTGACGGGCGACGGTGCACGCGATCGTTGACCATAATTGGAAAGCATGCTCACACAGACGGAGCGCGATTTCTTTTCGTTCGGAATAATACACCTTTGCACAATTCGCGTCGACTTGGCACTTGTCCGTCGCGGTCTCTCGCACGAGCCTCTTTTTCGTGACGTTGTTCTCTCTAGCCCCCCCCCCCCCCCCGACCACCTAACCAACTTGCACTAACTTGGCGCGTTACCTTGTTTCTCCCATGGGTCACAAGATTCATGACAATAATCGCAAGGATAATGAGTAACTCTCTCTCTCGCTCTCCCCCCCCCCCCCCCTTTCGTAAGTCACGGCGGTCATGGCATGTGCGGCGTGTCCCGTTGCGAGGAAAGCTCGCGTGGTGTTGCACAGTCTGAGGCACCATGCAGCATCGGAGGAAGGCGGCGTTGTAACGTGACTCGTAGGCTGATCCGTATCAACGAGCGCATTCGCTCTCACATTCACTATATTGTGTATAAGCCCAAGTTGCCTTTTCCCTCTCCGCCTCGCGCGCTCACTCACTCTTACTTTGCGCGAAAAAAATATATACACACAGATGTTGGTGTATATAAGCCATAATATATGGGACCTATCTCTCGTAACTCGGACGTTATATTATACCGTATATGCGTATAAAACAGCATGACATCTCCTTCGTACCTCTCTGAACTTGGCATTTGTTTGTTTTTCCATTCGTTGCCAAACTTTCGCCGAACCTACGTTTATCTTTTTTTGCAAATTTTCATTCTCGTCCGCCAAAACAGAGATACTCTTCTTTCTCTAGTTTTTCTACGGCAACGTGTCGCGTATTACTTGTCGAAAAGACGCGCGGAACGAAGTTCGCTACGGTCGTCTCGTGTGACTTGCGTGGAAAGGTTTGAAACGGCACATGCGATGAGGAAAAACGAAGAAGAAAAACATTCAACGTAAATGTTGAAACGTCATCGTAACAACAATGATACGTGTTATTTTCATTGCGAGCAACGTTCGAATAAATAGGAATTGAGTCCGGGTGCGGCGGCGGCGGCGGCGGCGGCGTCTGTCAAAAGCTCGCGGGATTGCGCTAACCTAACCGCATTCTCTTGTACGTGTTTTCCCTAACGAGAAGGAGGAAGGGAGAAGAGGATACGACGGGAAGGGAGAAAATAATTAAACTTACCAAAACTTTGGTGAATCGCTTCTCGAGCTCGCTGCTCTCGGGCATCGGTTGTCTCGGTACGCTTCTGATGCTTCCGGTTCTCGTGTGCGGTCCACCGAGACTCGCCCCCCCGCCGCTCATAACGCCAAGACTCGTAGGCTGGCAATATTGCCGTTGCTGCTGCTGCTGCTGGTGATGAGCGCTGTTCGGCTTGAGACCGTCCCGCATTCCAGATGAGAAACCACCACTACCATCTGCAACATTGTTGCCACTCCCGATAGTGGAGCCGGGCCGCGAGACGTCGAGGTTTCCGGCACTCTCGTTACTGCAACGGCTGTGCACGATCCCCATCGTCCCTTGTAAATAATTATTTGTATTATTGTTACGACTGGCCGACAGTCACACGACCGAAGGCACAGCGAAAACTTTTTGTGCGCGCGCGCGACGGGCCAGGAGGAAAAACGAACAGGAGGTCGAAGGTTCGGAAATGACCGGCAACGGAACGCAAACACGCGACTTTCGTCGTAGAAAAAAGATTTGTTTTTCCTTGCCGCGACACTACACAAATTTCGCCGATGTACACTCACATACAGAGAGGCTCGTCCGGGATGCGCAGTCCGGACGCACTCGACGGGCTCACGTCACCTAGACCGATCAGCACATTTCCTGGCTCTGTACCTCTCGATCGATTTATTTTACCAATTAGAACAATGCACGAGGCGATTATTGGCACAATGTCGCGGTGGGCGGTTCGCTGCGTTTTTTTTTCTTTCTATTCACGTACGCGAAATAATCGAATCCGTCGTGACGGAAGACCGGGCAAGGGGTACCACCGATGCACCGGGTTTTCTCGCTGATGCATCAACGGCAACAGCAACAGGTACCGACCCGTCCATCGCGATTTTGTCACTCCTTTATTTCTTCCTGCTTCCCTGTCCCCTCGCGACTTGCCCGATTCTTCACGAGCGAACAAAATTTTCACCGCGCACTTGTTTTTCTTTGTACATGTGTATCAAACATTTTACACAGGTACGCGTGTGCTGCTGCAAATATATATACATATACATATATAGGTACGAACGAGTGTATCGTTGGCGCGGCCGATTTTATGGAGTAACAAAGACTTTTGGGGTTATAGTATCGGGATTGGAAAGGGGAGGGAGTATCGAGGAACACACACGCAACGAGGCACTGCTAGCGACTGCCTACGCGACACAGAGTACGAACGCGCAGACTGCACGGGAGTGTTTCGGCGCACGCGCAGTGCCGCCGCGTGAGAGCGGGAGGGAGGGAGAGAGAGAGAGAGAGAGAGAGAGAGAGAGAGAGAGAGAGCACGCGCGAGAACCCTTGCGCGCCATCGGACGCTCAGGCGCTCTACTTTCGATCGATTTTTGTCCGGATAACCTGCGTTAACGATATACCGACCAAAGTTTGTCGTGAGCTCTCAAAAATTGTGTACTCACAATTTAAGACGGAATGACACCTCATCGCGGTCGGTATGGTAGAACAATTATAGATTCCCAAAAATCTCTGAAACGGCTCTTCAGATCCCCCTCGAAACTTTGCCAAACGACGTCAAATAGATAGACGAATAGCTTCCAGCCCCTCAAATTTTCTGAATTTGAGAAAAAAAACTAGATTGGCTTATGATAAGCCAATCTACATTTTTTTTCTCATATTCAGAAAATTTGAGGGGCTGGAAGCTATTCGTCTATCTATTTGACGTCGTTTGGCAAAGTTTCGACGGGATCTGAAGAGCCGTTTCAGAGATTTTTGGGAATCTATAATTGTTCTACCATACCGACCGCGATGAGGTGTCATTCCGTCTTAAGGAGACGGCTCACACGACCGCTCGGTAAAAATCCTACAGCCAAGTTTCCTCTTGGATGGATCACGTTGAGTGAAAACGAAAGGAAAGACGTTGTTCGTCGTTCTACAATGTCGAAGGAGTTTTTTTTTCTTCTTCTTTCCGAAATATGAGGCGTCTTCGAGAACACTGGAAATCTGGAAATCTGAAAATCAACTATCTCTCGCACACTCCTTGTCGCTCGGTCGGTGTGACCACAGTCTGCGATACAGGTCTTGCAACTCAATAGAATTTCAATGGTGGAGGTGACTCGCGTATTGAAGCCGTTTTTAGTGTCGTGGGTATCGAGGGATGTTATTTTGGTAGCGAAATGTGGAGTTTTCACGTCATATAGATGGCGCAGCGATATTTCCATATGGCCCCGTAAAAGTGGAGCTCCATTAACTTAGCCGCCGACTATGGAAATCAGGGAGGCTAGAGTGGGAGGAGTCCGATCTCTTATGGAGAGACTTGAAAAAAGTGGCTACAAAAATGTGGTCCTACCCGGATGGCGCCACTATTTCTAAAATCTCGAGACACGAGCTGGGTGTGACAGAGACGGAACAAGTAAATAATGAGAAGTGAGCTGCAGTGCAGCCAGATCGCGCGCAAAAGTTACCCCCTCTCTAGTCTCTTGCGCGCCCATCACACAATCATAGTAGCTCGTGTCCGTGAGCGAGCGACGCTCGGACGTTTTCGGAAAGAGCCGAGCGCCATCGAAGTTTCCCGACCGCGCCTTCGGCAGCTACACCAATGCATGGACGCTGAGCACGTTCATGTGCGGCCAAGCCGAAACGAAGGCTTCGAGGGAAAAAGCAATCTGAGCACGACTCGCGCGTGACGTCACCCGACGGCACGAGCGAGGCTTTTAGATGATTTCAATGCTTATTTAGCTCTTGATTCTCTGCGTTATTAATGTATACAAAAAAATGTATCGCACACTCTGATCGCTTATTTTTTTAGTTTATACGTTAATTTAAATATAATAATAAATCTAAATTACAACTTATTTATCTTCTAAAATATTGTTTACGCTTTACTCACACCCGTCCTTACGCCAAATCAATTATAATTCATAAAAGTAAGCGGAAATATATTTATATTCGTATTATTATATTAATTCTCATAGCTCTCATATGAAAACTCTCATATGAAAAACTCCAAAAAAAAAACTTCAAAACCTTAGATTTCAACGAACCAAGAACATACATCTTCACATTTTCAATCATGACGAATTTTTAAGAACAATATCATCACAAACACATCTGAACCAAAACAATATACATCACCTAAATTATCAAAACATAAATCAAACAACACAAAATCACAACATCTTATACTCAACTCTTACTAATAGACAAGAGGACACAAATAATAATCTTTCCACTGATCCTCTGAATAATATAAATTCGACAATCACATTAAATAAAACGAAAGAATGGTTTATAAATCTCTCCAACATTGATATTCCGCTACACATTTCCACATTCTTGTCTCTAGGTGAAAAGTTTTGTTTTCCTTACCTCAAACCCCCAAACATAAAAACTCATATCCACAAATCGATCTCCGAACTTGAGTCGAAATTAGATTTTTTACTCGACAAACCTAGACAAATCGAAATTAGAACCAGATTCACTAAAATCTTAAACAAAATAAATATTCCAACATCATTTTCCAACACTAATCAAATTATAAAACACACGTCCTCATCCTTAAAAAACAACCCTCAACTTTTAGTTACACGAGCTGATAAAGGAAATTCAACAGTCATTCTTAACAAATCAGATTACATTACAAAAACTCATAATTTACTCGCAGATTCCTCAACTTACAAATTAACAAATAGAAATCCCATCAACACTCTACAAAAAGGCATTAACAATATTCTCTCCAGATGGAAAACCCTAAAATTCATTGATGAAACAAAATACAAATACTCAAATCTGAAAATTGCAACCTATCTCGTCTATATTGTCTGCCAAAAATTCATAAAAATAATTATCCACTTCGTCCAATAGTATCATCAATAAATAGTCCAACACATAAACTAGCTGAATTTATACAATCAAAACTTTCTAAATTAGTCAATACGACTAATTCACACGTCAAAGATAGTTTCCATCTAAAACATTCACTTTCTAACATCTCAATTCCACTCAACTACAAATTGGTCTCGTTTGATGTTGTTTCTCTCTATACCAACATCCCATTACAACTTGTTATTCAAAGCCTTCAAAGAAGATCAAATCTATTTTCAAAAACATTTCCTTTAAACGAAATAATTAAAGCCATCGAATACATCATGTTCTCAACTTTCTTTATATTTCAAAATAAAATTTACCAACAAATCTCAGGGTTACCAATGGGCTCACCTCTGGCTCCAATACTATCTAACATCGTTATGATTGATCTTCAACCAAATTGTCTGGAAAATCGCTTGTAGAATATGTGCACTTTCTGGTACTGACGATTCGCGGCCGGATGGATGATTGGTTGTTTTTGGGGATAATGCTTTATCGCTTGATGAAAGTATGAGAATTAATGAGTCAAAGATGTGTACGGCCGTGTTGCTGACAAGTTGCTAGTTGAAGATTCGGCTTCAGTCCGGCAAATAGAGGTTTTCCAAGGTCAGCGATGGAAATTAATGATGCTTTCTTACGTTTCGACCCTTTGGTTCGGGTCCTCTCCAGAAATTATATTTTTCTCTATACATTTTAATACACAAATTTTACAAATCAAGTTTGAAGGAATTAAATACACGAATGTTTTATATTATGATTGTGTTATAAAATTGTTGTGTCGTTTTGTATAACTGTTATGTTAATTCTGTTTTGGTTATAACTATATTGATTTGATACGCATAAGTTCTTGTATTGCGTTAATTCTTGTTATTCATCGGTGTTTGAAATGAGTGATGTCTGAGAGTGTGGTTTATTATACTATGGAGTTATAAAAAAATGAAATATGAGAAACGACTAACCTCGATGTTGTTGATGTTTCTAGCTTTTGCTTATATTTGGAAGGTTATTTCAAAAGACCGTATTTATGGAAGTAAATACTGTTTTGCTGGAGTATACTCAATAGATGGAAGAATTTATCGTTTTTTAGCGATTTTTATCATCTGTAAGGGATTAATAATTATAAGAAAGTTTTGTGTTTTATTTGTGAAAATTTAATGTACGTAATTGATTTAAAAGAAATTTTACTAAAGTATCAAATGACTGTGATGATTACCTATTGAGTTTAAGATTTAAAAATTTTTCTTCCAAAATAAACAAAAACTCGATATTTACATTTCTCAGTTACATATTGAGTTGTGTGATCACGGAGAATTCGAGAGAAACTGAGTGGTGTCTTAATTTCGTGAAGCTTATTAGAGTCTTTATTTTGCGAATCGGGGGAGAAAGATCCTTTAGGCAGTGACGTGTCAAGAGAAATGAAATTGGTGCGTCATGTTAAGAGTATTTAAAATTAAATTATAGTGTCAATAATTTAAAAATTGTTATGTCATGTAAAGTATTGGAAAATATTTTAATAGTTATATAATAGAGTTATAGATCGAGCTTAGTTTTTGTATGTCAGTTCTAAAATGTATGACGTTGGAGTGTGCCTTAATTTGGATCATTTCCAAGATTAGTCTTTTTTGAGCCAATTTTCATTGTTTAAAATTTTTACATTGTCGAATTGAAAGTCATGTTTTTGTTCTATTGCATGTTGTCCTAAGGCTGTGTGTTTTGTGGTAGTATGTTTTAGGCTATTTTTATGTTCTTTTATTCTGGTTTCAAGGTATCTTTTGGTTTGGCCGATGTATGTGGCATTGCAATCCTTACAATCGATTTTGTAAACTATGTTGGATTTTTGGGTGTTATTTATTTTGTCTTTGGTGGAGCCAGTAATCGATGAAATGTTGTGTTTATCGTTTGTGACTAATGTTATGTTGTATTGTTGGAAAAGACGAATTGGTTGATGATGGATGTTTTTTGTGTAAGGAACATTTATTAGTCTGGAAGATTCAAAATTGTTGTTATTCTTTTTTTGAATGTTGATTGTGAAAAGCCGATGTTTTATTACTTTTTCTGTGAAAGAGATCGGATAGCAATTTTGTGTCATCGTGTTACTAATAAGTTTAAGGTTTTCTTTGTGAAATGAAGGATGAGATAATTTAATTGCTCTGTCAACTAGCATGTAAATTATGGCTTTTTTGGGAAAGTGGGTGGTGTGAAAAGAAATTTATGAATCTGCCTGACCAGGTTGGTTTCCTATACCAATTTGTGATAATTGAATTTTTTTTATGGATTAAAAGTATATCAAGAAACGGGATTTTTTATCTACTTCATTTTCTGATGTAAATTGTAATTTTGAGTTATATGAGTTAAAAATCTTTTTGGCGGATTCAATTTTGTCTGTTGGTAGAGCAATAATAATATCATCAACATGTCTTTTATATAGGGGTAACGAAAATTTTAATTTTTCCAGACAATTTGTTTGAAGATCAATCATGAAGATGTTAGATAGTATTGGAGCCAGAGGTGAGCCCATTGGTAACCCTGAGATTTGTTGGTAAATTTTATTTTGAAATGTAAAGAAAGTTGAGAACATGATGTATTCTATGGCTTTAATTATTTCGTTTAAAGGAAATGTTGTTGAAAATAGATTTGATCTTCTTTGAAGGCTTTGAATAACAAGTTGTAATGGGATGTTGGTATAGAGAGAAACAACATCAAACGAGACCAATTTGTAGTTGAGTGGAATTGAGATGTTAGAAAGTGAATGTTTTAGATGGAAACTATCTTTGACGTGTGAATTAGTCGTATTGATTAATTTAGAAAGTTTTGATTGTATAAATTCAGCTAGTTTATGTGTTGGACTATTTATTGATGATACTATTGGACGAAGTGGATAATTATTTTTATGAATTTTTGGCAGACAATAAAGACGAGATAGGTTGCAATTTTCAGCTTTTGAGTATTTGTATTTTGTTTCATCAATGAATTTTAGGGTTTTCCATCTGGAGAGAATATTGTTAATGCCTTTTTGTAGAGTGTTGATGGGATTTCTATTTGTTAATTTGTAAGTTGAGGGTTGTTTTTTAAGAATGAGGACGTGTGTTTTATAATTTGATTAGTGTTGGAAAATGATGTTGGAATATTTATTTTGTTTAAGATTTTAGTGAATCTGGTTCTAATTTTGATTTGTCTAGGTTTGTCGAGTAAAAAATCTAATTTCGACTCAAGTTCGGAGATCGATTTGTCGATGAGTTTTTATGTTTGAGAGTTTGAGGTAAGGAAAACAAAACTTTTCACCTAGAG
The DNA here is from genome assembly GCA_944452715.1 of Ophion slaviceki. NCBI lineage: Eukaryota > Metazoa > Arthropoda > Insecta > Hymenoptera > Ichneumonidae > Ophion > Ophion slaviceki. The sequence continues at coordinate 75,967,421 of OX101783.1, forward strand.
ACAAGAATGTGGAAATGTGTAGCGGAATATCAATGTTGGAGAGATTTATAAGCCATTCTTTCGTTTTATTTAATGTGATTGTCGAATTTATATTATTCAGAGGATCAGTGGAAAGATTATTATTTGTGTCCTCTTGTCTATTAGTAAGAGTTGAGTATAAGATGTTGTGATTTTGTGTCGTTTGATTTATGTTTTGATAATTTAGGTGATGTATATTGTTTTGGTTCAGATGTGTTTGTGATGATATTGTTCTTAAAAGTTCGTCATGATTGAAAATGTGAAGATGTATGTTCTTGGTTCGTTAAAATCTATGGTTTTTAAGTTTTTTTTGCTGTATTTCATATGAGAGTTTTCATATGAGAGCTATGAGAATTAATATAATAATACGAATATAAATATATTTCCGCTTACTTTTATGAATTATAATTGATTTGGCGTAAGGACGGGTGTGAGTAAAGCGTAAACAATATTTTAGAAGATAAATAAGTTGTAATTTAGATTTATTATTATATTTAAATTAACGTATAAACTAAAAAAATAAGCGATCAGAGTGTGCGATACATTTTTTTGTATACATTAATAACGCAGAGAATCAAGAGCTAAATAAGCATCGAAATCATCTAAAAGCCTCGCTCGTGCCGTCGGGTGACGTCACGCGCGAGTCGTGCTCAGATTGCTTTTTCCCTCGAAGCCTTCGTTTCGGCTTGGCCGCACATGAACGTGCTCAGCGTCCATGCATTGGTGTAGCTGCCGAAGGCGCGGTCGGGAAACTTCGATGGCGCTCGGCTCTTTCCGAAGACGTCCGAGCGTCGCTCGCTCACGGACACGCACTACTATGATTGTGTGATGGGCGCGCAAGAGACTAGAGAGGGGGTAACTTTTGCGCGTGATCTGGCTGCACTGCAAGAAGACTAGAGCTAAGGAGTCCGAACGCTTACGGCGATCACGATCCAAAAGCGTCCACGGAAATCCAGTTATTAGTGGTTGGTGGTTTCACCGCGTGCGTCGCTGCTCATCACCGAACCGAAATGAACTGAGCGACAAGAACGCAACCGACGCCATCCCCCATCGATGATTCCCGCTTGTCATCCATGTTGGAATAAAGCGTGTACGGACCGTGCGGACTAACGAATTTCGCGATTAATAAAAAATAATTGTGTCTCGGTGTAAAATATATTTATCGTGATCTGCGGCGAAAACTATCGAAGGAGTGTTGTGTATTGTCTGATGTTTATAAATAAATTCTGTTTGTTACTGCTTCCGCAACGATAAGAAAACATATCGACTGAATTTCGGTATTTCGTCATTATTTTTTATCTGTGCAACGTACAGTATCATAATATGGGAATATGATGTGTGATCATTTGTAAAACTTTTATCTGGATTAAAAAATTCTTATGAATGTCTTGTGTCTATAAATAAATTCTGTTACAGCATCCACAACGAAGAAAAAATATTGTCTCAATTTCTTTATTTCGTTATTATTCTCTATCTGTACAGCGTATCATCAGTGTGAATATGTGATTCAAAATTTGTATAAATTTTCTTGTGTCTATAAATGCATTTTGTAAGTTACTGGTTCTGCAATGAAAAAAACATATATTGTCTTAATTTCTGTACTTCGTTATTATTCTCTATCTGTACAGCCTATCATCGGTGGGAATATGTGTGAGAATTTGTAAAACCTCAGTCGAGATTGAAAATTCTTATCAATTTTTCTTGTGTCTATAAATGCATTTTGTTAGTTACTGCTTCCACAACAAAAAAAACCATATTGACTTCATTTCTGCATTTAGTTCTTATTCTTTATCTGTACAGCGTATATAATATGTGAATATGATATGTGATCATTTGTAAAAGCTTTATCTGGATTCAAGATTCTCATGAATTTTCTTGTATCTAGAAATAAATTTTGTTACTGCTTCCGCAACGAAAAAAAAACATATTGACTTAATTTTTGTATTAAGTTGTTATTCTTTGTCTGTACAGCGTATCATAATGTGTGATAATTTGTAAAAGTTTTGTCTTGATTCAAAATTCTTATGAATTTTGTTTGTTAGTGCTGCCGCAACGAAAATAAAAATATATTGACTTCATTTCTGTATTGTGTTATTATTATTTATCTGTACAGCGTATTATAATGTATGAATATGATGTGCGATCATTTGTGAAAGTTTTGTCTGGATTCAAAATTCTCATGAATTTTCGTGTATCTAGAAATAAATTTTGTTTGTTACTACTTCTGCAACGGAAAAAAAACATATTGACTTAATTTGTGTATTTCGTTATTATTCTTTATCTGTATAGCATATCAAAATGAGTGATAATTTATAGAAGTTTTGTTTAGATTCAAAATTATGAATTTTCTTAGGTCTATAAATGAATTTTGTTTGTTACTGCTTCCTCAGCGAAAAAAAAACATTGACTTAATTTCTGTATTTCATTATTATTCTTTATCTGTACAGCGTATCATGATGTCTGGTCATTTGTAAAAGTTTTGTCTGGATTCAAAATTCTCATGAATTTTCTTGGTTCTATAAATAAATTTTGTTTTTTACTGCTTCTGCAATGAAAAGAAACATATTGACTAAATTTCCGCATTTCGTTATTATTCTCCAAAACAATCTATATTATCTATATAAGACTTCTATCTATCTAATATATAGAAATGTCCTGCACCAACTGGTTTCACAATTAATTTGATCAAATTACCGTTCCATATGAAGAAGCAAAGGGTGCTTTTTGCATATCGTACGGCACTGTTTTTACAATTAATTTGATCAAATTATCGCGGCATATGAAGTAGCAAAGGGTGCTTTCTGCATATTGTACGGCACTGGTTCGTTCCTGATTTCAATTCGGTTCGGTGGAGAGCAGCGCCACCCTTCTCATCTGGATTTCCATGGACGTTTCTTCAACACTGCGTTCGTACTCCTTACCTCTAGTCTTCTTGCTGCACTGTCTGGCTGCACTGTTTCCTGCTCGAGATTTTAGAGATAGTGGCGCTATCCCGGTAGGACCACATTCTTGTAGCCACTTTGAAATGCACAGATCGGCCTCCTCCCACTCTAGCCTCCATGATGGAAATATCGAACTCTTTTTGACGCCAATCGATTGTTAGTCGTTTGTTAGTGTTTGTTAGATAAAACCCCGCGTTTGTTAAACTTTATTTATTGAATAAATCGAAAAACAAATTTTTGCCAAGGTTAGCCCCAGAAAATAGTTTTCTAGTGATTTCGAAGTTTTCTGCGTAACCAATCGATTGTTAGTCGTTTGTTAGTGATTGTTAGTCACTTTATATCGTTTGTTAGATCTCAATTATTATTATATTAATGAAAAACTTTTCGGCCCTAGAGCGCTGCGAGCGACTAAAGATGGCAGCATCGTCGCAAAAGCTGCTTCCGGCTTTGCACATGTAACTCGTCAATTTCAGCAAAACGTTGATTGTTGTCATTCTATTACATGGTTAGACGATCGCTAGTGATTGTTAGTTAATTTTCATCGTTTGTTAGAGCTCCATTTTTATTTAATCGCTGAAAAACTTTTCGGCGCTAGAGCGCGCTGCTTGTCGCGAAGGATCGCAGCATGGCCGCGACAGCTGCTTCCGGCTTTGTACGTGTAACTCGTCAATTTCAGGAAAACGTTGATTCTTGTCATTCTATTCGATTGTTAGGCGATCGATAGTCATTGTTAGTCAATTTTCGTCGTTTGTTAGAGCTCCATTTTTATTTAAGCGCTGAAAAACTTTTCGGCGCTAGAGCGCGCTGCATGTCGCGAAGGTTCGCAGCATCGTCGCGACAGCTGCTTCCGGCTTTGCACGTGTAACTCGTCAATTTCAGCAACACGTTGATTCTTGTCATTCTATTCGATTGTTAGGCGATCGATAGTGATTGTTAGTCAATTTTCATCGTTTGTTAGAGCTCCATTTTTATTTGATCGCTGACAAACTTTTCGGCGCTAGAGCGCGCTGCTTGTCGCGAAGGATCGCAGCATGGCCGCGACAGCTGCTTCCGGCTTTGCACGTGTAACTCGTCAATTTCAGCAACACGTTGATTCTTGACATTCTATTAGATTGTTAGACGAATGCTAGTGATTGTTAGTTAATTTTCATCGTTTGTTAGAGCTCCATTTTTATTTAATCGCTGAAAAACTTTTCGGCGCTAGAGCGCGCTGCATGTCGCGAAGGTTGGCAGCATCGCCGCGACAGATGCTTCCGGCTTTGTACGTGTAACTCGTCAATTTCAGAAAAACGTTGATTCTTGTCATTTTATTCGATTGTTAGGCGATCGATAGTGATTGTTAGTCAATTTTCATCGTTTGGTAGAGCTCCATTTTTATTAAATCGCTGAAAAACTTTTCGGCGCTAGAGCGCGCTGCTTGTCGCGAAGGATCACAGCATGGCCGCGACAGCTGCTTCCGGCTTTGCACGTGTAACTCGTCAATTTCAGCAAAACGTTGATTTTTGCCATTCTATTGGATTGTTAGACGATTGCTAGTGATTGTTAGTCAATTTTCATCGTTTGTTAGAGCTCCATTTTTATTTAATCGCTGAAAAACTTTTCGGCGCTAGAGCGCGCTGCATGTCGCGAAGGTTGGCAGCATCGCCGCGACAGATGCTTCCGGCTTTGTACGTGTAACTCGTCAATTTCAGGAAAACGTTGATTCTTGTCATTCTATTCGATTGTTAGGCGATCGATAGTGATTGTTAGTCAATTTTCATCGTTTGTTAGAGCTCCATTTTTATTTGATCGCTGACAAACTTTTCGGCGCTAGAGCGCGCTGCTTGTCGCGAAGGATCGCAGCATGGCCGCGACAGCTGCTTCCGGCTTTGCACGTGTAACTCGTCAATTTCAGCAAAACGTTGATTTTTGCCATTCTATTGGATTGTTAGACGATAGCTAGTGATTGTTAGTGAATTTTCATCGTTTGTTAGAGCTCCATTTTTATTGAATCGCTGAAAAACTTTTCGGCGCTAGAGTGCGCTGCATGTCGCGAAGGTTGGCAGCATCGCCGCGACAGATGCTTCCGGCTTTGTACGTGTAACTCGTCAATTTCAGGAAAACGTTGATTCTTGTCATTCTATTCGATTGTAAGGCGATCGATAGTGATTGTTAGTCAATTTTCATCGTTTGTTAGAGCTCCATTTTTATTAAATCGCTGAAAAACTTTTCGGCGCTAGGGCGCGCTGCTTGTCGCGAAAGATCGCAGCATGGCCGCGACAGCTGCTTCAGGCTTTGCACGTGTAACTCGTCAATTTCAGGAAGACGTTGATTCTTGTCATTCTATTCGATTGTGAGGCGATCGATAGTGATTGTTAGTTAATTTTCATCGTTTGTTAGAGCTCCATTTTTATTAAATCGCTGACAAACTTTTCGGCGCTAGAGCGCGCTGCATGTCGCAACGGTTCGCAGCATCGTCGCGACAGCTGCTTCCGGCTTTGCACGTGTAACTCGTAAATTTCAGGAAAACGTTGATTCTTGTCATTCTATTCGATTGGTAGGCGATCGATAGTGATTGTTAGTCAATTTTCATCGTTTGTTAGAGCTCCATTTTTATTTAATCGCTGAAAAACTTTTCGGCGCTAGAGCGCGCTGCTTGTCGCGATGGATCGCAGCATGGCCGCGACAGCTGCTTCCGGCTTTGCACGTGTAACTCGTCAATTTCAGCAACACGTTGATTCTTGTCATTCTATTCGATTGTGAGGCGATCGATAGTGATTGTTAGTTAATTTTCATCGTTTGTTAGAGCTCCATTTTTATTAAATCGCTGACAAACTTTTCGGCGCTAGAGCGCGCTGCATGTCGCAACGGTTCGCAGCATCGTCGCGACAGCTGCTTCCGGCTTTGCACGTGTAACTCGTAAATTTCAGGAAAACGTTGATTCTTGTCATTCTATTCGATTGTTAGGCGAAAGATAGTGATTGTTAGTCAATTTTCATCGTTTGTTAGAGCTCCATTTTTATTTAATCGCTGAAAAACTTTTCGGCGCTAGAGCGCGCTGCTTGTCGCGAAGGATCGCAGCATGGCCGCGACAGCTGCTTCCGGCTTTGCACGTGTAACTCGTCAATTTCAGCAACACGTTGATTCTTGTCATTCTATTCGATTGTTAGGCGATCGATAGTGATTGTTAGTTAATTTTCATCGTTTGTTAGAACTCCATTTTTATTAAATCGCTGAAAAACTTTTCGGCGCTAGAGCGCGCTGCTTGTCGCGAAGGATCGCAGCATGGCCGCGACAGCTGCTTCCGGCTTTGCACGTGTAACTCGTCAATTTCAGCAACACGTTGATTCTTGACATTCTATTAGATTGTTAGACGAATGCTAGTGATTGTTAGTTAATTTTCATCGTTTGTTAGAGCTCCATTTTTATTTAATCGCTGAAAAACTTTTCGGCGCTAGAGCGCGCTGCATGTCGCGAAGGTTGGCAGCATCGCCGCGACAGATGCTTCCGGCTTTGTACGTGTAACTCGTCAATTTCAGAAAAACGTTGATTCTTGTCATTTTATTCGATTGTTAGGCGATCGATAGTGATTGTTAGTCAATTTTCATCGTTTGGTAGAGCTCCATTTTTATTAAATCGCTGAAAAACTTTTCGGCGCTAGAGCGCGCTGCTTGTCGCGAAGGATCACAGCATGGCCGCGACAGCTGCTTCCGGCTTTGCACGTGTAACTCGTCAATTTCAGCAAAACGTTGATTTTTGCCATTCTATTGGATTGTTAGACGATTGCTAGTGATTGTTAGTCAATTTTCATCGTTTGTTAGAGCTCCATTTTTATTTAATCGCTGAAAAACTTTTCGGCGCTAGAGCGCGCTGCATGTCGCGAAGGTTGGCAGCATCGCCGCGACAGATGCTTCCGGCTTTGTACGTGTAACTCGTCAATTTCAGGAAAACGTTGATTCTTGTCATTCTATTCGATTGTTAGGCGATCGATAGTGATTGTTAGTCAATTTTCATCGTTTGTTAGAGCTCCATTTTTATTTGATCGCTGACAAACTTTTCGGCGCTAGAGCGCGCTGCTTGTCGCGAAGGATCGCAGCATGGCCGCGACAGCTGCTTCCGGCTTTGCACGTGTAACTCGTCAATTTCAGCAAAACGTTGATTTTTGCCATTCTATTGGATTGTTAGACGATAGCTAGTGATTGTTAGTCAATTTTCATCGTTTGTTAGAGCTCCATTTTTATTGAATCGCTGAAAAACTTTTCGGCGCTAGAGCGCGCTGCATGTCGCGAAGGTTGGCAGCATCGCCGCGACAGATGCTTCCGGCTTTGTACGTGTAACTCGTCAATTTCAGGAAAACGTTGATTCTTGTCATTCTATTCGATTGTAAGGCGATCGATAGTGATTGTTAGTCAATTTTCATCGTTTGTTAGAGCTCCATTTTTATTAAATCGCTGAAAAACTTTTCGGCGCTATGGCGCGCTGCTTGTCGCGAAAGATCGCAGCATGGCCGCGACAGCTGCTTCAGGCTTTGCACGTGTAACTCGTCAATTTCAGGAAGACGTTGATTCTTGTCATTCTATTCGATTGTGAGGCGATCGATAGTGATTGTTAGTTAATTTTCATCGTTTGTTAGAGCTCCATTTTTATTAAATCGCTGACAAACTTTTCGGCGCTAGAGCGCGCTGCATGTCGCAACGGTTCGCAGCATCGTCGCGACAGCTGCTTCCGGCTTTGCACGTGTAACTCGTAAATTTCAGGAAAACGTTGATTCTTGTCATTCTATTCGATTGTTAGGCGATCGATAGTGATTGTTAGTCAATTTTCATCGTTTGTTAGAGCTCCATTTTTATTTAATCGCTGAAAAACTTTTCGGCGCTAGAGCGCGCTGCTTGTCGCGAAGGATCGCAGCATGGCCGCGACAGCTGCTTCCGGCTTTGCACGTGTAACTCGTCAATTTCAGCAACACGTTGATTCTTGTCATTCTATTCGATTGTTAGGCGATCGATAGTGATTGTTAGTTAATTTTCATCGTTTGTTAGAACTCCATTTTTATTAAATCGCTGAAAAACTTTTCGGCGCTAGAGCGCGCTGCTTGTCGCGAAGGATCGCAGCATGGCCGCGACAGCTGCTTCCGGCTTTGCACGTGTAACTCGTCAATTTCAGCAACACGTTGATTCTTGACATTCTATTAGATTGTTAGACGAATGCTAGTGATTGTTAGTTAATTTTCATCGTTTGTTAGAGCTCCATTTTTATTTAATCGCTGAAAAACTTTTCGGCGCTAGAGCGCGCTGCATGTCGCGAAGGTTGGCAGCATCGCCGCGACAGATGCTTCCGGCTTTGTACGTGTAACTCGTCAATTTCGGAAAAACGTTGATTCTTGTCATTTTATTCGATTGTTAGGCGATCGATAGTGATTGTTAGTCAATTTTCATCGTTTGGTAGAGCTCCATTTTTATTAAATCGCTGAAAAACTTTTCGGCGCTAGAGCGCGCTGCTTGTCGCGAAGGATCACAGCATGGCCGCGACAGCTGCTTCCGGCTTTGCACGTGTAACTCGTCAATTTCAGCAAAACGTTGATTTTTGCCATTCTATTGGATTGTTAGACGATTGCTAGTGATTGTTAGTCAATTTTCATCGTTTGTTAGAGCTCCATTTTTATTTAATCGCTGAAAAACTTTTCGGCGCTAGAGCGCGCTGCATGTCGCGAAGGTTGGCAGCATCGCCGCGACAGATGCTTCCGGCTTTGTACGTGTAACTCGTCAATTTCAGGAAAACGTTGATTCTTGTCATTCTATTCGATTGTTAGGCGATCGATAGTGATTGTTAGTCAATTTTCATCGTTTGTTAGAGCTCCATTTTTATTTGATCGCTGACAAACTTTTCGGCGCTAGAGCGCGCTGCTTGTCGCGAAGGATCGCAGCATGGCCGCGACAGCTGCTTCCGGCTTTGCACGTGTAACTCGTCAATTTCAGCAAAACGTTGATTTTTGCCATTCTATTGGATTGTTAGACGATAGCTAGTGATTGTTAGTCAATTTTCATCGTTTGTTAGAGCTCCATTTTTATTGAATCGCTGAAAAACTTTTCGGCGCTAGAGCGCGCTGCATGTCGCGAAGGTTGGCAGCATCGCCGCGACAGATGCTTCCGGCTTTGTACGTGTAACTCGTCAATTTCAGGAAAACGTTGATTCTTGTCATTCTATTCGATTGTTAGGCGATCGATAGTGATTGTTAGTCAATTTTCATCGTTTGTTAGAGCTCCATTTTTATTTAATCGCTGAAAAACTTTTCGGCGCTAGAGCGCGCTGCTTGTCGCGATGGATCGCAGCATGGCCGCGACAGCTGCTTCAGGCTTTGCACGTGTAACTCGTCAATTTCAGGAAGACGTTGATTCTTGTCATTCTATTCGATTGTTAGGCGATCGATAGTGATTGTTAGTCAATTTTCGTCGTTTGTTAGAGCTCCATTTTTATTAAATCGCTGAAAAACTTTTCGGCGCTAGAGCGCGCTGCTTGTCGCGATGGATCGCAGCATGGCCGCGACAGCTGCTTCCGGCTTTGCACGTGTAACTCGTCAATTTCAGGAAAACGTTGATTCTTGTCATTCTATTCGATTGTTAGGCGATCGATAGTCATTGTTAGTCAATTTTCGTCGTTTGTTAGAGCTCCATTTTTATTAAATCGCTGAAAAACTTTTCGGCGCTAGAGCGCGCTGCTTGTCGCGATGGATCGCAGCATGGCCGCGACAGCTGCTTCCGGCTTTGCACGTGTAACTCGTAAATTTCAGGAAAACGTTGATTCTTGTCATTCTATTCGATTGTTAGGCGATCGATAGTGATTGTTAGTCAATTTTCGTCGTTTGTTAGAGCTCCATTTTTATTAAATCGCTGAAAAACTTTTCGGCGCTAGACCGCGCTGCTTGTCGCGATGGATCGCAGCATGGCCGCGACAGCTGCTTCCGGATTTGCACGTGTAACTCGTCAATTTCAGGAAAACGTTGATTCTTGTCATTCTATTCGATTGTTAGGCGATCGATAGTCATTGTTAGTCAATTTTCGTCGTTTGTTAGAGCTCCATTTTTATTTAATCGCTGAACAACATTTCGGCGCTAGAGCGCGCTGCATCTCGCGAAGGTTGGCAGCATCGCCACGATGGCCGCGATAAACGTATATAAATTTAATTAGAAATGGGAAATCGGTGCAAATGATCTACGAAATAGAGAATTAAAAAAAAAGCGTGAACATCTCAAACCTCGATATGATCATGAGCCTTTTTTGCTCGATATTCCTAATAGTGCTTCCTGGTCGAACTTCCATAAAGTGAATCCAGAATTAAATTTTTTTTTACACCACTCACAACAAAATCAGGGCCACTTGTACATTTACATTTTAAAGTAACTTAATGTTGACCCACGTTATGATAACTCATCTCTATTAATTGTGTTATGTTCTTAAGTGGTTGAGGAACGATAACAGTTTTGATGAAAGATTTAATTTAAACACCCCCAGCATCATAATTTTTGCAAGAATTAAATTATGCAGAAAAATAGTGGTGGCCCTTATTTTGCTTTGAGTAGTATATTTTCCGTATTTCAAGTGTATCAGTAAGTTTGTAATAAAGTGCAGCTTCCGCCGTTCGTGTCGTAAATACATATGTTTCAATGCTTTTTTTGTCACCCTTGTTTTGGTTTATTTCCTTATCCCGACGTATGCATGTGCCTTTTATCAGTGTATATATTTGCAGCTGATGTCTCATCATTATCCTCCACACAATATATTTTTTACATTATGTACACTATTTAAACAGTTCATATATTATTTTATAAGGAATTCAGCAGTCGACACCACGTGTGGTCGGCATTCATGAGCTCTGAACAAATAGTCGGCGGGCTCGGATCCGTTTCGCGACTGCTGCATTGTACATCAACCGTCTGTTGGCCTGCTGTGAAAAAAGAACGATGCGATAAGCTCGATTCCTACAACTTTTTAAAAAGAAGACAAATTAATAGCTTTAAGAACAATTAATAGCTTCCTTCGCTCGGAACTTCTAATCACGGGATTACAACCATTATCCAGTATGAGTTTCATGAAAACGGAAGTCGGACACTTAAGCGGTGCTCTTTGATAATAACATCATCGAAACAAACACAGAAACTTTCGCATTTGGAATATTAATAAGATAAGCGAATATATTTTTAAACTCACATGGTGGAGTACATCTCCTCACCCTTCGGGCCCGCCACTTGATTTTGTAATCTCGTCTTCACTAGGTCCAGTGGAAATACCGCAGAGACTCTGATAATCCCTGAAATCCCTCCGTTGACGATTTTAGACAGTAGCCTGTGGAAAGGTATCGAAATTAGAGATGAAATGGATAGTTGTTTCGCCGGATATCGGATAACGGATATGTGGCCATCTTGTAAGCCGGATAGCCGGATATCCGGCGGCCGAATATTCGGCCGAACATTGCCATTTGCCACGGATCGTGCCGTAGCGTGTAGATCTACACGTTTGTGAGGCACAGACGGTCGGGCGGATTTGGGCGGATTCGGGCACCGTCGTTCATGAGTGAAGCGAGCGAATGACATATTGATTCATTATTCGATCTGTTGCGATCCCTTTCACTTTTTATTTGAGACACCTAATAAAAAAAATTGTTAATTGCGCGATAAACTACGAAAAATGTCATCGGTAAAGAAAAGATCCCCTGTTTGGGAATATTTTGATATAAACAGTGACAAAAATAAGTTTGCCGGTTGTTTGTTGTGCCAAGTTCAAATTTTTCGTGGCGGAGAAGGAAAAAAAGCAGGTATGTACCAAACCCTTAGCTTGTCTTTTATTCTTTTGTTTTGGATTGCTTTATTACACTGATCCGCAAGGTGTTTGTCCATGGTATAATGATTAAGGCGTTATACGCAGTTGCAAGGCCAAAAAAGTCGTTTTTTCACGATTTTTTTCTCGAGAAGGATTTCATTTGTGCAGAACGAAAAGTATTAGGCAGTGTAGTGACATCTTTTCGCATTAGATTGGCATTTTTTATTTTCAAAAATATTCATTAAGATTGCTCCTGTAGGAAGTCTCCTGGAGGTCGCCGAAAAAAGTGTCTGGCGGTGAGCAAAGTATCTCTGGTTTAGATTATCTAAAATGAAAAAACCAAACAGATTCTTTTAGTGGATAGATGAATCCAGGTATTGATCGAAGGAATAGTCGAAATTTCAATTTTTGGCAAAATGGTGGCTCCGGAAAGAAACAATTTCGATTTTCAACCAAATTTTTTTCGTCAAAGCTTTGGAAAAAAATAGAAATAATAATCGGAAATCTTATTTCTTGGATCAATACCTGAAGAATATATCTGACAAGGTTGTGTTAAAATTGCAGACCGATCTGTTGAGCCGTTTTTGAGAAATCGTGCTCACCGCCGACTTTGAAAACACCGTTTTGAGAAAAACGCGTTCGAAGTTTCGGGCGCTTACTTTGTAGCGCTCCGAGCGTCCTTACAAATATGTGTGTATTTCCGAGAATATTCGCTGGATCGATTTGAAATTTTCAGGAAATATACTGAGATATTTGTACATTTCGAAAATGCAATAAAAAAATCGATTTTTTGAAATTCCTAACTGCGTATAACCCGTTAAAATCGTTAAGTGGGTACTTAAAAATGTATCGAATATATTTTAAAACTTACGAATGCTTGCAATGGCTTGCACCCAGGCTTAATTAAACTTGTTTGTGATGTGCGGATGTTTTTGTGAAACATAGTTATAAAAAACTATATAAACTGATAATAGAAAATTCCTAACCTATCTTAAACACAATGAATTTTTTTTGTTATCTATCAGGTACTTCAGCCATGAAAAATCATTCGAAAACGAAACATCGAGACCAATACGAAACAATTCATAAAGGTACAGCCGGCGCCGTGCCTACACCACCTTCAGCCATCCCTGGTACAAGTTCGTCTTCAACACCGACCAAAAAGCAATTGACTATGTCGGAATCATTTGAGAGGAAATTGCTTTGGGATATAAACAACGCAAAAGCCAAAAAATATCATTATTTAATAGCGGAAATGATGGCACTAGACAACGAGCCATTGTCTATCGTAGAAAAGACCGGATTTACAAGACTACTAGAACAAGCCTTACCCCGCTATAAAATACCAAGCCGTACATACATTTCGTAAAAAATAATTCCTGACATCTACGACAGAATTTATGAAAAAATCAAAAGAAACATCTCAGGTGCTCTCGCGATTACTGTGACTTCTGATATATGGACTTGTATGCACAAGAATGCCAGCTTCCTGAGTTTCACAGCCATTGGTTGTCTCCTGAATTCAAGCTGGAACACGGAGTTCTTGCTATGAAGCCTTTCCCAGGTTCACACACCGGAGAAAATATAGGAAGGGATATGCTCAATAATATCGCAGATCGCTGAAATATTGACCAAAGCAAAATACATTTACTCGTTCATGACAGTGGCGCTAACACGGTGAAAGGTGTTTGCGTGGCTGAGTATGATTCTGCTAGATGTTTTATCCATTCGCTTCAGAGGTTCGTAACCGAGTCTTTAAAAGTCCAGCCTGAAGTAGCAGGAATGATCGCTACTGGTAGACGTCTCGTAACGCACTTCAATCATTCGGGATTAGCTCGAGAAAAGCTCTTGGCGATTCAAAAGGAGCTAAATTTACCGGAGCATCAGTTGGTGCAAGATATCACCACGAGATGGAATTCCACCTTTTATATGGTAGAGCGCCTATTGGAACAAATACGGGTTGTGTCGCTGTATGTGGCCGATTACGATACACTCACTAATTTGACCCCTCAACAGTGGTGTTTGATGGAGCAGTGCATTAAGCTTTTGAAGCCCTTTCAAGTAATAACAAAAATAACAAGTTCTGGTCTCTCCTGCATATCCGAAGTAATACCACATGTTGCAGCATTAAAAAAGTATTTAGATAAGGATGAGACAGCACGAAGAACCCCGAACTTATCACATATGAGAACCTCGTTGAAAGCTGAGCTAGAAAGACGTTTTAGCTCAATAGGTCAAGATCCAAATTACTTGATTGCAACCTTCTTAGACCCTAGATTCAAGACAAACTATTTGGGGGTTGTTGAAGCTGAAAGAGCTCGACAGAAAATCATATTTGAATTTATTAAAATGTCTTGTGTGGAATCTTCCACCAGTAGCAGTTCATCTCCAACGCCTGCTAAAAGAAGTAGAGAAGACGAGACTGAATCAACTGTAACTCGTGAAGCTCACGACGTTTTGGGATTGCTTTAACGAGGTAGCAAATGAAAATAATAATCATAGTCAGTGTCATGCTCATGAAAAAAACGCGATTACAAGCGAGATCGACTATTATTTGAAGACAGTTCGAATCGATCACAATCACGATCCTTATATTTTGTGGTCAGCTAATGCGACACAGTATCCGAATTTGACAAAGCTTGCCAGAATGTACCAGGTGTGTAAGTATGAAACCGGAATTTGCCCATAGGTGGCGCTAGATGTCGATGCAGTTACCGACACATCACGTCAGCGGTGTCTTGTTATTGTATTGATATCCGACAAAGATTTCCAACTCACAATAACACGAGTTTCATTCAGTAGCATTAGTTTATTAGAGATAAACATGTCGAGTTTTGTGCCAACAAATTACGATTTGCGGACAGCACTACTTTTCTGTTTTCATCTGAAGAAAACCGCAGCCGAATCGCATCGAATGCTTGTGGAGGCGTTTGGTGAGCATGCTCTCGGTAAAACACAGTGTTTCGAGTGGTTCGAACGGTTCAAAAGTGGCGATTTTGACGTGAGGAACGAAGAACGTGGAAGACCACCGAAAAAGTTTGAAGACGCTGACCTGCAAGCCTTGTTGGACGAAGACGACGCTCAAACACAACAACAACTGGCGGATCAGTTAAAGGTGAACCGAGAAGCCATCTCCAGTTATTTGTATCATGTCATTACAATAAACGTGTTTTTTCTGTACAAAAATTCTGGTTTCATATTTACACACCTGGTATCTTTCAGCGCCTTCCAGCAGTGTGTATAGCGAAAGACTTTTCTCTGAAGCTGGCCTTGTTTACGAAAACAAGCGAAATCGCTTATTACCTCTTAATGCAGAGAAATTGGTGTTCATTCACCATAATCTGCCTCTAGTTCGGTACGAGTACTAATTTTTTTCCGTTGAAATGAATTATAAAAACGGTGTTTTGATTTGAAGATATTGTGGTGAAGATTTATTTGTGTTTAGAGTGTCTTATATGAGAAATTAATAAAGTCGATTGTATGAATTTTTTTTTAATTTATTGAAATTTCGGTATCCGCCGGATATCGGCCTATTATCCGGTATCTGGCCGGATACTAAAATTAGGCCAGATAGGCCGGATACCGGATAGTTGCCGGATATCCGTTTCATCTCTACCTGATACCAGACTTTTTTACCCTGCCGAAAGTAACGAATTTCGGGGACTTCCCACCGTAAGAGAAACTTGCTTATTTTTTTCGCAATCGCCAAGTTCCGTAGACTTTTACGCGGGACTTTTACGGGACTTCCGGACTTGTCGCTACTAGGATGGCAAAAATAGGTGATCGAAAGAAAAAAGTAAAAAACCATCGAGTTTCCCGTCGAATACTTACAGAGTTCAGTGTGCGACGTCAACACGTGGATCAGATTTTCGAACGGAATTACAGAGGTTAAGACGGAATGACACCTCATCGCGGTCGGTATGGTAGAACAATTATAGATTCCCAAAAATCTCTGAAACGGCTCTTCAGATCCCGTCGAAACTTTGCCAAACGACGTCAAATAGATAGACGAATAGCTTCTAGCCCCTCAAATTTTCTGAATTTGAGAAAAAAAATGTAGATTGGCTTATGATAAACCAATCTACATTTTTTTTCTCAAATTCCGAAAATTTGAGGGGCTAGAAGCTATTCGCCTATCTATTTGACGTCGTTTGGCAAAGTTTCGACGGGATCTGAAGAGCCGTTTCAGAGATTTTTGGGAATCTATAATTGTTCTACCATACCGACCGCGATGAGGTGTCATTCCGTCTTAAGTATTTCGTAGATCCAATTTTTTTATTTCTCGCAATCAGCCCGGATCATCGTTACTAAGGTAATAATATTCAGAATATATTTTAGATAAGAATTTGAAATGATGGTTAGAGTTTTAAAAAATTAGACTCAGTGCTTACGTTTTTATTGAACCCGGAACGTATTAGAATTAGTTTTATTATCCCCCGACTGTGAAAATGCCAAGGAAAAGTGCGGTTCCTCCGGACGAAGCGGTAGAGGTATTAAAAAAACAAATCGCATTTTTCGCCACGACGGTACTACCCAAGTGGTCGCACGAAATTTGGACAAGAATGTCAGAAGCCGTCAATTGCAGATGGTCCCCCATGGCATGGCATCTTAATGTTGCACAAAATCGCAACAATATACTCACCAGAGCTCGGCAAGAGAAGGGCATTGAAGTCCCAGTGAGTCACCTGAGTGTCACGACGGAGGAGTATTACGGTGAGGCTGACAATGGCGAAAGTGACAGCTCGACCTCTACCGGTGCATCATCGGAAGGTTGCTATGATCCTGCTGACAATACAGATGGGAATAAACACAGCGAAAACAAGAAATTTGACCTAATTCTCAACGAAGAAGATTGACAAAAAATGAGACCAGACTCGAACAATAAGCGCAGCCTCAAGAAGGGCATTTGGACAAATATCATTGCATTCCATTTCTGGAACGAACACCGACTACCGTGTGCCTTCGTTTTCAAACGAGCACATGTAACATCTGAGGACGATTTTCAGTGCGATGTAAAACTACTTGGCCAATGCAAAAGCGTGGCATGCGGAAACAAAATCCGAGGATATGCGCACAAATCAGTGTCAACGCCAGGGATTGTATTTAAAATGATAACCCGTGATACATCCAACGAAACAAGTCACGAAGATGTGAAACGACCACTCCGTGGCAAGTGGCGGAAGGATGTACAGAAAGATTTGAAATCGCAAGGAAGTGCGTTATGGCGTAAAAAGTACGCAAGCAATTACATGCAGCCCGGAGAGGTAGAACCACCAATACTGCCAAGTAGTAACGTCCTCGATGAAGCACGCCAAGAAGGCATGGATAGAGATCGAGGAAATGCGAAAACCGATACAAGAGATGCAATCATAGCAATCGCCGAGATGAAAAGAAAACCGAAATATTTCGGGTCAATTCATGACATTGGACAGGATCCATTTTTCGTTTTTTACAGCAATCCTGCGCAATTACATGCATACAGAGAGTACTGCCGGGTAACAAAGAAATCGGTCATCAATATCGATGCTACAGGAAGCCTCGTCAGAAGAATTCCACGTGGGAATGAAAAATCCGGACATATATTTCTATACGCGATCGTTATAAATTTCGAAAAGACAACGGTATGTGTCCACGCCATGATTTCGGAGAAACACACAGTTGAGATGATTTTCTCCTGGCTCCGACAGTGGCAAAAAATGGGAGCACCAAGACCGAGAGAAGTCATTTGCGATTATTCCAGGGCTCTGCTGTGTGCGATAAGCTTGGCGTTCAACAGCGAGACAATAAAAACTTACACAAACACGATTGGCAAAGCCATTTTAGCTGGAAAGAAGAAATCCGGCTCGTGGACAAGGATCCGAATCGACGTGGCTCATTTTATCCATGCAGTATGCAGGTGGAAATGTTGGCGCCGAGTTCGCCAACCCTGCATCAAAGATTTCTTCGTGCGCTGTACCGCCTTGATGATGGAATGCACCGAACTCGGTGAGTTCGAAGAAATTTTTTATTTGACGTGCGTTGTGGCACAGCAATCGCACGAAGATAGCATTGTGAGTCACTCACATTTGCAGACAGCCAAAGAAGCAAGGAAGCAGCTCGAAGAATTTATCGCCACCCGAGGTAGTCCCATAGACATCGACAGCTCAGCAGCGGAAGAAGACCTTGGAGTGAAAACGAGAGACATTGATATGATTTTTGAAGAAGAAAGTCACTCAGAAGAGGACTGCGAAATAAACGAATGGGTACGTTCGAGAGTACTAAAGGCTATGAAAGCGAGAAGCATTGGGAAGGGCTTGAATCCATTTTATATACCCGAATTCATCCAAGCACTGACTCCGCGAGTGAAGGAATTTACGCTCTGGACAAATGTCGGCATGGATAACAAAGAACATGCTACGTCAACTTACGTCGAAGGTTATTTTAATGATTTGAAAAGCCGAGTGTTGAAAAACATATGCAGACCATTGCGAGCAGATAAATTTTTAATCTAACACCAGCAAGACATAAATGGCGCAACGCTTCTCTTCGAGTCTAAAATGATTCGCTACGAGGAAAGGGAAAGAATATCAGAACATGAAGAACGACTCACAGACACACACTGCACTTCACCGGTCAACAATGATGAAATTACACCGGAAATGGAACACCAAGATGTGACGACAGATTTCGATGCAAAGAATGTTTCCTGTTTCCTCGAAGTGCCGCACAACGCTGATGCTTGCATGGACGATTCCGATCTGCTGGCCTGCGAAAACTGAAGAGGCAAGATCAACTTGGACAGTCACAAAATTGCAGTGAACACTTGGACCGACAATAGCGTGGAAGATGCTGCAATGGCGACGAGAGAATCTACAAGCGATGTAGATCATTCGTATGCAAAGGCTACGGATTTCGAAGAGCAAGATGAGACACAAACTGCAAAGGAACTGAAAGGACTACCAGCACCAGAAATAAAAACGCATGGACGTGAAATGACAAAACCAGAAAAGGAGAGTAAATTTTTCAAAAAATATCCGGAAATCCGGCATGTAAACGCTTTGATGTCTGGAAACAAGAAAGCTGGTATATTACCAAACGGCTCAATCTGTCCTCCGGTTGAATTAAAAGAGCAAGATGGAAAGAAGCAACATTATTACACGACAAACACGTGCGCCTTCGATGCAGTTATTCATATACTCGTGACAGCTGGAGTGGACAACGTTCACTACGGTGAATTTTTACAGGCATCAACTAATGCATCCGCGAGATTAGCATATGGGATCATCCAGAATGGAATAAAGAAAGGAATATTTGAAGGGAGGGCACAGATCTTAAGACAGATCTTCAAACCCAAGAGTACGATGGAAACTCAAAAAAGAACAATATCCCACACAACAGATTGCGCATCAAGTGTGGCGTACGCAACTGAACAGATTATGCAAACTGAGCCAAGTATCAGAAATACGGAGCACTGTTCACGTTGCAGCGGATCCAGCTATGACACATTGTTCCTTGCACCAGACCATAGGGTAATTGGTGAGAAAGGATTTGGTGCTCTTGAAGAAGCATTACATTACCTTTCTCCTGTGTACAGGAAGAATTGTAGAAAGAATTGTGCCGGAAAAAGCGCCACGTTGAGAAGACGGCCAAACATTTATCTTTTTATAGAATTGGATATCCGCTCACGCAACCAGCCAATGAATCCACTGAAGTGTCCGCTTGAAGACTTGCCGTACACCATCAGACTGGCAGAAAACAGCTCGTGGTAAATTCTGTCATACATAAACTGTTGCTTAGTCAATTTTCTTTACCGATTTTTATGTTCACGAAGGATTTTTTTATCTGTTTCATATACTTGAACTCAACGATACGATAGCAGCTCGGACACGCACTGTGAATACAGGTAACTCTTAAATTTAAAATTTGGCATAACCACTTTTGTTTTACCCGAAATACTCGATTAAACAGTTCCATCACCTCTTTGCAGATTGGCTGGTGTTATCGCGTACACGGTAAACCATTTTATTGCATACTGCCGAAGAACGAACGGAGGATGGCAGAAATACGACGATCTACAGAAGGAGCCCGTAGCCAGTCCACGCCACACCAGCATAGATCCGCAAATGGCGGTATATGTCCGCATAATGTGAGCACAAACCCAACACAGGCCACCAAACGAACGCATTTTCCTTGGCAATCACCGAACGGAGTAAATGGAAGTGTTTTCAGTGATTATTTTTAAATACGGCACGGAGTGAGGTCATCAATTTTAGTACAGTGTTTTTCGTCAAACTTGGTGGGAATGTAGTGCGAAATCTAATTCACTGTAAGTATTAAATCCGATGTTAGAAATTTTCACCATTGAACGCGAAAGTGGTGCATGCTAAACCGCCGCGTTCGATACTGAGGATTCGGAGCAGTTCGGAGTTCGAGAGTACGACGCTGTTGCCGACGTTGCCTATGTATGTCAACACTGCGCTCACCAGTGTTGCCATACGTAACGCTTTTAGAGTAGGTCATTTGACCATAGACCGTTTGCACGTTGCATGCAGCTGTTATTGCCCATACGCATTTTATTTTTCCATTATTCGATAATCTAGGACTTTCACATAAATGTGTGTATAAAGTGTACATATGAACATGTAAATATGGAAATATGGATAGATATAGTTACTAATTATTTTATTCACTGACTTTGCAATCTAGTCCAGAAGTATAGTCAAAAATATTGCACCGAAATATAAATTATTCGGTTCTTAATTCTTATATTTGGAAGAGATAATCTCATGTGATGTTTTACTGTGATATTTTTTTATTTTAAATTTTTAACTAGTCTATTTGTTGTTTTATTTCGTTAATTTGAAATGGGAGAGAGTGCAACAGATTTTTAATACTGTTTTATTTTATTTCATGGACCTCTCTACATTTTTCATTTTCTTTTCGTTACGTTTTTCATTTTATTACTTAGCCGTTTTCAAAATATTTTAACAAATCTTATGTTTATACTTACGATTTTCTTTCGAACACATTCATTTTTTGTTTTGTCAATGGTGTCACGGTCCCACACGATTCCTATTCCAAAACCCAGTCTCACCCCCTCATATCAACCGTTTCCCACAGCTCTCACCTAAACCTAATCCTCTTTCCTAGAAACCCTCAGCAGAAACCAAATCTTCCTTCCTAGAAATCCTCATCAGCAATCCTCTCTCTCCTCTCTCATCTGAGTCCCATTGTTCCCGAGCCCACGCGCTTCTCGCGCGTGGCATCCCCTTCACCTTCCTAAGGCCCCTCCACTCAGCCACGCTTCCTCCCGCTGGACCGAGAGCCAGCAGTCCATCCTAAAACCTCGAACAACAACGTGCACTCCCTTGCCAAGTCGAATTAGGAATAAAAGATCCAAATCAGAATAGTCCGTGTCTGAGTCAATCGTCTCCCGCGAAATCCTCAATCATCCGCTCGACCATCACAATGGCATTTTGTTTACAATTACAAGCTGTTTGATTTGTATTTTATTTTTTCTTCGTATTATTTGGCCAAAGTTATCATTCATGCAAATTCTGCGAATGAGATTTTTGTTGCTTTTTAAAGGATAATGCTAATGGAATTCGGTATTTATTTGCATTAACATTTTCACAAAATGCCATAGACTCCCCCTTCCCACCCCCCCCCCCCCCGCTCCTTGATCCTCCCCACTCCTGATGGAAGATAACCACCACCTTCACGTGGTTTCCATTGAGCAATTTCAAGTCACGCTTGCTGATTATTAATAATACAGTATGTGTGTCTAATGTCTCTGTTTAACAGATATATCAACGCATGCTATCATAGTAAAATATGTTATCATAACATGAAAAAATGCGTGAATTGAATTTGGCTAAGAGTGGTTAATCATGTCGTATCTTGAGGCTTCACTCTTGTGCTACGCGAAATACATTTTGAAATCAAACGAGCGGTTCGTTCAATCGTTCGCTGAATGGAACGCTCAGAGGGAACAATGCAATAAAATCAAATAAAATGGTCGGTTCCGGAATTTTAACTTCTAACATCTTATTTTATTTTGCCTTGTATTTTCAGTGGCGTAGATTTTACAATTTTGGACGATACACGTTTATTTAATCTCTTCATAATTTTTCCGTGCCAACCAATCGAGGGTTAATCGAAACGATGAATACCAATGAAAAATTGTCAAATGACACGAGACAAACGACGGACAAAGGCGCACAAAAAAACGCTTGCGCGACAATCGGAACCACAAACGGGAAGTATATTCATAGCGTTCGACACTAAAATACTTTCAACACGTATTTGTTTTCTTTTTTATCCTTCTGTGACGACGAAATCTCATCAGGCCGCCGTTTCGCAGCACATTTTTTTTGTTTTTGCCAGGGCAAACAATTTCTAAGCGCATTCAATTGACGTCTCATTCAATTGACGCATTCAATTGACGTCTCAACCCAAACAAACTCTTTCGTAATGGCGATACTTACGGATATTTTTGTCAATATATTCTTATTTCGGTTGAGATTTGGTAAGGAAATGCGAGATGTCGTTTCTTGCGATTGTTTGTTTTACTTGACACCGAGCAGATACTCGGCGACTCCGAGATAATAGACGGTCTGAGCAATTCCGAAGGGTGGCGCGATGACGATCATACGACAGGCACCGCCATTGGAGTGGAGAGTTGATGACGTCGGAAGGATTCATCATGAGAGGTGCGGTCGAACCAGCACAACAATCGACTAGGAACGAACACCAAAATAGGGCTGCAAAAAAGTGACATTCGAGTTATTCAATTGTCGAATTGAATGGTGCAAAAAATGAAAATGTCACGATTGTGAACAATACAAACTTACAAGAGCCATCCACGCATTCAGGTCCGAGACCATTTCATTTCGCGAAAAGTAGGAAATATATGACGGAAAAGGTAACGTTTCTGAGGGCGGTTGCGTCCGTGCCCTGACAAAGTCCTAAAAGTCCTTTTTTTCAACAAGTCTTTCGTCAGCAATCAGGCTGACACCTTAGGCAGTGTTTGGCCAGCTCTGAAAAAAAAGGAAAATTTACTTTAGCTACAAGAGGGAAGAAAATCTCAAAGGGGAAGTAATTCGTTTTTACGAAGCGTCACAAATGATGTCACGACAAAGATTTTAATTCAATAAATTTCGACTTTTAGAACTCTTCGGTTGTCACACCTTAAAGTCCTGTATCAGACTTTACCATGGCGACCACGTGTCTAGTCTCTCGCATCTAAATTTTCAGCAAATCCATAGGTGTCGTAACGACTATTTGGTAGGTCCCGGCCAAGCCACTGGCCAATATTTTTCGTCTGAGTAGCAACGATTATCGGCATATTGTGAAAAGATAATGTAGCAGAGAACAATTTTTTTTTCCATCGTGACTGAAGTATCGCGGAAGGTATATACGTTACCGAGCTATGTACAGCGCTACGATGAAACGAGACGATATAGATGAAACTTATGTATCGGGTGGGAAAGAAAACTATCGTGCGGTTGGGGAAAAATTTGCGAGTGAGAAAAGAGAAAGAAAAATACTCTAGCTTGAAGCAGTGTATAACCGTAACGTAGTGTATAACCCGACACGCGAAGCTACTACGAAGTGGGCATGTATGGGAGAAGTCAGGCGGGCAACTCTACTCCAACATAATGCTTAATAAAAGAAGAAATGTAGGCATAACTATCGACTTTTGTTTACTGAATTACCTGGACACCTGGAATAGTGCAAATCGTCGCACTCCACGCAACGCATTTCCTGATTTCGTCGCAGCGCCCTGATTCTCAGTCACCCACTGCACAAAGTTTCAGCATTCTCCTGGAAAACACCAATGATTAATATTTTTCATGAAAATTTAGAAAATAGTACCGCCAAGTTTTTCATTGATTACATAGAAATTGAGACCTAACAAACGATGAAAAGTGACTAGCAATCGTTAGTGATTGTTCGACAATCAATCGTATAGAATGAGAATAAATGTTTTGCTGAAATTGACGAGTTCATGTGGAAAGCCGTAAGCAGCTATCGCGACGATGCTGCCAACCTTCGCGACATGCAGCGCGCTCTCGCTCCGAAAAGTTTTTCAGCGAATAAATAACAATGGAGCTCTAACAAACGATGAAAATTAAATAACAATCACTAGCGATCGTCTAACAATCGAATAGAATGACAAGAATCAACGTTTTCCTGAAATTGACGAATTACACGTGCAAAGCCGGAAGCAGCTGTCGCGACGATGCTGCGATCCTTCGCGACAAGCAGCGCGCTCTAGCGCCGAAAAGTTTTTCAGCGATTAAATAAAAATGGAGCTCTAACAAACGATGAAAATTGACTAACAATCACTATCGTACGTGTAACAATCCAATAGAATGGCAAAAATCAACGTTTCGCTGAAATTGACGAGTTACATGTGCAAAGCCGGAAGCAGCTGTCGCGACGATGCTGCGAACCTTCGCGACATGCAGCGCGCTCTAGCGCCGAAAAGTTTTTCAGCGCTTAAATAAAAATGGAGCTCTAACAAACGACGAAAATTGACTAACAATGACTATCGATCGCCTAACAATCGAATAGAATGACAAGAATCAACGTTTTCCTGAAATTGACGAGTTACACGTACAAAGCCGGAAGCAGCTGTCGCGGCCATGCTGCGATCCTTCGCGACATGCAGCGCGCTCTAGCGCCGGAAAGTTTTTCAGCGTTTAAATAAAAATGGAGCTCTAACAAACGATGAAAATTAACTAACAATCACTAGCGATCGTCTAACAATGTAATAGAATGACAACAATCAACGTTTTGCTGAAATTGACGAGTTACATGTGCAAAGCCGGAAGCAGCTTTTGCGACGATGCTGCCATCTTTAGTGGCTCGCAGCGCTCTAGGGCCGAAAAGTTTTTCATTAATATAATAATAATTGAGATCTAACAAACGATATAAAGTGACTAACAATCACTAACAAACGACTAACAATCGATTGGCGTCAAAAAGAGTTCGATTTTTCCATAGTCGGCGGCTAAGTTAATGGAGCTGGCCAATACGTAGTTCCAGCGTCTTAAAAAGTCGGACCTTGAATAGTTCCAGATTGTGCCACTAGCAGCTCTCTTGACGAAAACGTCTCAAATAATTATAATAGTCCAAACTTAACGCATGCGCACAAATAATAAAAGAATTTGGTTTCGATGTGTTGTGTGGTCTGCGTTGAGGCTCATTTTTAATCACATCATGCCGATTCCCATGGAGCCTAGATACCAGGAGGTTCAACGAGGCCTTTCAACTCGTCCCCAAAACGAGAACAAGAAATGATGGCGCTGGGGTGCTCCGGCACCTACATGTATATAGATATACGGTAAACATGGGTGCGATCTAAGACAGATCACAGATGATGTACCTAACCCTCATTCGTATTAAGGGTTAACACCACTCTAGGATTTTGAAAAGACGTTTTCTTGCCTAAATATACTTTGGTGTCATAAACACAATATGCAATTGGTCCTGTAGCGATTTTTTTAATTTAAAGGTTCAATTATCGATTTGGCCGCAGCGCCTCGGAGCGCGCGCTCAGTTGCTCGTACAACTTTAAACGCGTTTTTCTCGAAACCACTTTTTTCGATCTCGGAAGACGGATTACTCGACCACCTCTGCATGCATCGATTTGAAATTTTGATAGCAGCTTCACAATCATATTCTTTATGGGAGTACGTAGCCGTTTTTTAATTAAATGTAAACTTCTTTTTATAAACAATTTACTGCTTTTTTTGGCAAAAAATCGATTTATTTCCTTCAAAGTGCATTATTTTTGCAAAATTTGAAAGCAAATTTCTAGGTAGTCTCATAGCTAACAATATATAAATTATCATTTTTTTGGTTTTTGTTTCAGGTCTTATATTTTACGAGAAAACCGTTTTCCCGTGAAGCTATATGTAAAAAAACACGTTTTTCTAGATGGGCTGTATCGCCGCCATTTTGAGTTTGAGTTTGAGATCTTTTCTCGCTTTTGCGTTTTTTTCCGAACCGTCATGAGGAAATTATGAATCGGCGGATATTTCGACGTTTGATGTCACGATCGGTCTGTCGTGAGGTTAGAAACTCATCCGATCACTTTCACCTCGTTGACCAATATATTACTATATATGTAGGTGCCGCTGCACCCCAGCGCCATCACTTCGGGACATTTTCGGGGACGCTTTTTTCAGCGCCTTTGCATTGCCGCTGAACCTCCTGGTCATGGAGACTAGAGTAAAGGAGCCCGAACGCAATGCTGGCGAAATGGTTATGAAAGTGATGAATGATCCGCGGATTGTACCCGCCTGGCGGCGCTACCACTGCTGGCTCCGTCCGCGCGGTGATTTTGAATCGTCGATCAGTGCAGCCAGATCGCGCGTAAAAGTTACCCCCTCTCTAGTCTCTTACGCGCCCATCACCCAATCATAGTAGCGCGTGTCCGTGAGCGAACGACGCTCGGACGACTTCGGAAAGAGCCGAGCACGGTCGAAGTTTCCCGACCGCGCCTTCGGCAGCTACACCAACACATGGACGCTGAGCACGTTCATGTGCTTCGTTTCGGCCAAGCCGAAACGAAGGCTTCGAGGGTAAAAGCAATCTGAGCACGACTCGCGGGTGACGTCACCCGACGGCACGCAGGAGGCTTTTAGATGATTTCAATGCTTATTTAACTCTTGATTCTCTGCATTATTGATGTATAAAAAAAATGTATGGCGCACTCTGCTCGCTTATTTTTTAGTTTATACGTTAATTTAAATATAATAATAAATCTCAATTACAACTTATTTATCTTATATAAAATTGTTTACGCTTTACTCACACCCGTTCCTATGCCAAATAAATTATAATTCAAAAAAGTAAGCTGAAATATATTTATATTCGTATTATTATATTAATTCTTATACTTTCATCAAGCGAAAAAGCATTATCCCCAAAAAGAAGCCAATTCTCCATCCGGCCGCGAATCGTAAGTACCAGAAAGTGCACATATTCTACAAGCGATGAGATGGTCCGTTGGTAGCGTTCCTGGCTTCGGTCCGTAGGGGCCCCTAGTGCAAATTTTTCTCCAAATTTTTCATAATTTCTCATATTTCAGTCGTATTTGAGATTTTCGGAGAAAAAATGATTTAAAACAGATTCAAGTTCTGGTCTATTTCCCAAAAACACATTTTTTTTACTGAAAATTCATGATTCCTCATTTTTTCCCGGAAATTTCTCTTTTTCATATGACCTGAGTGAACGGCTGCGGACATATTCGGAGAAAAGGTAAAGATG